>BMAW01061147.1:0-20241 GCA_019974015.1 Nephila pilipes
GTGTTGATAATAATTTCACTATCATCTGTAAGTATACAATCCAAAATATCGTTAGCTTCCGCTTTCTTTGGTTTTAAATATACTGGGTTGGATGAAAATATTTATCGATAATCAACACTATGATTGAACTGACAGGATGATTGATTTTCTAAAAAGTATGGGTCAAAAGCTGTCAAGTGTATTGATAATGTAACTTTACCAGTTTATTTACTACAACCGGAAAGTGGAACTTAATGCAATTCGAGCTAGGTGTTTAGTTTCAAGGCACATGCGGACTTCATGGCCAATAGTAACTATTTACTTTTCATTTAGATATTTCCTGTTTTCAGTACACGTGTCAACCTTTAGAAATCAAGAAAGACGACTGGGAAGCAGGAATTCTGTGTATAACATGAACTTGAAAACAGAAAATCAGATAAGGAAAACCACATGCCACTACCTATGTATACATACTAAATGGCGTCTACTATTTATTACAACGTTATTTGGAACTAATCAATCAAAGTGAATGACTGATTCAATTTCGGGTGAAGTTTATTTGTTGTTGAACCAGGTATCGGTTTGTTGTTAATGGTTCCCTTTGTATAATGTTATGGAACAGAATCCAAACTTGGACATCCTACATTTTCAGATAGTTAAAGTTTATGAATATTTATCTATATAAGCGAAATACCACTGACTGACTCATCACGAGATCTCAAAGACTATTCAACCGATTGACTTGAAATTTAGCATAGTTACTCATTTTGCGATGTAGGCGCTCACTAAGAACGGATTTTAGGGAACTCTTATCCAAAATGTAATTTTCATCCGTTAATCCACTCTTATCCATCGGTTATGTTATTTTTGGCGACTTTATCGCCAAAAATGATATGACCGACGCCAAACGGAATATATTTTTTTATATGTATACTGTGTATTGTCACCAATTAAGTTTACTTGGTGAGATTTGTGCGTGCGGAATGGAAAAATATCAAATAATATTTCATTTGATAGTTAAACACGTGATGAATATTCTGACAAAATGTTTCATCTTTGGCAATACTAGGTGTAACATGTATACGGCGGAGTGAATTTTATCTATATTATATATATATATGCGGTGACTTTTTATTGAAATATTTTATTTTTCTGATATATTTGAATGTCGGTGATAACCATTATTACAGACAATCAATTTTTTTAAAATTTTAAATTTAGATTATCATTAAAGAAATTTAAAATTTAAAAATTGAAAATTTTCTTAATATGTTACGTATAGGATCCAAAATATTATATTATCGTCTGTCCAGCGGAGTGGGAGGGTATCAGATAGTACTAAATATGAGCGGCTATGAAAAATGTATACAATCATTGTACCGTATTCTTATAATTTTGAAATATCTCATAAACATCCCATTTTTACTAAGATAAGTAAAATAAAAATGAAATGTCCATATAATGCGTTGCGTAGAAGCATATTTCGCCAACAAAAAAAAACCCATGGATTGGAAATTTAATTGGTTCATTGACTGATTGATTAATTTGTTAATGCATTGTTAGGTTGCTTAAGGATTGTCTGGAAGAGATATTTAGAAAAACCGTTATGTTGAAAAGTGCTTAGTTGACCATTTTGTAGTTCAATAAACAGTAGCCCCTTGGGTAGCGATCTAAATATCAATTTAGCATTACTGCATAGGAGGTGAAGTAAAGGATATATAGGTTTAGATTGAAAATGATTCATCTGATTTCAAAAAGTTACATTTTTATAAATAAACGACTCAGAATGATAAGTAATACATAAATGCAAACGGAAAATATAGAAGATTTTTTTTTCAAGTGTTCGATATAACGTCACGTCACGTATAATTTCCTTCAGTTACACGTATAATTTCCATTCGATTTGTAAATTCCTGCCAAACAAGTCGTAAAATGTCAATGGTAATGGATTTTACAGCAGCAGAAATCCGTTGTTTAAGGTCATATAAATTTGTGGTTAATGGTGGCGCATACACTTTGTCTTTTACAAACCCCCGAAGGAAGAAATCGAAATTGAGCCATAACAAGTGATTTAGGTGGCCAGCTGTGTAAGATCAAGTCATCTGGTCCACTACGAGTGATCCAACTGCGAAGTAGTTACGTTAAAAGCTTCCAAAATAGCTTTCGCGAAATAGCTTCAAGAAGAACACAAGGACCATCTATTTTTCATGATATAAAACTTCTACAGTTTTGCTTTGTATTCATGAGTTACTTATCATTCTGAGTCATTTATTTTTGAAAATATGGAATTTTAAAATGGGATGAATCATTTTGAATGATCCTGTATTATAGATAGAAAAAAAAGGATTAATTCAAACAGATATAAGAAAATAATAGTATAAGAATAAAAAGTAGAATAAAATATGGTCATTCATAAGAAAATAATAGTAATATAAAGAAAAAAAAGTTGTATAAAATAAGCAGTATAAAAAACGTAACGGTGTTATGAAATACACTGCTCTTTATAGCAGTGGCTTTCAACTGGTCTCACGTATACACTAAGACATGTCTGTCTAACCCAAAAGAGTTCGTGGGCCGCTTTGGAAACGCATTTTATTCCGGCATGCCACATAATAAACACACACACATATGTATATACTCATGGACAAAAAAAAATTAGCGCACCAACAAATAATTGCGGGATCGTAACGAAACTTGGTATGAAGGTACATGTCGGAGAAATATGCAAATGATTAGAAATGCAGCGTGATTGTGCCTTACGTATAGCCGGTAGAGGGCGTTTAACGTCGTTCTCCGTGGAGTATAAAACAGGTAACCAAAGCTTGTTTGAGTGTGCTGAATCGTTTACAAAGGAAGAACTGAGGTAGACATGACATTACGCCGTTTTCGAAGACACTATGAGCAGCTTTCACAGTTTGAGAGGGGGAGAATCATCGGCATGATGGAAGCTGGGTGGTCAGCTAGACGAATAGCTCGTCAATTAGGCCGCTCTGATTGTATTGTGAGGAGGTGTTGGGACCAGTGGATCCGAGAGATGTCATTTACACGAAGACCAGGCTCAGGACGCCCTCGACAGACCAGTCGTCGAGAAGACCACCACATCGTAAGAAATGCACGTGTACATCCAACTGCTTCATCGGCCGCCATCCAGGCGCAGGTAGCACCTTCACTAGGGGCCCATGTGTCTTCTCGAACCATTCGAAGGCGCCTGACAGAAGGATATTTGGGATCACGGCGCCCATTAGGTGTGCTGTCCTTGAAGCCCACTCATCGACGCTTCCGTTTGGAGTGGTGCCACGCACGAGGAAACTGGATTGCAGCGGAATGGAACCAAGTCGTCTTTAGCGACGAATCCAGATTCAATCTGACTAGTGATGACAATCGTGTTCGTGTGTGGAGACCCCGTGGTGAACGCCTCAATCCTGCTTTTGCTTTACAGCGACACACCGCTCCCACAGCTGGTGTGATGGTATGGGGTGCCATTGCCTACAATACACGGTCACCCCTAGTATTGATCCGTGGCACCATGACAGCCCAGCGGTATGTCCATGACATCCTGCAACCACATGTGTTGCCACTTATGCAACGGCTCCAAGAAGCCATTTTTCAACAAGACAATGCTCCCCCTCACACGGCACAAGACTGTCTCCGCATTGTTACTACCATTCCTTGGCCTGCCCGATCCCCAGATTTGTCTCCTTTCGAGCCTATCTGGGATCATTTGCGACGGCGAGTTGGGCATCCCACGAGTTTGAACGAACTAGAAGCAAGGTTACAGCAAATATGGAACGAAATGTCTCAAGACATCATACAGATCTTGTATGCCTCAATGCCTGATCGTATCGCATCGTGCATTCGCGCTACAAGGGGTTCAATAGGGTATTAAATCCTCCGTCCTTTTGCCTTTTTCTCTGAAATAAATGATCATTTTTCTTTGATTTTCAAATCATTTACTTATAATAAAGAAGTCATTACGTATGTAAAATTTCCTTTCATTTTGACGACTCCTTCTCGATGCACTAATTTTTTTGTCCATGAAAGTGTATATATATATATATATATATATATATATATATATATATATATATGTTTGTGTGTGGTCTGTGTGTTTATCATCTTTTAATTTGGGCTCTTTTTAACGCCAATTCACTCGTGTTAAATTCCTATTACTGCAATCACTTCTCGTGTTGCGGGAAAACGTTCAATCCTCCTGATCTCCATTAGAGTGAATCGAGAAATCATTCCGCAAATTATGCAAAATTATATTCAATTCTGAATTAAAGGCATTTGTACATGATGTATAATTTAAAAAAACTGCCCTACCGTTAGAACATAATACTGATGCTAAATTGCGACTAAAAGACTCAAAGCAGAAGAAGTTAGTAATGTGTGATATTATACTTAAGCGAAATAGTTTGAATCTAGATGAGGTAAAAGCACCATTTCTATCAATTAGTTTAGATGGCACTTAAATTTGAAAAAAAAATGTTTTAAAACTTTTTAATATAAGTTTCAGAATTTCATTTTTTGAGAAAAGCCCAAAACATATCTAGTTGTGTGATCAATTACTTTTGTATTATTATTATTTTTTTTGTTGATTTATAATAATTAAATCCTCCAACAGTATCAACAGAAAGACATTCAAAAGGTTGATCTATGGGGTGGGGAGAGTCTGAGACCAAATCTCTTTTGCCTTTTCTTTTTTATTTAGATGACAACATGACAATGTTTGACAAAACCGAAATAATTCTTTGATCAATATGAGGCCAATAATACTCGGGGAGTGTTTATCCTTTTCTGAATACCTGATATCCAAGTTGTTCATGAGCATTTTGCAAAAAACTTTTCTCCTGGGAGAAAAAGATTCAAATTATTATTTTAACTAAATTTTTCTTTTTTCAGCAAGTATATTATCAATTTTATATTTGAATTATATAAATTATTCATATTTTGAAAATAGTTTTCTCTCAACTAGTTCAAGCAATGCACAGTGTGCTGATTTATTGGGCTGTAGGTTGCCTTGATAATATATATCATCTTCTTCAACATTAGTTGTCCCATTAGTTTTTTTTCTAATTTCTCCTATTTTTTAAATAAACTGACATTATTTGTTGTAATTGAAATTGCCATGCAGATTTACTTTTATAGGACTAGTCTTCTTTTCTCTTTAAATGAAGTTTGTTGACAATATCTGCAGAAATAAGTGAGAGAGTGGATCCTGTGTCAATAACAACATTACTGTCATGCAAAATAGGTAAATGTCCCAAGTTAGCTAGACTGGGTTTGTTAAAGTAGGTGATTTGGCTGAGAGGTGTCCGGACACTAATAATTGTCATTGTACTGGGCCCTTGAGCCCTGAGGTGTTTTGATTTTCCCCAAAGTTTTGTTCAGGAACTAACAGGGCTTCTGCACTGGGAAACAGAGTAAGGCATAAAGTACATTAGTCAAAAAATTAGATGGTCTCAATGACATTGGGACTAATGCCTTGTCTTGGTAAAAAATTTACAGGGTAAAGGTGGCAGCCCCTGCTGAAAATGAATTGTGATTTGGTCTAATGTTAAAAGGTAGATTAGAAAAATTGTTTGATGCGGTCTAGAGTAATTTTGGAAATTAGGCCAAATAGTTGGGTGGTCGAGGTAAAATGAGTTTTATTAAGCTGGTCAGCAAAGTGCAGGTGGGTTCATTATAATGATTTCTGGTCTACTTCTAACCAAGAGTTCATTGTTTCTGGACTTACTCGATTCAGAGTAGATTCCTGTATTTTGAAAAGTTTAGTCAACTGTGAGTCATTCTGCTAGTTAGGTGAGTTGATTGTTACTAATTGTTTCAAATGAGGAAACCCATCTGTTAAAGCTTTTAAAATTTATTGAGGTGAAAGTCTCAATTTTCTGCCCCAATTCTTGGATTTTGAAAATATTCCTCTGATAACGTCTCCTTCGTTTTCTACTTATGTTTGGAAAAAATCAAAACCCAATAACACTGGGTTCAAGAAATTTTTCAGTTGAAAACACAGTAAAACAGCTAAAATTGGTAATATCCAAGCATGAATTAATATATTGAGTCAATGCTGAACCCATCAAAAAAAGTTTGAAATATATTTTTTAAGTTTCCGTCTTCATCTCTATGATTTGGATACGCCTGATTAAAAATGGTTTAATTCAGGAATTCCATTTTCATCCCACTGTCAGGATGAAAAGGAATAATAGGAAGTTATTAATTTTTCATTTTCTCGTTCTAAATCAATAGTTCCATTTTCGATTTCCAAATTTTCAAGTTATTTTCACTTTCCATATCTATTTTATAATAGTTAACTACCTTACTCGATCTTTAATAACATTAATTAACCTAAATGACATAAGCAACAATTAAGTTTTAGAATAAGTGCAACATATATATATATATATATCATATATAGTGTGTATAATGTGAGAGGGTACACATGGGTACTAATGTGGGCTGTGTGAACTGTGTTCACGGGCCGTAAATTTAATGTGTTATTGAAAGTAAATGACCGCATCTCGGGAAAACCCTTTAGAGAACCAAGCAGATAGGGTCAACATGATGTCTCGATCTTAACCAAGACATCGTGTATTCTAGAAATAAATAATATTTATACTGTTCAAGTCTGTAGATAACTCACATGAATCTTTATTTACTATAACTGGAACATTACTTAGTAGCTATCGTGAGGCTATCTCTCATTGCGATCACATTAGAATTTGTCTATATATATTATTATTATATATATACATCATACATATATATAGAAAGGTCAAAACTATATACATATACAGCTGAAGAAATATATATATATATGAAACAATATATATAAGTTGATATATATATATTATATTATATATATATACATACATACTATATAGAAATATACATATATAATACATATATAAAAATATATATATATTAAAAGAAAATATATATGGACATATATATATATATATATATATAGAAATATATATATATGAAGAAATATATAAGGAGTATATATATATATATATAATATATATATATATAAAGAAAATATATATATATATATAGAAATATATATATAGTAGTATATATATATATAATATATATATATATATATATAATATATATATATAAAGAAAGCATATATATATATATATGTGTGTGTGTGCGTGTAGTGTATAAAGAAACATATATATATACCCCTATGTATCATCAAATAATTGTACATATATATATTTAATAAAGAGCACGTAAAGTTTTTTTTTTTTTTTTTTTAAAAATATTTTTTTGGTAATGTTCGTTTCACCGTCAAATTGTGAATAAATTGATCGATACCGTTTCGTCACTTTCACCCATTTCGCCAGTCGAATGCGCATCTGAACTTTTCATGCACTAATTCATATAAACATAAAACTCACCGATTTTATTGTAGAACCGTCGATTTTGACACAAAAACGCCGATTTCAGTCCATCCGTCAATGAGTTCGAGAACTCACTGTCCAACACACTGAAAACGTTTTTTCACAGCCTTATTTCTTTCGATCTAACGAAAAATAAATGAACCAATAATAGGGGACCGAGAAGCAAAATATTTCCATGTTAAACGAAATTTGTTTCGTATTAAAGGCAAACAAATGTGTGAATTCACGTAGTATGTGTCGGAACTGAAACATTATTTCGTGTTAACCGATTTTTCATGTTAAGTGTTTTCGTGTTAAGCATTTGTCACTGAATCTCCGTTTTGTTAACTTATACTATTTTAGTGAACCCCGTTAATTGGTTTCAATCCAGCTAATTACACTTTTTTTTTGGTTTTATTGTTGAATTTATTTATAACGATTCAAATACGAGTTATGTTATACTTGTATTCATAAAATTTCAGTCATTTTTTTTAAAATCCAAATCCCTTGTTTTCTTATAGTTTATTTTTATTATAAAAGAATATAAGTATATTTATTTGCATTTAACTATGTTATGTGTGAAAAATTTTCAACATTTTTTTTGGAATCCTTTCGTGATTAATAAAAATTACAGCATCAAAAGGAATGTATCTGTATATATATAGGAAAAGAAAGCATAATATCCTCTGGACAAGCAAAATGTATCTATGTGACTGTAATGCTTGACTCCAGAATAAAGTATCCACATATCACACTAAATTGGTCAAATAATATATAAGGATGTAAAATAAATATAATGAAGCATATTTTTTCAGTCAAGTGTAGAAAAAAACGAACAATTTAAAATCGATAACGTAAAAAGAGAAGAAATTCTTGGAACGGGCACGAGTTCGTCAACAGTGGTCAAATGGTGGCTCGCGATCAGCTCGAGGCTCTTCTAGAAGTTCTCTTCTAGAAGCTCTTCTAGTTATAGCTCAACATATAAATGAAAAACGTTATATATTAAATTTCTCGAAACGCATAAATACATTCTGCCACAGGAAACGATTCGAACAATCGTTCGGTTTTTTTCTGGTCCACCCAGCTCGACTTTCATAAAAATACACTTTTTCTAATACTAATACACTTGTTCAGACATCGTCTACACCGAATAGGGATCTCAGTAATTAGTATATTTAAATGAGTTATTTTCGTCTGAACGAACCTTAGAGCTGAACCGATAAAAAAAAATATCGGTTTATTTCGATTCGATACATGTTCGATCATTTCGTCCTGTAACGTATGAACAATACTAGAAAGTGTGCCAGCGCAAATCATTAATTTATTGAATTACACACACACAAAACACTAATTTAAAATTAGTATCAGAAAACACTAATTTAAAATTTTAAGCAAATTATTTAATAAACAATATTTCGTAAGTAATCTTTTTGATTCTTTTATTACTCTCCATGCCCATTTCTCGTCTGCTCCCAAACCGGATTAAATTAAAACCAGCAAGTCGAATTTTTTTTACTAACTGAAATAAATAGTGCTAGATATTACTATCTGAAATATTTGCGGTAGTCAATAAGGTTTCCGCCTACCCGCCATTTTGATTTCGTGGACGTGGAAATTCCGTAGGATTAACATTACTTCCACGAAATCAAAATGGCCGGTGGAGGGAAGCCTTGGCTATAGAACGAAATTTAAAAAAAAAACCGTGCTAAATGATTTTGACAAAGGATTCGAAGAAAAAATGGCATTAAAACCAACAATTGCATTTTTATGTAATCCGTTTGAAATCGATGTGATTAGCAATGGTTTTACAACGGATAAATGTTTATTTCTCGAAACGATAGAAGAAAAATTATAAATAATCGAGATGGAAGAAGTTCAAATGTTCCACAAATCTGCAAAATCAATTAATGAATTTTGGAAATGTGACCCAAAATCTAAGTACAAAATTTTTTTAAAAAATGCAGCATTAATGTTTAATGTCGATTTTTTTGATCGACTTATGATGTTGAACATAGTGTACTCTGCGATTAAATTTACTAAATCCAAGTACCGTTCAAAGTGGACCAACCAGGATCTAAAAGAATTTATAAGAAGTTCAATTCCTCTTGCTGCAAAAAGTTTGGCTACCCCAATTATACATAACCATTTTATTATCGAGGAGATAAAGGGCGAGTTATTTGTGGGGGAGTCATTTGGGAATGCTTTGGGTCAAACAGTTTCCATTTGTTGTGCATGGTGGGAGTGGGATTTTATGCTGCTCATATATGTGGGTAATTATACTCAAGACCACAAAGCATAATTCGAGAGACCAACCCCCCGCTCCGCACATAGTGCACTACGGGTAGACCACAAAGCAGTCGGGGCTGAGTGGTTAGGCGAACGCATTTGATAAAAAATCGAAACACGCCCATTTGTGATACGTGGGTTCGAATCCCACCTACTGCCAATATTTTCTTCCTCGCTTCACTTTACAATAGGACAGACATAAGAGCAGCACACTTCAACCAACAGTATTTCATCCTCTCAACCATCATAAACTGTTCAGCAAAATCAAGTGAAAACTCAAAAATCAAGAAACCTCCCTTCTGACTTACGAAGTTCTCCACCTGGTCCTGTCTACTATGGAAGAACCACGATTCTGATTGGTCATTTCTTTTCTCCACCCTTATTTCCTAAACTGGAGCACCGATTGGCAGATAATATCTCTTTCAAGAATGTTCAACTTTCACATCTATCGCAGCTTTTTCTGTTTCGAGGTTTTATGCCTCAGGTGCCCTTGAAAATTCTAATAAAGTGCAAAACCACAAGCTTCTTTCCCTACCTCCACAAAACGTGTTCATGAAAAGTACGAATGTAGGCTCGTGCATGTCGAAAGAGACGACTAAAATGGATACTCAGCATCTCAGCAGCAATCAAATTTTACTTAAGTACCATTATCAAGGACACTTTACTCGGTCTGACTTTTTGCCATGAACTTTTTTTAATAATTTAATTGCATAATGAATTGTTTTGTGAACGCATTTGATATTTTACGGGTGTAGTCGGGCACTCTACCCCCTGGGGATTATATCAGGGGACCTCAAGTGCTTGCCTTTTTTAAGTAAGTATGGGCAGCATGACCTCGAGACTCCCTAGTGATCTTTTTTCTTTCCCTTTGGGGTTTACTGATAAACACGGGTGACGCGTCCTCGGAATACCTTAGCGATCATTTTGTATTTTCAACCCTCCTTCTTGTCAACAAATTTTTATCTTTTTTCCATCTTTTCGCACGTCTTGTTTGGAGCAATATGGCCACATCTGGCTCTTGACTCTTGTGCGAATAAACTGTATTTTCATTCACTCACCTCCTTCATCGTCCTTATGCTTGAGTTCGACGGACTGGACAGAGGTTCATAACAAGAACGTTTGAAAGGAGGTGGTTAAACTCACTCAATGTTAGAGTGTACTATCAGTGCGGATATTTATTCAAAGATCATCGAGTGTGTTAACATGTGCTTGTTTTTTCCTAATAAATTTGTTTTGTTTTAATGATTTGTCGTTGATGGAAAAATGTTTTAACACGACACTGAACCACCAATTCAAAGTTTCGATTATTGACCAATACAGACAAGTGCTTGCGTTGGTCACTTCGCACGTTTTCAGGAAGAGACGAACTATGCGTAGAAAGATAGATCTTCCCTACAAAGGTATTTCTTTGTTCAAATTCCTTTTCTCTCTCTTATTAATCGTGGAACTCTCTCTTTGATATTTTAACTCAATATTTACGATGAGGAGGTATCCCCTTATATTTACTAAATACCCTGCGGATATATACTAAAAAAGACATTTCGAAGTTTGGAAATAAACGAAACAAATTTATCTTAACTCTCCCTTTTATTCGACTTATCGTACAAATTAAAAAAAAAAATTGTCTTTGCAAAATATCTAACAAATTTAGATAGACATGAAACTTTATCAAAGTATAAAATAAACAGTATAAACGCTACACAACTCTTCTACAAACAAAAAGTTGAAGTAATGAAATGCCATCTACTCACCTTAACTTCGATGAGTTGTTCAAGGACAAAAGACAACGATTCAAAAATCAAAATGGACGCTCTCATTGCATTCCTTTCGTCGCAACAGTGGATCATGGCTGCCGCGTCCATGTCGAAATTTAAAAAAAAAAAAAACGAAATTTATCTCCTTACTTTAAATAAAATATGTAATATGCTTCTATTTAACTTCACAGAAATGTATGTATATTTGTTAGTATCAAATCTTACAAGTCTATTTTGAATCACCTGCACTTGTCCAATTGCCTTGAGGTTCTGCAGAAGTTTCTATGATGGCGATGCAATAAGTAATGACAATGCAATTTATCTTATCAAATGATCATGGTCTGATGTCATAGACAAGATTAGCCATCTAAACTGCTCCCTGTCACCCCCATAGAAATAAAAATGCCTATGGCCCTCGGTGCATCCTTTCTACTACTTTCTTTCTATCCTTTCTCTATCCTTCACATGGAAGAACACTCAAATAAGCCTTAGCTAGTGAAAGGTGAGGTGTTCTACTACTCGTATATACGAGTACTTGAATTGAAATATGCTTTGGTCTTCTACATCACGTCAAAGTTTTTGCTATCCTTAAAGTTATATAGGGGCTGATATCTAAGGACTCAGAGATTTCGGATAAGTTCTTTCTACAGGAATAACATACAGTAATACCTTCTTTAAGAGACATCTCCGAATAAGGAACAATTCTGTTGGTCCCGGTCACCTTGAATAGAGAGCCCTTGATGTAATTACTTCTTAATAAGGAACATCTCTATTTAAGATTCAGTTTTGTTTCTCACGATCCTCTTGAAAAGGATATTTAAATGTATTTCTCTCTTATTAGGGGACAACTCTGTTGGCCGAGGTCTTCTTGAATAGAGAGACCCTACTGTATTCACCTCTTATTTAAAAGGACAATTCTTTTGGTTCCGTTCCCTTTAAATTGGGACCTTAATGTTATTACCTCTTAAGCCCTTTCGCTACCGGAGGGAGAAAAAAGAAGTGCTTCTCTGGGCCCGCGGCTTCTTATCACGGAGTGTTACGCTGTGCCCAGACGATTTTAGATAATAAGTCTAATTCGTGAAAAAAATTCCTCTAAAATAGGCTATTTATTAAAATATTTTGGTATTTACATATATTATTTAAAATGCATTAAACTTAATATATACAAAAGAAAAAAAGATTTAATCGAAAATTGAATGTTTTATACATAAAATTACATAAAAATCATACTTTTAAGAAAATACAAAATATATTTACATATGTTACATAAATTTCATGGTGTAATGATGTACCATTAAATGGAATACATAGATATAAAAGATAAATCTTATTTTGCTGTATGGTATATTTATATGAAAAAAATTCAATGCATAGTACAACGTCACATGTCTTGCACACATATTTTGACACTTTACGCAAGATTTTGAGCATAGGGCACATCTTAATCCTATTTTCTTACTTTAATGTCTATGTACAGATTTGGATTATTTTCGCTAACATTACTGTCAGATTCATTTATTATTTTGAAAATCTTGGTATCAGATAAATACTTTCTTTTCGTCATGATTGTCGCTACAAATAAAAAACGATCCAATGAAACGAACAGCTGAGAACATCTGCTACTAAAAGCCCTAACCCCAATAAAGGGTCACACATTCTCCTTCGAACTTCTGAGAAGCAAGCAAGAAAGAAAAAAAGCACACCGAAAGCAAGTACACCCTTTAAATCACGTCATTACATTTAAAGAGCCGCGTCGCAGCACGTGCTTTTAACAATTACTCCCCCCCCCATCCTGGTAGCCAGAAGTGAAATCCAATCCCATATCACCAAGTTCAACATTCCAAATAACTATCTATATAGATTTCGCGGTATTGTAACGTAAAATACATAAATGCATTTTTATGTATTTAAATTTTACTATTAAAATTTTGAAATAAATATTCATTTTCCTTTATATCTTGATTACATTTTTTTTTTTACTTACGTATATTTTACGTAGCACTGAAAGACTTTTGTAGAATATGCAATATAACAATTATGTTAAATTAAATTTGACTTTATGAATTTAAAACTATTTATTTACGAGTTGGCTCTTTATAATGTGCGAAAACTGGAATGTGGCTATCATTGTGCTATGGTGGGCAATCCACGATTTTCTCTTTACTAATCTTGAGGACTCATTTTTATAAATTGAATTACGTAAAATAAAACCTCGATCCAACCAAATGAAACGCGATCTACGCATATCAGACGAATTGCTATGAACTCAAGAAGAAGAAACGCATATATAAGGAAGCCAAATTAAATATGAAGAGGGTGTGAAAGAATTGAGAGAAGTTGGCGTTTAATAATGTGTAGTCGTAGTTCATGTGTGTGAACCAACATTGATAACTAACGGACTGTTTAAAAGAATCATCTAGAGCAGTGGTCTTCAAATTGGTTCCATGGAGCCCAAGGATTCCGCGAGACAAATTAAAAATTGGAAAATGTAATAAAAAACACATACATTAATTAACTAGTGATTTATTGAAGATTGGTTTGGTTTTATTGACATCGCACTAGAAGCAACATTAGGGCTATTGGCGACGGACTTCGTAATTTTGAGCCTCTGTCAAGAGACGAAAATGTTACTGTGTTTTTATATTTAACGAAAAAATATAAATACACATTTAGTAGTCTCTGAAAATTAATCAGGAGCTTCGTGTGTGGGCTGTCGACGTCCGTAACGTGACGTCAGTAGTGAAGTATGTGCAAAAGCCGATTCGGATTTTCAATTGTTTAGTCGATGCGTATGAAAAATAGATTCACTTTCGCTAAGGAGTTAGTATGATCGCAATTATCTAAAGCAGTGGTTTCCAAAGGGGTCCCTATGGACCCTCAGGGTCCCCGATATCATTCAGAGGATCCGTAGAAAATTAATATTAATTTGGGGGTCCCTGAACAACGTCAGAGAGTCCGCGCAAGGTTTGATATAAAATAATAAAATTGTGATCCATTTTTATTATAATGGAAATTTAAATAAATAACAATAAATAAATAGCGATTTTTACGTTTTGAGTAAAATATAAATATAGCTGGGGGCTCAAAATCGGCACTTCAAATACGATAAATATGATTTTATGTTGATTTAGTGTTGGAATTCCCGGAAAGCAAAGACAATGATATGCGACACAATTTACTTAACTCTAAAAATGACATAGCCTGTATGACTGATTTATTTTCCAAATTTAACGAACCTAATTTAAAACTACAAGGTGACCAATTAAATTTAATCGAAACTAAAAGCTTAATATCTGCGTTTGTTGCAAAACTTTTTCTGTACAAACAAGACTTGGAAAGAGGAGAATGTGCACAGTTTCCAGATCTTTCGAAATTGCAAAACAGAGATGAAGATTTGCTTCCTTTCTGTCAACACCTAACGGCTCTCCTTGCAGACCTGAACCAAAGATTTGAAGACATCCTTCACTTGGATATTCCTTGGATATGGTTGTTGAACCCTTTTGCGCGTGGACAAACTCAGATCCCGAATGCAGATGAATCCATACCAATACAGGAGCAGCTTATTGAAATATGCACAAATAAGGAACTTGAACCAATGTTTGAACAAGGATACCACAAATTCTGATTACAAAAATAGATCCCAATTTTGTATCCTGCATTATGGGTTATTGTACAGAAGTTGTTGACTGCTTATCCGTCTTCCTATTTGGTAGAACGTGGATTCAATGCCGTTATGACAAAAAAAAATGAAACCGACTAGAAATTAGTGCTCGTGGGGATTTGCGGTTGCTACTCACAAACATTGAGCCGGACATAAACTCATAACGTTTCATCAAGTTCATCCAAGTCATTAATTTTTTTTTTTAAATTTTTTATTTTAATCAAAAGTTATAATTTCAATAAATGCTTCTTCAACAAAATGTTGTTTTTTTAATTTTTAATTTTTATACTGTGCATTTATGTAACTTTTTCTCTTTGGGATCCATGGACAAGTTTTGACTATAAAAAGGGGTTCATGGGTCAAAAAAGTTTAGTAATCACTGATCTAAAGGCTGGCTTCCGTTGCGTGCTCCTTGAAAAATCCTTTCTTAACGAAAGCAAAATATAAAAACAAATTAATGCAGGATATGAAATGTGACTGCAGATGAAATCAATAGAGATAGATTTCGACTGTTTGCGTAAAAAAGGCAAGCACACTTAAGTCACTAAATATAATCCAAGGATACATGACACCTGGAGCACGAATTAATGCTTTCAATGGGTAAATTACTTTAATTTCGTGTTAAAATTTTAAAATAAAATGTACAATACAATATTTTTCTTTGATTGTTTTTACATAAAATACCTATAACTTATTGATCTACTTTAAATATTACTTTAAGGTATATTTTTTTTAGTGCGATGGGGTTATCCAAAAACCCTTATAGTTTTAAGGGGTTTTGGAAGTTTGAAGAACACTAGTCTAGACTTTCGTGTAACTCTTCACAAGATGAAATGGAGCAACAACCTAGAGGTGAGTCGCTTCCTTCCTTCCTTCACTCCCTAAATTTGGAGGCTATTACAGTTAAATTGGAATGCGCCACATTTTCCTCTGATATTTTTAATATCTGTTTACTAATAGACGAAAAGATGAATGACTTACCTCGAGTACAATTTTCTTGCCCCAAAGATAAAGACGAAGTGATTAAATTGATTCTAAAAATACAGGAAGAGGCGCGTCTCAAATTCCGAGCGCTAAAATCACAAGGAATTTCATCAGAAGTTTCTTACTTTCGTGAAATCACGGATGCCTGGGGCCTCAACCCATCAGAAAATCACAAAGAATTTCAACCCGTTTCAAAAAAATCTAAAAAAAACATCAGTTTAAAGACTCCCAAAACGCAAAACGATAAAAAAAAATAGCTACAAGTAATAGATTTGATGCTTTTTCAGAGGATGAATCTATTGACATGCAAACCTCCTCTCAAAACGTTTCAGATAACAACTGTTCTTCAAACTCCTACTCACAACAAAATGGGATACCTTCTCCTCTTCCAACAACTTCTAACTTCACCAAAAAAGTGGAAGTGCCGCCAATAACTATTGACAATCCAGTTGATAGAGCAGCGCTCCTTAAAGAGCTCCAACAAATCACAGGAATAAAGTTGACAGCTCGTTTAACCAGAAACAGCCTAAAATTATTCCCTCCTACACCAGAAACGTATCATCAAATTAATCGTTTCATAAACCCCCGTGATTTCCCTCCACTCCCTGCCCAAGCGTCCCATACATGTTCACTTCCTTCTGCCCCTGCTTCTTCGTCAACTTATCTATCTTCTCCACCAAAAGAAAACACTTCTTCAGTTGCCGACACTCTCTACAAGGTTTCACATACCAGCTACCAGAAGAAAAAAATGCTGCGCGTCGTAATCAGAGGCATGCCAGCAGATATGCCGCCAACAGAAATAATCAAAGAGCTCCAAAATTTTAACATTCATGCACAAGAGTGCTACAACATGAAAAATAGAAAAATAGGGTCTCCCATGACGTTTTTTCTACTTAACTTACCTAAAACCGACAATGATAAAGAAATTTATAACCTAGAAATCTGTTATATGAAAATTAAAATAGAACCTTTACGGAAGAAACTTATATGAAACTTATATGAAAATTAAAATAGAACCTTTACGGAAGAAACTTGGCCCAGCACAATGCTTTCGCTGTCAAGGATTTTACCATAATTCGCGCTTCTGTACTCGTCACCCCAAGTGTGTGAAGTGAGGAGAAGCACACCTTACAAGAGAGACTGCCAAAAAACAATTGAAACCCCAGCAAAATACTGCCTCTGGAGAGACAATCACCCCACTAACCACATCGGTTGCCTTAAGAATCCGCTCAACAAACTTCCAACTCCTCCCAAACTTAATCCATGGGAAGAAAGAAAAAGAAAAATAGCAACTCTCAAGCAAAAACGCCAACTTGAAATACAAGAACTGCAACTCCAGCAAAGTGATTTCCCTCCACTCCCGGCCCAAGCGTCCCATACATGTTCACTTCCTTCTGCCCCTGATTTTTCATCAACATATCTACCTTCTCTACCAAAAGAAAACATTTCTTCAGTTGCCGACACTCTCGACAACCTCAAAAACTCGCAAGTCAAAGGAATGTTCCAGCTAATTGATCAAATAATTGCAATATCAACTTCCAACAAAACTAAATTTCAAAAGATATGAGAAACTCTCAAACTCGTAGACGTAGACATTTGATTTTAATGTTTAATTCAAGACTTTCCTATTCTCTTCTCAAAATTGTTTCATGGAACCCCAACAGATTGCTGCTTCACGTCTCCGAACTCCTGCAGTTTATTTTCGATAATAATCCTGACATCGTTGCGTTACAAGAGACTTTTTTACAACCTGCGAATTTTTTCAATATCTCCAATTATAAAGTCTATAGAACTGACCGACTCACACATCGTGGAGGAGGTACAGCTCTACTTGTTAAGAAAATCAATTGAGCACCACTGCTTAAACTTCCTCACCACGGCATTGGAGACCACTACAATCAACATTGAAACTGAGGTTGGCCCTCCCATTACCATTTGCTCAGCCTACAACCCCCCCCCACACACAGAAAATCTAAATTTGTTCATGACCTACAAAAAAAGTTTCAGAAATAGATCACATTGTCTTGTGCTCGGTGACTTTAATGCTAAACATCACACTTGGAGCCTAACTTCACGTGCAAACTCAGCCGGTAATAACCTTTTCAAATTCTCTCAAACTTTTGGTGTCGACATTCTTGCTCCCAATGATCTTACATATTACCCCAATAATCAAAATTATCTCCCCTCAACAATTGATTTTAGTATTTCAAAAGGCTTACAAAATATCACAGTTACTACCAGTGCGGAACTCTCAAGTGACCACAACCCTGTCTGCTTTTTTGGTGGGGTTGGATAATCTAACCCCACATACCCATAATCAAATTTTGTTCACTAATTGGATTAATTTCTCTGATAATCTCTCGTAATCAATTTGTGGAAACCCACTGATTAGCAATGTTAACGAACTTCAAGAGGCGGTTACAGGGTTTAAGATTAATTTCACTCTCACCCAGACAAGATATCTGTTTTTCATTCCAATCCAGATTACAGATGCTTTGAGGGTCAGTCTTATCATCGTTCCATCTTCATATGAGTGTGATTATTTGTGGGCTTAGTGGCTTTTAAACCGGTAAATAACGACCCTGGAAATGAATAACAGGGAATTGTTACAATAGCCTCATATGTGTCTATAAGAATGTTTTCTTTCTGAGTCACTAAATTTTAACTTTTCTAACATCTCGATATGAAACTCGATTTTCGCCGCTGTAAACGTATTTCGATCCTGCCAGGGTCGCTCACCTTCTTTTTGTAACGGGAGAAGTCTTCTTGTGACTCATACTGCGAGGGGCAAGCTTTAGAGTTGATATTTTTAGGCATGTCAGGATGTGGGGGAAAAAAATATTAAGCCACAAAATGTTCCCGGAATGTTTGAAATGTCAACTGTCAAATTAAAACTGTCATAGTGATGCAATTGACAACATCGTTTTTTTTTTCCTTTTTTGATCAAAATCGTCTGATACATTGGAATAATTTTTTTTTTTTTTGAAATGGAGTGTACTCTTGCAAAAAATAAATTCCAAATTCTACTCGAGATGAAATATCATCGATTCTGCAATTCAGAAAAAAGACCACCAGTAGCGAATTGCAGTTTTTCTCAATGGTTTTTGAATCTTTAAATACTTAATTATGGTATAAGTAAACGGTATTCTATTCCAAGCGGAATAAATAAATGATTTGTATTAATTCAAGCGTTAATAATAAACAAAGCAACGAAAGAGTGTGACGTGTTGTTACGTTTGAGAAACAAATCGTTGAGAATAATTTTGGTTGCGAGAAAAGTAGATAAAATATTAAATAAAATTTAAGAAAATAAGTACATGTTGAAATAGGGTCGCATGATTGATTCATTGTTTATTAATAAGTTGTTTAACACATCGATCAATAACTCCCGAGTCTAACATTGAAAACAACATTTTTTTTTGCAAATTTTTTTTTATTCATCAACATAACACCTTTTGTTAATCACCTTTTAGGGTGATACAATCGTTCCAACGCTTTTCCAAATATTTTCCCCCCCCCCAAAATTTTCTTTTTTTTTTTTTTTTCGCAAGAAATCTTTTTTTGTTGCGAGTAAATAGCGATAAACAACTTTCTGAATCATCGACTCGTTGCTGTTTTTGTTCCATCGAAAGCAATCGCGGCACCCACTTTGAAAACCTTTTCACTCCTCACTTCAAAAACCTTTTCATAAATCACTTCGCTATATCTGTGTCATCTCAATGTAATTCAATGGACTCCCCTTTACGATCTTCATTATAATTTTGTCCACCACCATTTTCCGTGTAACGGCTTCCACAGGTCTACCCGAGTTCGCGTCATTGTGTCGGTACGACCACGTTTAAACTCGGCAAACCACCGACAAATCGTTGCTTTTGACAGACAAGCAGGACCGCAATTTTTTCTAATCCATTATTTCGCTTGCACGGCTTTTTTTACCCATTAAAAAACAATGTTTTATCAGAACACGAAACTCGGTTTTTCCATTTTTTAAACAAACTACAAACGACTTTACTCCAACCTCGATAACTCAGCTGTTTCGGTCCACCGACTAAAATTTTGACACGTTTCAAGCAAAGGTTCTTGCAATTCTAGAAAGAATCTGGTTACTGGTTTACTACGCCATCTCTGGGTTAACTGAGCATTGATTGATGTGTTATTTATTTCTGGGTTTCCAACGAAGCAATAACAA
>BMAW01061150.1:0-15139 GCA_019974015.1 Nephila pilipes
ATAAATATTCATTGTAAATATTATTGTAAATATTCATTGTAAATATTGTTATTAGGTTTTGAGCCTGTTACTTTTTTTTGTTTTCGATCAGTTTATTCTGAAGGCTGTTCTTTTAATCATTTCTGTTAATGATATGAAATTATTTTTTTTAGCATAAGAATGCTGATATTCCTAAAATAATATGAAATTTTAATTATTTTAATAAGAAGAAAACTTTTGTAATTTAAGTGTTATGAAATTATTAAATAATGTTTCAGAATAAGAAAAATTATATTCTTTCAATATTATGAAATTATTTTTTAGAATAAGAACGCTAAAATTCCTTAAATACTATGAAATTTTTGAAATATTTTTTTACAATAAGAGTGTTTATATTTTGAGCAAACCGCAGTATTAATAATAATAAATTAATCAACAATTTAAAGAAGATCAGTAATTATATTGAGTCGAGGTACAAAAATCTCTCATTGTTTTTCATGCTTTGAGTCTGTAAAGTTTCAGTTTTCCAGTTTGTTTACTCTTAAGTCAATGTTTAATGTTAGAATTGTTGCATTATTTTTACAACGTTTTTCTGAATTTCACTTGGTGTGTGTGTGTGTGTGTGTGTGAGTGTGTGTGTGTGTCATCAAATTTTCGATCGTTAATTTAACCAACTTCCCATCAAGCTAGAGCTTTGAAATTTTGGGAATCGTTCGTACTCGCCTAACAATGCAATATTTAGACGTTTGCGATAAGTTTTAATTAATATTTTCTTTAATAATGCAGTTTAGCCCAATCACTTGGCGCGATTTCAAAAATTTGCTCCAAACTTGGCTGGTTTTTATTTATTATTATTATTATTTTATTTTTTGTTTAACTTAAGTCCGTAAAACGGAACAGGGTAGCCACATTTAGCAAAATATCGCTAAGTAATTCTTGTTGCCAAGGGTGGTTGGGTAAAAATGCATTCTATTCATTTAATTTACCGGATGAATTAATTAATTTTAGTTAGTTTTAACGTTTTTATGTATTTCACTTGGTGTGTATCTGTCTGTGTGTGTATCACTGTGTCATCAAGTTTTCTATCGTTAATTTAACCAACTTCCCAGCAAGCTAGAGCTCTGAAATTTTGGGAACTGTTCTTACTTGCCTAACAATGCAATATTTAGATATTTGCATCCAGTTTTAACTAATATTTCAATAATTTTTTTAATAAACTTTGCCGCCATATAAAAACGTTGTTTTTAAAAACGTTGGTTTTTAATTCGAATTATTATATTCTTGCAATTAACTTTTTTTGTAAGAAAACAAATGGTAAAAATAAGCATTACCGTATTGTTGTCTTTTCCTAGGGGTTATACTTAATTTTTATAAAAAGGTATTATTAAATTTTAATTGCTGTTCAGCTCGATTTAACATTTCATAATTAATTAATGCTTCATTAAAAATAACAGTGATTTTTATTTCATGAAATACAACTTGTTAAAAAGTTACCAAGCTTTTAAAAACTTCTTTAATCAACGAATTACGGTCTTCGCCCACATTATGTTAAAATTTATGTATTTGACTTTTTAAATTAATTTACTAAATCATTCTAATTTGTGCTCTAAAATGACTCAAACTATCATTAAAAATAGTAGACAGCGTTAATTTTTTTATCCCCCATATCGATTACTATATTTTTCAATTCAACTGCGCAATGAACGAACATATTTTTAATTTTATATTGTTAATTTCTTTTTCAATTTAAGGCTACTGGAAATATTTTATTTTTTTACATTGATTACTTATTTATGATAAATTTTATGAGCTGTCCTAATATTCATGCTCAGAATCAATTTTATGACTATACGACAGGAAATGTTTTGTGATATTTTTCTCGATAGAACTGCTGCTCTTCGAAAAATCAGTTGTAGATATCTCAATGTTCTTTTCAGGGTTTTCGATAATTATAAAGATTTTTTTTTTAATTTTAAATAATGATTCAGTAGTATAATATGTTTTTCGAAATACTTTAGAAGTTTACATGAATTGAAAAAGTATATTTGGTACTTTTTCAATCAATTCATTAAAAGTAAGTTTCTGGTATGCATACGTACTATTGATAGATATTAACTATATATATATCTTTGCTAAAGTATTGTTAACCATTAAATATGTTATATGCTTGGTAGCTGGATTGTTGAGTGTTTCTATTCCCCCGATCTTTGACCAGGTATTTTGAAAAATATAACAATCGAAATAGTATAAGATTTTAATTAAGAAACCCTATTTTTAAGAATTACTATAGCCTTAACGTTATCATTTAATGATATTTATATTTGCCATATACATAGTCCGAATCTGGTTTTGGTTAAATATTGTACTGTATTGAAGACTATTAATAAAGATGACTTGTTTTCATGGCATCACATTTATTTGCACACATCTTTTCAAACATAAATCAAACACACAATTTTACACAAGCACCATTTTTTCCAACGTTCGTCTTTACCTCTTGGAGCCAAACTCTCTTCTCTATTTCATATCCGTTGCCAGTAAATTATCTAAAATCAAAACTATGTTCTGGTGTTGCCAAAAAAATATATCTTAATAAAGAATATTGAAAAAGGTATCACTTTAAGTTTAAATCGTTTGCTTTTAAAAGTTGAACAGATAATATCTAAAAAAAAGTATCACATTATATTAAATCGTTTGCCTTTAAAAGTTGAATAGATAATATCTTAAAAAAGTATCACATTAAAATTAAATCGTTTGTTGTTAAAAATTGAATATGTCACAATATTCATGTTTGACGTCATTTCTTATTTATCACTTATTTGGTGACCTTTTTCATTATTCATTAACTTTACCGCTCATTTCGCCAATTGGCGTCGATATGTCAATTTAACATAAAATGATAAATCCAAGCAGGGACATAAAAGGAACATAAAATTTGAAGGACAAATATGTGGTTATGATAAGTATATTTAAAAATATTCCATACCACTTTATATTTTGAGATGTAACCTTTGTTTTTTTCTGAAATATTTTGTACACTAATTTTGATAAATTTTATTTTCATAGAATACTTCTGATTAGCGTTCTTTAATATATAAATTCTAATTTTAATTTAAAACTAGATTTTTCTTCAAAAAGCAATTCGCTGTTCGAAATGGTTTACGTTTACGAAAGAAAATTATTTTTCTAATCATTTGAAATATCCCAAACTTTTTACAATGGTTTGTACTATAAAGCACCTTCAACATTTTTAAAGTTGTTCTTATTCAGATTTTGTTCACATGTTTTTTTACATGTACTAATGATGATATATTCATTAAAACATTTATACATCATTCAAATGATTATTTGAAATAATGTTGAAAGTTTCGAAACACATTGTTTTAATACGGAAAGGAAAATATGTTCATTTTATGAAAGCACATTTCATTCTTAATGAAAAAAAAATCCTTGATTGCGAATTTTTAAATTAAAAAAAATCTAATGTTTATATCTTATTAAGTAAAAGCACAAAATTTTGACGATTAATCTAAAGATTCCAATCGAAGCTAAATGGATCAAAGTAGCAAAATATCAGTCCTAAAATTCATTTTCAATTTGTTTTTAAAAACCGCTCAGAAAATACCTTTCATTACTGAAACAGCACTCAAATACTCATTAAAAAGAACTGTTAGAAAGTAAGAAAATTAAGAAATAAAACCTTTCTACACTTAATACGTGTAGAATTTTTATTTCGAAAGAAAACAAAGTCATATTTCACATTTCTGTGTGTCATATTTTTTTCATAAAATATTATTCTACCATCAAGCGGGTACTATAATTACAATTCCATAACACATAAAATAAGCTGACGAAACGAGTGTAGTTTATTTTTTTTCCTTCGAAATGTAAGCTTTGGTCTATTATCTGGTTCCTTGATCATTTGTAGTAAATACGATTTTCGAAATTTATGGTAATCATTCCTTTAAAGAATGCTTCGATAAAGAAGAAACGACAAATAACATAAATCGTGAAAGATTTAAAATTCGATGAAGTAAGCCTTTTTTAAATCGCAATGAAACTGCACTTTATGTTTGTTTTTGTTATGAGTGGCTACGTATTTTCAAATAATACTTTAAGAAAAAGGTACAATCTCAGGGAATTATGTTTTGGTATTGGTATTGCTTACGGAACCACACTATACTTTGAGTAGAAACTTATTTTGTAAATAAATTACGTTTGAAAATAATATACCATGTATCTATTTCAAGTTTTTCTTTAATTCCAAATAACATTTTTTCTTTTAAAAAAGCTTTTTTCGTACACACATTTTTTTTTAGATTTCAACGGATAAAGCCTGATTTATTAAAGCATAGGCATTGGAATCGAAAACGTTCAGTTTTCAAAACTAACGAATAAAAATGACCTCTTAAAATGTATCATGGTTCAGAAATCGCTCCACATAAATTGTTAGTTTAATATAATTGAAAAGCCAAATTACTGGTAATTACTCGTAATCATTTATGGCATGAGTAGGAATACGTATAAAGTCAGTTATGAGCTGAGAGATAAGGAAATAATTATTTTATAAATGTTTTTATTCGTTCCATTTTATTGCCATGAGGATACTTTTATAATATGGCATTCTCCAAGAAAAAGACGAAATGGAAAACTATATGCTGGAAACAGAGTATTTTATCAATTCTGAGGACAAAATAAGCAATAAGAAAAACGACAATGTAGAAGACGATGGTGTGCAAAATGGTTATGTAGATAAATAGAACGGTTGAATATACTGCATTTTCCACCTAATATGAGAAATATAATATAAGAAATACTTGATTAAAGGGTTGAGGAAACAATATCAATACCTCCATCCACATCTAAGCAAGGAAGACGTTGTACATGTACAAAGAAAAAAGTTAGAAAATATGTTGTGAGATGTACAATGTGTACCAACTTCGTTTGTAAAAAGCAGCGGAATGTTATTTGAAATAACAGTAAAAAATAAATAGTATTATTTCCCGGAAATATGGAATTCTTATAAAATATCTTAACTCATTTTCACATCTTTATCAAATTCATAAAATAAAATGAATTGAATGTGGTGATAAATTACAAAGTTAACGTGATATTTTTAGACATCTTTTATGGATTAAAGATTGAAAGAAAAAAAATGCACAGCCAGCACAGACAACACGCGGATTAGCACTTACATTACACTTGAATTACATAAGCAAAAGCAAATATATATAACACATTTACTAAATTGAAAATTCTAAATAGAGTTCAAATACACTGCATGTTAATACTAATAGCTCTTTTTTTGTTAATACATCTTCATTCTTTTTCCTTTTTCCTTCAACCAAACAATCAACAGGCATTTCTTATTGGCTAAGTCATGAATTCGGTTCATGATGTTCTAACTGGTTTCCAAAGCCTGGATCTCTGGCATAAATTCAAGCGTCTAATTGTAGCAAATATTTTAATGCATTGCATTAAGTAATAAAACATTTCTTAGGACATCATGAACTAATTATAGAAATTTCCAAATAAATAAGAAATTGGAAATAATATGAAAAAGTATTTATCACTCATTTACAGTGACGTTTGTGTATGTTTTATTAATAGCTTAAACATTTAAGATGTTCGCATAACCTACAATCCAAATTTTTACAGAGACAGTGATCCTGCAATATTCTCGTGAATAATGTATTTATATCTAAATTTATGGTGACTTTTCTAAATGGTTATAACGATCTGATATCTCAATGGAAAACATTAGACAGGTGTACGATTCTGTTTAGATATCTATTTACGGACGCATCTTGAAACACCAACCTTGACTGTAATACGCATGACATTTGAGATCAGCTAACGGAGGGTAGTGGAACGAATCGATGAGTTTACGTTAAATGAAAATAAATACTAAGTTTATGTTTATGTTAAATGAAATATAAATAAAGTTTATGTTAAATGAAAATAAATACTAAGAATTCTGTGACTAAATTATTTCAATTATTATCAATCTTAATTAAAAGTCCCCAAATTTAGTGAAGAGAAAACTGCGAATTGCCCAACGTCATAAGCTTACCGTTCATCTCAAAGTTGAAGAGAAACATCGCATTTGCACCGATCTAAAAAATCACTTTAATAGCAAAGGTGAAGCCTTTTTAACGTGATTTGAACCTGTGATGAAGCATCGCCTTGAGACACAGTCCAAGGGTCAAAGCATAGAAAAGAAACACATCTGATAGGCAGTCTATAAAATATTCATATCACAACCATCGGTTAATAAAGTCACATTAATCATAAATTGGAGTGTCCTTGGCTCGAATTTCAGTGATTATTTAGAGGAGCAGCGCATTATCAACAACCTTTAATATTCAAACTTGATTCAGAAGATTGTCAAGTCCGCATTGAAGAGGAAATATCAGGGATTTCAGAGGAAATGGGTGTTGATACTGCAAGATAATGTTAGCGCTTAGAGGTATGGTTCAAATTAACGTGCAGCAGACTCTATTATACTATTGTTTCTTAAGACAGATCTTTCTGTTTTCGGAGAAATAAAATAAAGATAAAGGGACTCATGGATGTAAATGTATATAAATAAATATATATGTATGAAGAACTAGAATTAAGAAATGAAAATCGTAACGGTCTACTATGTGTCATTCTAAATATAAATTTTGTTGATGATATAGATTTAAATTCTGCTAAAGGCGAGTGGAAAGATAAGGAAAGACATCAATATATTTGAAATTTTTTATTGATGTAAGTTTGATGTGTCCAAAATGTAGAACTCTTTTTATGAACACCAAAATATAGAACTGTGTTTTTATTGAACAGCAGAGTAGGAGATAAAGAGATTTAATTTTAGTAAAGGAAGTATTATAATATAAATTTCATAATTTATGTAGTAATTTATATAATGGTTTCGATACTAAAGTATCACATTACAGCACTTATTTTTGCAACATAGATTATAACTTATTAAAGTCTTTTGAAAATATAATCATGTAAAATATTTCTATTATTAAAGTGATAATATCTGCCACTTTCGCTTAACTATTCTGATAGAAAATTAATTTCTTGTGTAAAGGCTCACACGTATAAGGAAAAAAAATATTAAATATATATAAATATGACGTTACACATTTATTTCTAAATGATTTAAAATATGTTCATTTAAATAGTCTTTATTTTCTAAAATTATAAGAATATAAAACATGTCTTAACAATATGTTATTAAAAGGATATAGAGTAGTATAATATAATTTATAAAAGTACAGTTCTATTCTTCTAGTATTTAAATATTTTGTAACTGAATTATATATAATGAACTCAATGTCTGTTACTATTTTACTTAATTATTACTCGCTTCTCTTCCCAGTGAATGCAATAACAACTAGGGTGTAAAATATCGATATCTAACTTCAGCACAAAATGCATGCAAGCGCAAAATGCATGCATTCAAACAAAATTTGAGTTCGTTTGAAATAGTAAGTTTCAACAAATCAAACTACAAGCAAACGCTATCTAGTGAAAAGTTTAACTTCATAACAAATGGACCTCATCATTTTCACTCAAGGTCAGATGTGAAGGTTAATACTTGAGTCGGCATCTTCCTGCCTAGATCGATATTGGGGCAAAGCATGGATTTGTAATTATCGTTATAGCAATGAAATTGGTGACGGAATCCGTTACCATCCATCTTCACCACTCTTGTTTACTTCTAAAAATGAAACGATTTTATAAAAATAAATGAGTGGAGGGATTAGAATCATAGTATTAGTTAGAAATCAATTTCCCTAATGCTTCTTTGACTAGTGTTGCCTGACAAGAGAGATATATCTTAATAATCATCTTACCCAATAACCAAATAAGGCAACTAATATATATATATATATATATATGGCATAATCCTCGTAATAGACCAGTCTCGGTAGCTTAGTGATTAAGGTCAACAAATCACAGCCAAGTTATGGGGTGGGATCCTCATGCAATTACAGAGTCTTCTGAGCAGCGAGAGTGTTAGACATTACATTTATCTTGGCTCCAATTCTGGAGTTGTGAAAGTTTGGAAAGGAAGGTGTTAGCTTTGGCATGTTTTGAACCATCAATCAAAAAATACTTGGTTCAAGTGTTAATGAATAAAATTTATAAGTGAAGGCATTATTGTAATTATTATAATAAGCTAAGCATTCAAAAATGATCTAATTACGAATAAACACACACACACACATATATATATATATACAACGCAAAATGTTTTTTGTGGTATAGTACAGTTTTGGGAAGAATCCAGTCCTTTTGTAAACAGACAAATTTATTTATGATGACGATATTTTACACTGGCAAACATAAGTGTGGAATATTACACAAGAGTGCAGAGTAGCAGTGACTGAAGCACAGCGAAAGCGAGAGGGGGAAAGAGCTCGCGATAAAAATTACATCAGATTTTATATATCCGAGGCTTAAGAAGATAATTTCTGAGGTTGTCCTTTTCTCGTAATCCTAAGCTACATACGCAGATATTACGTGAGGTGCTGGCTGCGTGATTAATTTGAGTTGAGTACTGAAATAGATTATTGGGATAAAGGAAAATAAATGTTAAAATGAGGAAAGTAAAGTATTTAGGTAGGTCATCACACAAACACACACACGCATACTACATACACGCACATTACACACACACACACATATATATATATATATATATATATATATATATCAAGAATGATATTTGACGTTTTTGTTTACATTAATCAAACATTCAGAATGGATGGCCGAATTAAGATTTTATTTATTCTTGTAGACTTTAGTCGAGCTTCGGCCATCAATGCTGAAGCAGAAACACCATAAAAATCTCAGAAAATCACCAGAGGAGTGTAAGAGCAAGAGAGTAGAGAATGAGAAAGATAATTTCGTTGTGTTTTTGATTACATAGCAGGGAATTTTCCCAATAAACGTCATAGAACATGTGGTGCAGAATTAGTGATTCTTGGGAATTTCAAAATAGACAAGACGTCAAGAAGGGATTATTTTAGCAGATTTATGATCTTGGGAAAAGGGATTTAACCAGTTTTATGAGCGCGTGGTTTAACAAATAAAAGTATAATTTGGAATGGGAATAGGAAATAAGAATAAAATCTTTTCTTTTGAATTAGGGGGAATGGGATAGAATAGAAAATTAAATTATTATTGAGAAAAATTATTAAATTATTAAGTTAAATCATTACATATATATCATTTTTTCAAAACTACTGGGGACAGGATGGGTTTGTATAATTGACTTCTTAGGTAGCCTTTTGAGAATTATGAAACAAATAAATATGTGAATTAAATATAAAACTTTACACAATTTGTATCACACATCTTTCAAATAACACAGACAATTTAATAACATTTTCAGGCGATCTAAAAAATGGCCTTTAAATTAGGCCTACAGATTAAGAAAATTTTGAATTTGCCGAGTAAATTTTTTCATAGATGTCTAAATATATAGATGCTCAATTATGCATGCATATATATGTAATAAATTCAGCCAGCTTTTATAACATTTTGGCAATATTATTATTGATGTTAACTTGAAGAAAATAGTTGTTTTACGTAATTAATATTTATGTTTATTAAATGATTTTTAACAATTGATATTGTTCAAGTCATAATGAAAGAACAGTGATTTTGTCGGTGTGGCTGAGACCGCTAGAGAAAAGGGGAAAGTGGGCGTTAAATCGCGCACACCGCTTATATAGCAGAACTGAAAAAGGCAATTATCTGTTATAATTTTATTAAATCTTTGTTTTGTCAGCAATTAAAATGCTTTCGCGATGTTGAAAAACACGATATACTCCAAAAAGGAATTCGGTATTTTTAAAAGTGAAAGAAAAGTCATTGCGTTAAGAAATTGAAATAAGGAGAAAGATGATTAATTTATTTATCATTTTACACACTGATGTAAATATGTAATGTATGCTGCTTTCTAAATTAGATTTATTATCCATGTTAAAAATGTTTCCATTCTTTTTGCAAAATAACGACGCTTCGATAATCTTGAAATTATACCTTTTAGTGATTTAACTTGAGAGAGGAGCAATTACACGATGCTAGAGGTGGACGAAGCGTAATCTACGTCCATTCGATTCCCTAAATTAAATAATGCACATTTCAGGAAGCCACATGCGTAGTTTCAGTACTCGTGGCTGTAGTGGAAGAGAAAGGAATTTCCCTTGCTTGGAATTTTTACGAGTATCAAAGTATTTCTTCAGATCACACGTGATATTGGACGCAGAGAATTCTAGATATTTTCGCTGCATGCAGAAAGTCTAGTAGGAGTTTAATCTATTGATTTGGATCCGTGGGAACAATTGACGGAGCAGATTTCAAGAGTACGAAGTGATATAAATAAAAATCTAAAAAAGAAATGTATCAGGAAATAAAATGAACTCTTTACAGTGATAGTTAACGAATAGGAAAAATTTGGAAATGAAACTAAATTTATGTGAAATTATTACAGGAACTCACTCTCTCTCTCTCTCTCTCTCTCTCTCTCACACACACACACACATATATATATATGTTGGTGTGGGTGTAGGTGGGTGCATGTGGGTGTGATGATTTTTTTTTTGGTGATGCCCTTTTTAATTTTTTTTTTTTTTTTGGTTTTAAATTTTCAATTTTTTTTTAAATTTATATTTTTTCGCGTTATAACTATTTTTAATAATATATTTTATTGATATGGATGGTTACGCGTATAGTTCCAGAGTATGTCCTTAAGCCTAATACAACATACAAAATTTCTTGATATTTTTAACTCTTCTAATTTATAATTATGTATATATATATACAGAGAGAGAGAGAGAGAATTATAAATTAGAAGAGTTAAAAATATCCTGAAATTTAAAATATTTATATATGTGTGTGTGTGTTATTTTAATATTTCACGTACCATATGATATTTTACGAACTTCGCGAATGAATTTTTTAATGTCATACTTATATTTTGGAAAGCAAAAAGTATTATGAAGCTAACTTTTATCCTAATAAAATGAACTTTGATATTATACTACTTTTCCTAATATTATATTCATTTTATAAATTTTTAAATATATTTTAAATTCCTATCTAACTTTTCATGGAAATAAATTTTAAATATACTTCCAAATATTCTAACATCGAAGAATAATGAATAGTCTATCTAGTTTCAGTAGAATATGTAGCTTAAAGAACTTTTGTCATGAAGTGTTTTAAAGGATTTAAGAAATGTGAATAAATTAAGGAACATGAAGATCTAACAAATTAATTTGCATCCATTTTTAATTTTCCTTTCAAAGCACTTATTCAAATCCTTATAAATATTACTCGAGATTGCATAAATGCGACTAATTTCTCGAGCATTATGTAAAATGAAAGAGTAATAATTTATTATGAGTATAACTGTACCTTTCTTGGGTAATGAATAATAAATCCTAAACATCGAAAGTTATAGCATTTGAAAACTATCTTTAACAATTCAATTAAGAAATGTGAATAATGTATGTATTATGAAACCATCTCTTGTTCCATGATTTATAGTGAACTAGAAATTATTTTCCAGCATGCATTTTAACATATTGATATCCGTTCTTTTTCTTTATAATTGTAAAATAATTTTCAATTTTTTTAAGAAAAGCTTAATATTCAGATTAATTTTAAATGATAGAAATTAGAATAGTTAGTTTTTTTATTAACTTTTATTGTATACAATCATTTACGGAGCATCAGAAAAATAAAGATTCATTCTAAGTTTTCAAGCATTTTATGAATCAATATTATATAGACTTTATTCATTTCATAAGTAAATAATTATTAGAGAATATAATTTTATTGAATTACTTCTCAATGCTTGGTTATAAGTTTTGCATTTATTTTTTAAATTAATTGGAATTACATAATTTCGTCCACATTTTTTTTAAATCTATGATGCGTTTGACTTTCATTAAAATAAGGATTGAATTTAGTATTTATTTTTTGGGAAGACATTTTAAATTCTGACTAAAATTCAACGACAATGGTTTTATAAACAAGCTCATGCATGAATGGAATTAAAATAATTTAAGATAATTAGATGATAAAAGGATATTTCAGTATCAGATTTCTCAAATCTTTATGATGTTTCATTTTTCCTCTTCGGTCATTCTGAGTAGAGCATAAGTTTATTGTTTATTATAAACATTTTTTTTTAAAAAAAAATATGTTTTTAAAATCCGCAAAAGTGAAATAAAAGTTATGAAATTTAAGGAAATTGACATAATCGTTTTAATAATAATCACTTTTGAAATTAGTTTTGCGGTGAAAATGATTACTCATAAAGTTCTAGTATTAAACATATTTTTCAATTGTTATTGAACTAATTTTTAACTTAATTTATGTATTTATTTATTACTTCTGAATAAGTCATTTTAATAAAATTTATATAGCATTTTATACAATAATTAAAACAAAAAGATATTCAGAATGGTTATAAAGACCACTTATAAATCAAGATTTACATTGTCTTTTCTAAAACCATGATTAATAATTGATGTAATATATTTTTTTCCATTTAAACTATCAAAATCGACTAATTAGATAAAAGAAAACTGATTTATTTCTATACTCCTTTTCTCCCTGAAGATAATCTCTACTTTTTCTGGATTATTTCTTGAAAATCTTTAATATGATGTTGTTTGTTAAAGGCAACTCCAATCACGTAAATTGGCCTCTCTAAAAATCAATTACTCTAATTGATTTCTAGGCAACTGACTAAAAGACATTTTCCAAGATAAAAATGAAATGTATCCTAAATAATAGGGTGTTTTTGTAAAAGGGTTCGTCTACTAGAGAACTTTCGAAGAGTTCGGTTTGTTAGTGAAACAGTAGAAAAAAGTAAAGGACTAACTAGAACCCGAAACAACTATTTTCTCAAAATAACTATTAAAAGTTACGAAAGGAAAATAAAATGACAGAAATTCAATATTAGAGACAGAACTTGTCTTTTCTTACCTTCATAATAAATAATAGATAAATTAAATTATTCATTTAACTATAATAAATACCAATTTCAGAAAATACAAACAACATTTTGATGAAATTCTTTTCAAAGAATTAATATAAATAATATGTACTTTTCGTTATTTTTTTTAGGTTTGGAAAATAAGTTTTCCTTTTATCCTACAAACATAATAGTTATCTAAACATTTCCGCTCTTAAAATATGAAATTACTTCTTTACTAATCTGTAATTCATTTTTTGAATGAAAATGATTTTAAAATGTTTCGTATTTCAATGGTTTATCAGGAAGCGTTTACGCAAACACTTCCATCTTCTCTCACGTTTTTATTACCTGAGACAGCTTCTTGACAAACTTAAAACATTATATTCATTCTTCTTCATTAACAGTTTTCTTATTTTAAAAATTATCATTCTTATCATAGTATTTGAATAAAATACAAATTAATCTATAATTTTCTCTCCTATGTCATGTATTGTTGGATCTTAAATTACATTTGGATCTTATTATTGAAATGATATTACGAAAATGAAGTATTACAGAAAGAGGTTAGAATATATTGATTTAAATTTCATAGCTTCATTAACATTCCTACTGCGAAAAAGATTCACAATGCTGAGGATGAAAATGTAAAGACTAAAATATGCGTTGGAAAATACAGTCGGACTATCAGAAACCGTGATATACGAGTGGTATAAAACGTTTATTAAAGAAAATAACGCAAAAGAACGATAATAATCACTTTTATTATAAAAAGAAACAGTTTCGAAGAAAACTGGTCTAAAGAAGATTTCTCGATTTAGCGAAATACTATTGGAATGAAAATATGATGCTTTAATCTAATAAGGTGTACAATCATTTCTAACAACCAGGCACACTGCACAGCAATTTTCCACGCTCTCTGTAACATTGTTGAAGAGTTCTGTGATCAAATAGTTCCATACGTCACGAGGAGGTCGTTTAGCTTTTGAAAGAATCTTATTGGGTGAAGAATGCTTGCAAGTTATCTTCTGATGGTCCATAGTTCGCACATCAGATGAGTGAGTTGATCCATATATGGGTTTGATATATTTCATTTCAAGGAACTGATCGAATAAGCACGCTCGGTGACAAGACCCGTTATCATCCATCAATATGAAGTTAGGATCAACAGCTCCTGAAAAGAATGGGACATAAGGCTCAAGATCTTTGTATTTGTACTTTTTAGAAGACACAAACCTTGTCTTTAAGATATATAAAAGTTTGTTCGGCATTCCAGCAAGGAGCATGCCCACACCACGACTCCCCTCGATGGTAAACGATGTCTTTTTGTAATATTTTTTAAATGAGTTCCATACTATCCTCCTATCGTCTGCCGGTGAGAATCAATGTTTTCACGAAAGCGAGATTCATTACTAAACATTACATTGGCTCACTGTACAAAACTCCACTACAGATGTTCTCACTCTAGTTAAACAAGCGCGTTTATACGTAAACCTAAGAGGAATGCAACTGTTAGTCGTCTGGCATTGATATGAATATGATTCAGTCACCTGTAAACCGATTGTCTGGAAAATATCGCTAGTTTGCGGCTATTTGAGATGAGTCTAGTTCTCTGACACAGTTGCCTCTCAGACATCACGCAGTTATTTCCAGATAGTTAATGATCTTGGCGAACGGTTGCGATTCTTAACAGATCTGGTTCTGATCGTAGGTTTTCAATTACTGCACTTTGAAACCTCTCACACAATTTTGATATCACACACTGAGCATATTCGAAGAACTTAGGTTTTCGAATGTCAGGATTCCAGCATTCTATGGAACTTCTTTTCGAAAAACGTTTCAGTTGTCAACATTATGCTAACGTTCGCTCTTTTTTAATCGTTAACAACATACATTGCCTCACGAATATTACGAAAACTAAATAAACTGCTTATGCGAGTGAATCAATTTATCCTCTTTCCTACTTCCGCAGTTGTGTTTTGCAAGAATATTTTACATAGAGATAAGGTTTCACCTTCAACGACTGACTCTCTGCAATTTATTTCAAAGACATTTAACCATATCTTCTCATTTTATGCATTATGCGTAACTCTTAGACACCAATATATATATATATATATTTCCTACAAACATATATATATATATATATATATATATACAAACATA
>BMAW01061150.1:15239-25689 GCA_019974015.1 Nephila pilipes
TATATATATATATATATATATATATATATATATATATATACTGCGGTGAAATAAGCTGCATAATTTTCTTCGATACTCGTTTTCAATAGAATTAAAGTATATCATAATATTTATGTGTTTCTCCTATTCTACTCATAAGTTTTAATGTATATTGAGTTATTTACTAATGAGATTAACACCATTGCAATGGCGTGTACCTGTAGTGGTACATGACATTCATTATCTGTACCCATTAAGTACCACCTTTGGTTATCCTCTGCATGTTTATTTTGCGTATTGTACAACCAGCAGAGTTAAAGTAAAGCTTTCAATTAAGAGTTATGTTGGAATAGGGATTTAATTTGATTCTATCATTAAACTCGTACTGACAAGCAACACTGCATTGGCCACTGACCTCGCAATTTAAACCTTAGTCAAGTGACGTGGGTGATAATTGAGGATACATGAGCTGACACCTCCTTCTCCAAGCTTCCACAACTTTTCTTAGTAAGGACCTGGGACAAGGACCAGAAAAATGCATTCATCAATGACATCGGGTCTGGAGCACACGTTTCGATGATACCAGCCGCGAGGCAGAGACCATGACCACTAGGCTACCGTGGCCACAAATTATAATTTAATTTTGAGTTCAGTAAGAAAGTTTAAGTAAAGTAAGGTTCTTTTCCACCAAGGGTAAGATATGAGTCTATGAATATTAAAATCTTTGAATGACCTTCTGTTGATTATGAATTTAGTGATGTGTAACATTATTAACAGTTAGTTATATGTAACATAAACTCATTTATTGCTCTTGCCTTGTCGTGTAATCTTACTTAGCATTGGTAACCTGTATCAAAATTTAGTTTCTAGAATATAATGTCTTTTTTCTAGAATATAATGTATTTTTCTATAATTTAATGTCTTTTTTCTATAATATAATGTATTTTTTCTCTAATATCATGTATTTTTTCTATAATATAATGTCTAGTTTTTAGAATATAATATATTGTTCATGTAATGTCTTTTATAATGTAGTGGCTGTGGTAGCCGTGGGGGTCATAGTCATGATATCAGGTCAGTTTTATATCTATCGAGTCTCCGGTAGGATTCTAATAAAATTAAAGATCCACCATTTAGCTGTCTGATACACGTATAATCTGTGATCGAAGCTCTGTCGATGAGAGAGGATGGAATTTAGGAGAGTATAGTTAATAACTTGAGTCGGGATCGTTGATTGACTTAGGCTCGAAATTGTGTGATGTGTCGCCAATAACATTCATTTTGCTTCTCATAGTAACGTTAATAAATAATAATTATAAACGTTTTCCGATTCGTCTTCAGAAATATAATTACCTTCATCACGTAGCTCTTTTAATAGTTCATGGAGAGCCTCAGGTCTACCCCAAAAACTTTCTCCGCGAAAAGGCTTAGACATTTTCTCGTGCATGTGGGAAAAAAAAAACAAGTCGATTCTGAAACGCAAACGTTACTGCTACCTATTCGTCTCTCAGGCTAACATTCTTCTGAAAATACTACATGTGGAAATATTTTGAGAACAACACATACCCTTATCTCTAGTAGCCAAGGTCATATAAAGGTACTGAGTAGCACGTTTCATTTCTCCTTTGGTGGGAGGCAGTATTAGGCTATTTGTTATCAGCTTCTTCTACCAGACGAATGGGTCGTAATCTAGGGCTAAACAAATCACTCAAGGAAAAGTAGTTGGAGGTGTTCAAAAGGTTTGCTCAATGACAATTTCCCATCACATGCTGCTTTGGCCATTCTCGAGAAAATCACAGAGTTAAGCTGAGAAATTCTGGCGCATGTATCTTGCTTCATAGATCTAGCACTCTCAGATTATCACTCATTTTTAAGACTAAAGAAATCAGATATCGTAGTATGGAATGGTGAATGAGACTAATATACGTAGATTTAGCGTCATTGTGAATTGTTTCTGCTTTTGATTTTTATTTTTGTAGACCATTTGACTTGCAGTGATTAATGAAACAATATTTTTACTAATTATAATCGAATTAACTGACTTTTTTGCTTTCGTAGATGTATGTTCATTCACATGCGAATAAATTTTCAAACGAGGGTTTATTTTTCAAATGTTCTCAAATTTGAATGAGAAATATTTGTGAATACCCTGCACTTTGTTAGTTTACAGCTAGTTTTATCTTCCAATCTAAATCATTCGTGGTAAATTGACAACTTATTATTAATAATTACATGTAAGGAAAAACTGTAAAATTTTATCTGTTAAATTATCATGAAAGCGTTTACAATATATCATTACATTTTGTCTAGGATACATAACTATCGTACGGATCTAGCTTTTATCTCTGACATAATAGTGATAGAAAAAGCTCATGTAACAACTCTTCAAGTCAAAAATGGTGAAAAAACTGACGTAATGTGTTTTGAAATTTTAGTTTTCTTTATATATTTTTACGAACATGTATTGATGCCTTCCTGTTGCTTTACTGTTATGATTGAAAAAAAAAGGAAATTACAGGAAATTTTTCAAAGACACTGAGGAAAGTTGAAATAATAATTAATACATGACCATGACGACATACTTGGTGACTATTACAGCAAAATAAAGCTTCTCAGAAATCCTGGAATATTTTCGAAATTTCCATTAGGAGAAGCATCATAGTAATTTTTTAACTTTTCCTTGAGACGTCTAATTGGGACATCTATAAATACAAGAAGATACAATGTCTGAGCGTATCAGCTCAAATCTGTCGAAAACCGCGTTTGAAGGAGTAGATGTCTTTCCGAAGTTTTATGTACAATGCGCGTTAGTGTATTGGTGAGTTTAACGGTGTTAAAATTATTACGTTATTATTACTTTTATTAGTTTTATTTCATTTCGCGATATGTTGCAATAATAATTTTAAATGATGCATTGCTTAATACTGTTCTGAAAAATATTATAATTTTTACATTATAATAAAACATAATTTAAGATATTTCCTTAAAAATCTATTCTTTTTTTAGAGCATTCATTTACCACAAACGCAATTGCAAACGTTTACCTGTTTTTTGTAATTTTATATAAACAATTGCACGATAAATCAAATATGTATCTGTGCATGTATATATATATATATATATTCTAGAATTTAGTACTAGTATATTGGCAATTTAGTAGTATAAGAGCTAGAAATAGTTCGTACTAGTATAGTACTAGTATAAAATATATAATAATAATATTTAATACTAGTATAAAAGCTAGAAGTAGTTCGAATCGCTTGAAAATTCTTCACTGCATCTTTTTAATTTCTTTGGTCTTTTACCTGTGTGTTATATGTTTATCAAGGCTGTTTCATCTGCAATTTTTGTGTTGAGAAGATTTCAACCGGTGTGAAAGAAAAATATTTACAGTTTAAAGTATATTTGAAAGTTAATGTCTAACACTTAACATTAAGTTTACATTAACTTTTCGTATTCAAGATATTAGTGATAAGTACGCGCAAAAAATTGCTCTTTTTGGTTTATATATTTATTTTAGTCTTTTAAATTAACAATAACATTTTACTCTGTCGTTATTTTCGCTAATGTTATTAAAGATTTCTTTGAGTTTGGGATAGTTTTTTTTTTTTGCTTAATTGTTCTTACATGTTTTTACTTTTGATTTTACCACGTTTTCAATGTAATTTATGGTTCTGTAACCATTATCTTAAAAATATATTTTGTTGATTAGATTAGTTTGCTCAATAATTTTAGAATTTCCCAGATTAGCAATCTAGAGTCTGATACAACTTTTAATATATTATTTTCCAGTTTTTGCTGTCCTTCAAATTTTTGGTTAATTATAATGTTTTTTCGATTATTATAACTTCTTTTACTTTCTTTACATTTTTATATAAATCTATTTTATATTTAAATTTGTATAATTTGTTTTGAATCATTATTTTGTTAGCAATTTCTTAATTTGTTTTATATATCTAGTTGATGAATTTGCAATTTTTCATATATTGTTGCAATTTTAATTTTTGAAGTATATTCATAATATATTTAATGATTATTTTTTTTGTTGATTTGCTATAAAGTATTTATGAGGGATGATTTGAATTCCGAAGAAAAGAAATTTACGTACATACACTCGCCCACATTTATATGCATAATATTCATATATATAAACAAAAATCGTATAAAATAGAGTTTAAAAATTCTAAAATTATTTAGGATAAATAAAACAACTAGAATAAAACCAATATATTAAAAAGATACTAAAAAATACTTCTATTATCCAACGTAAAAAATAATTTTAAAAATAAACCGAAAATTTACTTAAAAAATCAAACAATATATTAATTTAAAACACTTTAACCACTAAATAATAATTACATACTATTTAAAAATCAAACCAACCTAAAAAAATAGCAAGGTAAGTGGATAGAAACAATTAAGAATTAAAATCGGAGATATTATAATTAATACAGTGAAATATTTCGAAATGCAGAAATATGTATCCAAACATTAAAATTTCACTAAATTACTTTATAAGATGAAATGGAACGAAAAATTAAGGATAAATACAACAAAAAATCAAAAATTCTTCTAAATGTATATAAAAAAAGTAAACATATTCAATTAAATATAAAAACATGCTTAGTTATAAAAAATAATTTAAAATACGTTTACACATTATAATAATTTTAATTTAAAAGATTTATAATAACTATATCACTAAACTCCTGCAAACTCAAACCTATTTAATGTATCTAAACAAATATTATATATATATACCTTCGCACGTTCCATGGTTCTAAAATGAGAAACAATTTAAACACTAAAACAAATTTAAGCAGAAAAAGAATTTTATATCTTAAACAAACATATTAATATAATGGTGGCAAAAACTATAAACACACACACACACACACACACACACATATATATATATATATATACTATATAACAAAGGAAACGACGCACCAAGAAGTTGCCCGATTGTAATGAAATATCGCTTGTAAAGACATTTGGACAGAAAATGCAAATGATTAAAATTTGGTGTCCAATGAAAAAATAGCGGGACCTACAGAGCAATGAAACTGCGCACTAAGCTGGTGTATATAAAAAGCGATTCTCAACCTGATGGTCAAATTTTTTGCTGCATTGGGATTTAGAATACCTTTCAACGACTGAAAAAATGCCTCTTCGCCGAATTTAAGATCATTACGAGTGACCACTTTCACAGTTCAAAAGAGGTTGTACCATTGGATTGAAAGGATCAAGTTGGGCAAATCGGACAATCGCTCGTCATATGGGTCGCAGTGATTCGGTGATTATAAGATACTCGCAAGAATGAATGGACAGTGGCACATGTCAGCGTCATGATGGAAGCTGTCAACTCAGAGCCACAGCAGATCGGGGGACAGAGTGACTGTCAAATTAGCTGTCACAGAGACTGATTCATCGCTATCAACCATAAAACGTGTTACCCGCACACCAGAATGCACCATAACCATTCACACACGGCTCATAGGGTGAAATCTCCGCTCTTACTGATCACTACGCCACCTGCTACTCACACCTGCACACTGACGAGCCAGATTACAATTGTGCTTGGCTCGATCAGGTTGGAATGTTGCTGATTGGGACGTATAGTGTTTAGAGACGAGTCCCATTTCCATTTGTGTCCCGACGATTGTCGCAGACGTGTCTGGAGACACACAGGGCAGCGAGCTAATCATTTATTCATTATTTCACAACACACAGGCCCTCAACCAGCAGCAGGGGTGCCATTTCCCTTGATAGCCAGACCCCTTTGGTAGTCATTAGAGACAGCACAGTGGTCTTCGACGACATTCTGAGACCTGTTTTGCTACCTTTCCTTTTGCAGTACCCTGGATTTATTTTTCAGCAAGATAATATCAAACCACATACGGCACATGTTACTATGTGTCTTACAACTTGTCAAACATTTCATTAACAGCCAGATCTCTCTCCATTCAAGCATGTCTGGGATATGATGGGAAGATGACTGTATCTACTAGGGAATGTTGATGTCCTAGCCCGACAATTGGAGCAAATTCGGCAAGAAATGCCGCAGGACACCATCAGTTAACCTTATCACTCTATGCCACGTTGAGTAGCAGCTTGTATCTAGACTAGAGGTGTGTCAACACCTTATTGAGCTCGTTTTTTGTAACTATCTAACTCTGAAATAAATCATTCAATTTTTTCTGAAATTTTATTCATTTTCTATTTTGTACATAATTTTCCTAACTTATTTTTGTCTCCATCGGACAACACCTTCTTGGTGCGGCGTTTTTTGTTATAGTAGAGTATATATATATAATTTTCTTTTTATACATTTAAAATATTTATATGTGTACAAATTAATACAAAATATTAATTATAACTACTGAATCATTTTAAAAACTTTATTTAGAATAGAAAAACTATAACACTGCAGAATTAAAAGGATAAACCAATAACTTACAAACTTAACCAAAATTATAATTAAAAATTTTATACTTCATATAAATAAACAAAATATTCTATTGAAAATAAGTCAAAATTTTACTTAAATACTATTATATTTAATGATACTGCATATCATTCAATACTGATATAAGAAATTTATTAAGAAAAGCAAACAAATAACTAATAAACACTGTTAATCTTCAACTCTAAATTCAAGTAAAAAGAATCAAATTACAAGCACCAAAAATTTAAAATGTATATTGCATTTCCTCAGTTAAATTTTGAATTAATGAAAGTCTGAGGAATTACTGTTTTCTTAAATATAAAATCTTTTGATTACCATCTAACTCTCTCTTTTCATCAAATGATACTTTTAGCTTAAGGCTAATCTTAGCTTCTTATCTTTTTTAAAAACATGCGCGTAATATCTCATTTAGCTTCTTCTAATTTTCTCCTCCATGTAATGTAACTTATTGTATATCTTATGATCACTTATTGTAAATTTTTAATATAAAATAAATAATGCATCAGATGATTCAAATTTTCGTTAGAAGTAATGTTATATCATTTTCAAGAAGACAAGTTTTACAAACCTGACTGCCCAGTGATATGCTACTGAGCATAGATAATAAATGAAATATGAATAAAACATTAATTTCACAATGAAAATTCAATTTTATAAAAATTGAATTTTTTATTAGTTTTCGTCCTCTGAAAATCTATCAGCGTTGTAAAACTAGGAAGTTCATAGCGCTAAAGTGAATATTCAAAATAGAATGAACAATTGTGACTGAGTTTAACTCTTTTCAGATAAACTGAGCTTTTATGTAGATGACTCAGAAACAAAATAAATGATTTCTCTTAGTTTCGGCTGAAAATGATTTTTCAATATATTACATTCGATGGTATTATTAGAATATAAAATTTTAAAACTAAAGTAAGAGTTCTATGCTTTTTACACTTAATTTACGTAAAAAAATTAATAACCTAACATTCTTAAAGGACGGTAAGTAATTCAAGGGAAAAATATAGTTACTTAGGAAAAAAACCATAATGAATAATCCAAAATGTGGGTGCATAAAGAATCACAAAAAATGTTCTAAGGTAACTACTTTTTAAAAAATTAAATTGGGAAAATGAAGTTATTTTACTTACAAAAATTGCAGTAACCGGGAGAGAAAAAGACATTATCTTAAAATGAATATATCTAGAGATTTTAGACAAAACCTAATCTGAAAGTTAAGTACTATAATTTGAATAAATTACTGTAATTATGTACTATTCTTCGGTGTACATTCTATGTCATAGTAAACCTGAAATGGTGTAGCAAGTTTTATTTCTTTTTAGATCCATTCTACTGTATTGTATGAAAATGTCTAGCGTATAATGATTATAAACTAATGAAGTAAATGTCTTATTATACAAGTGTATAATAAGACATTTACTTCATTTTCTGCTCTAAAAAGTATATTCGTCCTTTCAAAATAAATAATAAATAATTTCAAAATATAATTGTTGAAAAATAAATAATATATGCAGCTGTTTTTTTTTTTTTAAAAAAATATTTTTATTCCTTTCCATTACAATGCTTGATTATATATTTATTTTTACGTGTTGAAACTAATAACAAAAATGATGTTTTTGATGTTCACAAAACTAATAGCAAAAATATAATATTATTTTATTATTTTTCTTTCATATGTTTCAGTATATATTATTAAACATATTTGATTTAGTATTTATTAAAACTTAATTTTTCATTAATTCCAAGCTATTGGTTATGCAATAGAATTTTGCTCACTCTTTTATTAATGTATACTGCTGTTTGTAGAAAATGCAACACCATGAAAGGATCATCAGAATCAAATGAAATTTAATGCAGAAACGACTTGTACTGATACAAATAAATGATGAAATTTTCAAAACAAAAGAAACAAATTAAGCGTCCGAAATCACTATTTGGTGCAGCCACCATGCGCTGCAATAAGTGCTGCTATACGACGTGGCATGGAGTCAAACAGATGTTGAATATCTGCTTGAGGAAGAGAATTCCATATCGCTTGTATGCGCAACCAAAGTTCGTCTTTGGAAACTGCAGGACGCGGATCACGAGCGAGACGCCGACCAACCATATCCCACACGTGCTCAATAGGCGACATATCCGGTGAATAAGCAGGCCAAGGAAGAAGTTGCATGCGTTGTGCTGAACAGAAGTCTCGAACAGTCCGCGCAACATGTGGGCGTGCATTATCCTGCTGAAAGATAGCTCCAGGGATGCCTTGAAGGAAAGGAACGACTTCGGGCTGTAGCACTTCACGGACGTACCTGTTGCTATTGAGATTACCCTCAATTCGTATCAAATTGGATCGTCCATGATACGAAATCGCACCCCAGACCATAACTCCGGGTGTTCGACCACTATGTCGTTCAATAATACACTCAGGAAGGCAGCGTTGACCGGCATAACGTCTAACACGAACACGGCCATCATGGGTCCACAAATTGAAGAGTGATTCATCTGAAAAGACAACTTGGTGCCAATCAGCTCGCCTGTCTCTGTGCTCAAGAGCCCACTGCCGACGCAGCCGTCGATGATTCGCCGTGAGGGGAATCCTGTATAAAGGCACCCTTGCACGCAATCCACGGCGCAGCAGACGACGACGAATTGACGAAGCCGACAATTGTACACCTGTAGCAGTAGACCAACGTGCTGCCAGCTGCCTGGAGGAAGCTGTGCGATCATTCACCGCCATGCGGAGCAGGTGTCGATCATCGCGCTCTGACGTCACCTTCTGTCGTCCAGTGCCTGTTTTTCGAGTTGTTCGGTGCTCGTCGGTCCACTGCTTCCAAACTCGCATCACTGTGGAACTGTTCCGCTGCATACGAGCTGCTATTGCGCGATAGGAAAATCCTCCTTCTCGAAGGCCGATTATCCTCCCTCGTTCAAACTCCGTAAGTTGCTTGAATTTCTTATTCTTCCGTCGTGGAGGCATACTCAGGTCTCACTAAACGTTTGCCACTAACAAATAATCATAGACTTTTTTCAACGTCCCGCTACAGCACTTTATTTATACGCTTTCAGCATCAATTCAGAGGGCGCTGCGCGCGCCGCGCACGCGCGATGGCTCTGAAACTTTATTAATTTGCATAATATCCTATAATTGACATTTGCTGCGAATTTCATTTGATTCTGATGATTCCTTCATGGTGTTGCATTTTCTACAAACAGCAGTTTATGAAAAAAATAACAGATTCGTATACAAAATACTTGTATTGATGCGTTAATTAAAAATTAATTTAAAGAACAAAAGTAACAATTGCTAAATAAGTGGCAAATTTTGAATATTTCTAGATGATTTAAAATTATTTTCTTATATTTTTAAGAGCCCATTTATTAGCATTTTTTTGAAATTAAAATATACACTTTGATGATAAATAAGTTATTCCTCACTGTACTGATTCATTCCTAATTTAATTTGAAAATCTTAGAATTATTTTTACAAAATTCGTATCCAGTAATTTTCAATTTAATTAATTTGAATTCAAGTGTTATTTTCTTTTTCTAAATTGAATTTTAGATTTTATTTTTTACTCAAAGCCCACAAAAACTTCCAAACAGAAAATTTATACTGCTTTAGTAGAAATTGTGTCAAAAGATTACAATACATATTTCACTTTCAAATTGCTTACATTAGGAACATTTTGTAAGTTATTAAACTTATGTATCATATAAAACAGAAAACTGTTATTAAAGAAAATGCCACTATAATTATTCAAACTCAACTTCTATTCAATGTAAATAATTATATATGTGAACAATCACATTGACAAAGAAGTCAAACTTAGAAGGAATAGTCAGATTTAAATGATATACGAAAGTAAGTTACTACTTGTCGACAGCAAGAAATGGTCAAACCAATAGGTGGGTAGAACAAAATTTATTGGTAAACATATAAAATCATTATGAATCTTAGTAAGACGTTAGGCCGCCATTATTTCTGATACATTCTGCCACACGTCCTAGCAT
>BMAW01061152.1:0-41774 GCA_019974015.1 Nephila pilipes
CATATTTGAAATACTTATTTTGTTAAACGTAAATTTAAACATTTATGCTACATATCTGAAAAAACTTGATTGAATTTTTTGTAAAATTAAAAACAGTTAATCTTGTCTGTATGTTTTAACTATACATATTTTAGAATCTTATGCGAAACTGGCTTTAAAAAATTAAATTTTGCAGAAATATATTCCTTAAATATATTACTAAAATACTAAATTTCACAAAACGTAGTTCTCGTTTGTATTTTTCAGCGATTGCCAAAGTACGTTGAAAGTATTAATTTAATTTTTTTAACATAACGTGAAATTATATTGACATAACTATTACAAAATGTGTCTAATGTTTTGTAAAATTGTTACTTCGAAACTTCCATGCTGTACATTTTTTGTAGAAGCAACTGAGTACACCACATAAATACATTTATAATTTTTTGAATAAAGGAAATGTGGAAAAGTATTAAAATATAAGATTTTATTCATGAAATTCATACACATATTTTTCGTAATCATAAGAATGTAAATTTACTTGATTTATTACTTTTTAAAGATTTTCAGATTGTTAATAACACTTTAATTTTTTTATCCATATTAATATCTTAAATATTAAATATTTTTTTTTGAGATTGATCGTTATATGTTAGCGAGAAAGTATTATTTCTGTTATCTATCTTATATATTCAATGTTGCTTTCACAGTTATCTATATACAGAAGATTAGTTAAATTCTTAAAAAATCTGCACACTTTTGTCAGAGGACTCTTAGAATGGAAAACATATAAATTCATTAATTATTAATTGATTATTAAAAGACTTAAATGATTCAGGAAAAATAAACGTTATAAAATTATTTAATAAGCAGTTAAACGATATTGTCTTATTAAAAATTTTAATTAAGGACACATATTTTATTTGATGTAAACCGTGTTTTCATATTTTACACGATTTCACAAAATGGAATCTTGGTACGTAAAATAATCCATGTTTTCAGATAAGAAAATCTCAAAAAATAATCTGCATACTTGAAATCGAAAGTGAAAACCTTCTTAATAGAATCCAATTTTTTTGTTTCACGAACAAAAAATTTGAGCAATATGAGGAACTAAATGAATATCATTGTATTATTTTATAGATCATGTTGTTTGTGGCAAGAATATTTATAGTGTTCCAAATTATTATAATTAATACATAAATAATAAGTAGTATTTATTTGTATGTTTTGTTTAAGCATTCACTTTTTCGTTATTGTATATTGTTGCATATTGTCATCTACCTAATTACTAAATGGTTCATAACAAAGAACTTCATAGGCATAAACAATCTATACTCCAAGACTCGTATATTTAAAGACGAATATTTTTTTTCCCAGATTGTACCAAAACGTTAAAGTATGAAAATAAGAGTGATATTTTAATTTATTTTTTCAGATTCATTCTAAAACCATTGTTAAACAGCATACATTTAAAGACATTCAAAAATTATCCGATCTTTTTAAATATCAATACATATCATTGAAAGACTTGAAATTCACTTTTGTATAATACTGAATTTGGAACAGTGTGCATATTCATACAAAATTTAAAGTCTTTTTAACTGATCATTTGTATTATATGTATGTGAGATGACTATTTCCAACAAGTTAGATAAGTAAAAAAATTCATAAAAGAAATAAGCTTACATTTTATATTTTTTTAAATAAATGTATTGTTACAATTACTGAAAGCACATTGAAGAGTTCTTACGTTTTATACTCAGTTACGTTTATACGTACGTACGTTTTATACTCATTTATATGTGCTTACGAATAAATGTAACTGTGCTATTTGTTATAACAATCAGTGCATCAACTTGTTAAACCTTAACTTTTATGCCATTGGTATCTTCCTTCAAAATGCATTATTTATGTTCGATGAATGATACATTTAGTAAATGTTATAGCAAGATGATTCATATAAAGTTTCGTCTCATTCAAATTCATTTCTTAACGAAATGATTACTGTAGATTGCAAAATCCTAACTTCTATACCCATACTCATTGTATATCTCAAGACATTATTCCTATAATGTCCAAGTATGTAAGAATGACTTGTTGGGGCGCGTCAACACTAAAATCTTTTTAATCTATACCGTTACTTTTTGGATCATTATTTATATCTTTAATTTTACTATAATTAAAAACAAATCTGCACCCATTTTTATTATATTTATAGGACATTTAAAATGTAGTATTTTAAATTCAAATCATTTCTTATATATTTCAAAACTATATTATTAATAAATCCTTCATAACGCTTAAAGTGTGAAATTCTTTACCTTTATTTCTCAATGTATGTATAGAATTATGTAGTTATCATTAATAATTTGAAAACATTAGCTATAAAGTATTTCATTGTCATTAAGATGGCCGTTTAATTAAAATACGTATTAAAGGTCGCTTTAAACCAAAAGAAAAATAAAAAAAGATGAACAAAATGTGAATAAATTATACGAATACTCTTATAATTGTTGCTATTTTAAGTGAAATATATTACACCTTTCAAATGGAAAAATTTTCGCTTCACAAAGATCAATTGTGTGGGATAAATTTTTTTTTACATAAAATAAATTTACCTGGGTTTCGAAAACCATGGGTGGTATAAAATGCCTTAAAAATTGTCGCTATCACCATAGGTGTTTCCTCATTAGCATAATCAAGATATATTTCCTGTGACAACAATTCTTGAGAATTAGTAGACAACATTTAGCCTCGGTTTCTCTTTTATGAGACCGCTATGACTTATTCTTAGATATTAAGACTTCCACGCATTTAACGAAAATTTTTAATTTCACGTAATACACTTGCAAATGGATTAATCTTTGTTGATTATCCAATAAGACGTATAATAACTTGAATACTTTAAGTGTGACTAATGGATAGATTATGTAATTTGCATAAACAAATTTCCAAAAATTAATATATCTTTGTAATGAAATTCCGCTTCAAGGTTCCTGCAGTAGCAATGAAAGGAGACTTGCAAACAAATGGAAAGAAAATGAAAACTTACAAATTAACATCATATTCGTGCAAAGAGAAAGTCTGAGAAACAGTATGTTCCCTTATTCCGACTATCCGATAGAGCAGGACATAACTATCTCTTATTTTCTCTTAAAGTTCTCATTCCCTTCCAAGATTAATTTATTAAAAATATTTATTTTATTTTCAAAAAAAAAAATCGTGCGCGTGGAACGGATTTTAGTGTTCTTCCAGACGCTTTATTTCATTTTATGAATAATATAGTCGTTATTTTTATATCTTTCTCAAATCGATATAGTTAAAGTATTATTTGTTCAGATGCAAATAAATGTAAAGTATAATTCAAAATCCTTTTGAGATGATTGTATGAAAGCTATAGTGAAGTCTATCTAATGTAAACATCATTATCGTGAAAAATGCCATAACTACATGTAGGATTCGGAAAAATTTCATAAACAATGATATTTATTGAAACCTTTAATTCTTTATTTTTCATACAAAACAAAATTATATTTGGTTACGACTAGTCGAAACCCGTAATCGTGTTAAACATAATTGATATTATTTTCTTTACTCACAATAAAGCAGAATTTATTATATTTCAGGCTCAATATAAAAGCCAATCCATCGATTATTTTGTACTATTGGAGAAGCAATACAGCTCAACCAGTAACTTCACAATGAAAGCAGAATTTATTTTCTTTATGATTGCAGCCCTTATTGCAATGGGTAAGTATTATATTAGTATATTATTTACTCTAACCGCTCAAATATGAGAAAAAGTAATTATTTTCTTTTATTTGATAAATTTTTCTGTAATTTTTAGAAATATAAAATTATCGTTTTAATTATTTTGGAATATTTTCTTAATATATATGCTTTTATTTTTCTCTCGTTTGCAAGCCCAGTAAAATAAATGATCCACGAATGCACGCTGAAGAACACTCCGTACTTTCGCAACCGGACGGACGTAGAATCCATTATTGTGTGAATAGGTTATGGAGGTATTCACACAGTTTTTTAGTCGCCCTCTGTAGAGATAGTTTTCGCAGAACACATTACAAGACATCACACATGGCTCAAAAATATTTTACTATGAGAAATTTTTTGTGTGTGGGTGTGCATTGCCCTGATGTTTTTGTCCAATCCTTTTGAACTGCACACATGAATGAATGGATGCAAACGGCCGGAGAAAACCTTTCAGTAGAATTACCAGGGCTCCTAAATCATATGAAATTATTACACCTCTAATATGAATAAGAATTTACTGACGAAAGAACTGCGCTGTTCCAGAGTACTCATGGTGTTATGTCTTTTAGTCATCGAAATCACGGATCCAAAAAATAATATCAGGGATGAACATTTCAACAATTCCACTGCTAACAATAGTTAATCCTCTATTTTGAAATCTGTAGAGAATTCAGACTGTTAGCAGATTATATTCTGATAAAAAAAAAATTATTTCATTCATTGTAATTTCCTACTCGTTCCGTCGTAGGAGAATTCACGCGTCACCGTGTTTGGATATTCACGATACATTCTTACTATGTGATCGTGTTTGAAATTTCAATTTCACTTTTTCTGCATTGAAAATGTTGCGACTTATCTTGTAAAGATAGTTATAAGTCCTCTTTTAAAATCACATAAATATTGATCTCCTGCCCTTTAGAAACAGATACCGACTAACAGCCTCTTTAACACTCATCTGCATTTTAAAGACAGCACTAAGTGCATCTCATGGAGTCTATTTGAAACATGCGTCCGTTGTTTGTATAATTAGGACTATGCGTATTGAGCTGAAAACTTCAGTATATACTTAAGCAAAAATATAATTATCACTTTTCAAATGATATTGGTTTCAGCAACCGTTGGTTTAAGCAACCACATCCTTGGTTACAGCAACCGAGCGATTACTCAACAAACTGTTCTTTCTGATCAAAGCAATGATTATTTCAATATTTTTGTCCGTCGTAGGCGTGATAGGTCGTTTGGTATGTGATTCATCTTGAATCTTATCACATCTCTATTTTAAAAGAGATCATAAACCCTTAGTAAATGATAACCTTTTTATATCCATATGACTACCTCTGTTACCAAAGAACGAGTTTCTATTACAAATTGTCAGAAACATATACATACAGAGATAGGATTACGAGGGTAACTTAACAAATCTCAGTGAAATATATATATACGAATTTTCTGAAGATTTAACATACTTCAAACAGTTAAATAGTATTTTATCTCTTTTAATAAGATTAGATAATCTGTATTCAATCAGAAATGCCATTATATAAATAAAAATGAAAATTACTTCAAGAAAAATATTTTTACTGAGTAAATTCTTATTTCTCTTCCTAAAAAAGACACATTTTACTTTCTTTGAAAAACAATTGAGAAAAATAATCATATAAATTTTTTATAGAATATAAGAAAAAAAATTTGAACGAAGATACCACAAGTTGACATTCATATACTAATACTGATACGTCTGAGAATTAAGTTTAGTTTTGAAATTGAGTCATAGAATTAAGAATATTCATGTTTTCAAGTTAAATCGCTATAATATCCACAAATAACTTAATTCGGATAATATTAATTTTTATTTCATAAATCCATTCCAAGATGTTATGATTGGAAATGCATTTCAAATTTTATATCAATATATTTCTTAATTCAATTGAAAACATTCTCGTAAGCGTCAATGCTACAGTGCGGATCGTTACTTTAAAAATTATCACTGAGTTGTATAATATGTGTTTAGTTAAACATCAGTTTACATAAGTACACAATAATAAGTCTTCATAAATAGGAGAATTGTAATTGAATATTTTTATGATCAAAATAAAAACTAAGAATCTAAACTCTTTAAACGCATATATTTGTAAATTCGTGTTTTAAAATAATACAAGAGTTCAGAAATGTATTCTTTTGGATGTATTACATAAATATTTGAAAGTGTTTAATGTGACAAATTATAATTCTTATTAAATTATAATATTATTCCTTTTAGCAATGGCCGAACCTCGTAAGTATTAATTTAAAATATTTACTTCGAAAATAATGTGATGCTTAGAAGTATTACTAATTGTCACTTTAGTGTTTTTCTTCGAGACTTTTATATTATACTTTTTTGTGTGAAAGATATTAATATCACATAGGAATGCTTAATTATTTTTTTAAAAAACCTATTACACTATAAGATTTCCTTCATGAAAATTTATTACATAAAAACTCAAAATTTTAAAGAAGTAGATTTAATGAGTACTTTAATTTCCCGTAGATGTTTCAGATATTCAGGGGAGAAACTAAGAATAGAACCTGAGATATTAATTTATGATTTAGAAAATTGCCATTATATTTTTACGAATAAACATATCGCTTTCGATGCCTATCCGGTATATTTATGTTTCAAATATCATTTACGGCATTATCTTTAAAAGTACACGTACAGTTTAATTCTAAAAAAAATCTGTATAATTGTGGCAGAGTATTCCTCTCCTTATAAGCAACATAAATTACATTTATAAAGTATATTTCTATATGTATTTAATATGATTTATAACTAACGACTTTTTATGGAGTAATGGAATAATTTGTGATACAACTGCGTTGTAATTTTTTGAATGACTGATTGAAAATGTGTTTATACAATAAAGAAATTATTCGATATGTATAGGAACATGATTTCATCGCACCAGAAATTAATAATGAGGAAATTTATTTGATTTCGGTTATACCATACATTCGTGATTCAATATGGTTTGCATTGAAATTTTAGTACGAAACAAACCCATACATTTCGATAAAAAAAATGTCAATCAACTCTTTGTTTACTTTTCAATCGAAAATGAAAAGCTTATGGAATCGAACGCATATCCGATTGTATTATTTTAAAACTACTCGAGAAATTTCATGAGCTGAATGAAAATCGTATTATTTTCAAATCACGTTTTTGAAGTTAAGAATACATATTAAGCGATAAGATACTGTGATTATTAATAAGTATTGTTTTTATAATGAATTTGATTTAATATGATTTTTTACAACTAATTTGATTTGATTATTTTAAGCTTTTGTATACTTTAGTATGTTGACATATACTTAAGTTATAAATTGTTTACGTCTATGAATACCATTGTAGCGTATTGAATATATTTACCGAATTCATTTTAAAGAACATATAGAGGAAGTAAAACATAACTTCGATGTTGAATCTCTTGCTACTTCAAATTTTTTCTGTTAAGTTCATACCATGGTTAGTATGCTGTTTAGTTCATGATAACTATTTTTTTGAAATTATCAGAAGAAGTATTGAATTCGTTTTGTATATTTTCCCAGATTGCCATTTAAATGCAAAATATAAGTTCTCTTAAATACGTGTTCTCCTCTTTCATTTACTCTTATCTTTCATTTAATCTTATCTTCACTGCCTAATATACCGTTATCCAACCGATACGGAATGTTCAATAAGATATTGGAAGGCTCTATCAGAGAATTGAAACAATCTTCATAATTTCATTCTGAAGTAAAACTGTTCCACATAAGAAATGAACAATAAAGCATCATAACCATAAATATTGTGTATCTCATAGAATACTTTTTTTAAAGATCCATTTTTGCTTTGAATATCGTTTGAAGCATATACTCAAGAAATTTACATTTTTGATCCAAATTGCAAAATTTTTTAATTGAATTTTGCAAATTCTCATCTAATTTCTTAACAATTGTTTTGCTTCAAACTGTTTCTAACTCATTACAATCTACATCACATAGTCACTACGAACGTATGCAAAATTCTCGAAACATCTCAGTTAACGATGTTCGAAGCCGAATGAATTCTACTGTAACTCATATTTGTTCCAAAAAAATAATGATACATGTTCGTTTCTACATTTTTGATTGGTTTTTTAGAGTTTCCAAATTTTTCTTACTTAATCAATTTTTGAAAAAAGGAGTTTGAATATCATAGCGCTTATATATCATAGTTTTCTCTTAGAGAGATTACGAATTATTAGATTTGAAATGAATAAAAAGTCATACAGGAAATTTTGATCTAAGAGATCTGCATATAAAAAATTTTTAAACATATCATATTTGAGCTATTTGAATTTTTCTTTTAAATATTTCGAGGGATAGTGTCCCTTTCTATAACTTTGACAAAAATGTATAAAAACTTATACAATAATTTATATAGGACTTTAATGGCTAAAAGATCGAGAAACTTATTTGCTAGTAATAATCTCGGTAGTATATGGAAAAGACGATCCATGGTCTCGACTAATCGCTCATCGGCTATTAATACTCCTTATCTGTCAAAACATGGAGATTACTCTCTGGTTCTTCTAAAAAATAATAACAAGAGAAAACTTTATATAACAATAACATGTTTACATCTACTAGTTCATTGGTAAGAAGAAATACAATTCCGATAAGAAAATAATATGTATCAAGTATTATTTTCTGTAATGTTTTGATACTTCTTATTTGGCTGAAAAACGAATTTTTTCCCATTTAAAAGGATTGTATCAAAATGTTCAATAACTGAAAGATTGATAAATTTGAAAAAAAATAATTTCCATTCAAATTACACAAAAGAATGTTTTTTCACAATAAAAGAAAATCCTCATGAATTAGAGAATAATTTTATTTATGAAGTATTGTTCTTAAATAATATTTTAAGTAGCATATCGGAAAAATACAAAGAACTCTTATTTAACTTAAGATTAAGAAATACGTAACGTTATTTCTTTTTCCAAAAAATGAAATTCCTTTCCTTAACAAAAGTAGATTTTAAGCCAAATATATTATCACGGATCGTGCCAAATTGTTACGTCATAAAACTGAAAGTGCCTTTTTTACTTATGTGGTATCAAACATTATTACATAGTTTCCAACTCAAGACACTGATAAAATTATCAGATCATTTAAAATATCACAGTAATTCATAGAAATACATTGTTACACACACTCATTGCCATAAAAAATTGCGCTCCAACTAAAAGTTGTCAGAATGAAACAAAATTTTACTTGCATATGTAAAACGTTAATGTAAGTAAGGAATAACAAAACAAAGCAAAATGATCATTTATCATAGGAAAAATTACAACTGAATAGATATTTTATAACCCTGTTGTACCACTATTAGTATGAATGCATGATGTGACACAGTCGAGCATTGAGGCATACAAATTCAGAAGGATGTTCTGCTGCATCTCGTTCAGCAGCTGCTGTAAACGTACCTTTAATTCGACCAAACTCGTAGGCTGTCAAACTTGCTGTCTTAAATGATCCCTGATATGCTCGATCATAGAAATATAAGGGGATCGAGCATGCCCGGAAAGGATGGAAATGTAGGCAGACTTGTGAAACCTTTTGTGTGCGAATGCAGGATTTAAACGTTCAACACGTTGCTTCTAAACTTGTACACGATTTCATCACTGCCCAAACTGAACCGGGAGTCGTCGCTAAAGACGGCCTGTTTCCATTCGGTTTTAGTCCAATCCCTCCGAGTGCGACATCCTTCCAAACAGAGACAATGTTGAGTGGATGTCAATGGCTACCCACGTAATGGGCGCCTCGGTAGCAACTATTCTTCAGCCAGACGCTTTGCGATAGTACAGACTGACAAAGAGGCCCGTAGTGACGGTGCTGTCTGTGTATGGAAGGTGTACAATGAGACAGTTGGATCAATGTGGGCTTTTCGTATGATGTGACAATCTTCTCGATTATTGGTCTGATGAGGGCGTTCTGGAACTGGTCGCCGTGTAACAGACATCTCTCTTGTTCACTGATCCCAACATCTCCTCACAGAAAAGTCAGAATTGCCTAGGTAGCGAGCTACTCTCCGAACTCACCACCCGATTTCCCTCAAAGCTATGATCCTTCCGCTCTCTAACATCTGCTCATTTTGTCTCCAATGATAGCGTAATATCATCTCTAGTTAAAAAGCATTCCTTTACGACAGATTAAATACACGCAAAGAAGCTCTGCTTACCAGTGTTATAATCAAATAAGAACGAAGTTCATCGCCCTCTTGTGGCATTATAAAAGGCGCAATCCCGCTACATTTCTAATCATTTACTATCTGCCTGACACGCACATTCATGCCTGGATACGTAACAATCCCACTCTTATTTTTGGTGAGCAAATTTTATGGCATTGAATACATTTTTCGTTTGAAAAAAAAATTGTACATTCTTTAGCAATTTAATATTTTTTTATACATAAACTCGTGTATTAAGTATACGAATTGATTAATTCTACCATATTAGACATGTGAAGACATCTAGAAAAGTATTTTCTAAAGAAGATGGATTAAAATTCGTATTTTTATATATATGTTTTCTACTGTTATCGGCACTTTGAAAATGTCATATTTTTACTTTCAAGCAAGCTTATATTTTGCTATTTATATTATTCAAAAAATTAATCCAATACATTCAATGGAATGTAGAATATCGTTAAATATTCAGAATTTTTAAAAATTGTTCAAAAAAATCACTAGGATTTAAACACTTTTTTACTGTAATATGTATATTTTGTACAATGTCCAAGTTCTGCGATATTTATAAAATTTAATTATTTATGAAAGTGTAATTTTTTGGTGAATGAAATGTTTCATAACTGAAATATAAAGAAATTTGAATTTCCCATTCATCATGAATTAATTCATTTTCAAATGCAAGTCTTACCTTTAACACAAATAAATTAGTGAAACTGAAACACAGCAGAACCATTGAGTATCAAATGTTAGGAAAATAATTCTCACTAAAAATTATGACTTAATTATTGTTAAGTGTGGAAAACAAAATATGTTTGAGAAGAATAATAAAGGGAAAGTACAACGAGAAAGTTTGTGCCATGAATTTTATACAAATTAAAATAAAATTAAACTCGTGATGTTTGGAATTTTACAATTATTAGACTCTATTCTTAGGGTGGGGGGAAGTGATCAATCTCAATATCATTTCCCACTTCAGACAAAATGTATTTTCGTAAAGTATAACTTCGCATACTTAAAAAGTGTTCTTATTAAATAATAATTTGTTTTCAGGTCATGGAGGAAGTAAGTATTTTTCATGTTCACATATTCATGTTTGCAGTTTTTTTTAATACTAATTTGACATTCTAAAAAATAAATCATTAATAATAAAACATAGTTACTGTTTCAAATATGAAAAGAACGAAACTTTTAAATTATTCTTGAAAACAATGATGATAAAAGAATCAAACATAAATTAACTGTTTTTGCATTACATAAATAATAATATACCATCTAAAACATAGGTAAAATAGAGCAAGCAATCATTTTATTATAATTACGCTTAGATTAAATGTTTATGAATCCTAGTGTTTGAGATAATAGGTACTGAATTTTTTGAAAGCTAAATAAATCTCATTATTAGAAACAGAAAAACATTTAAATTTTGCTTCATTAAACACAGGTAAATTATAAATTGGAGCTATAGCAATTGAAAATAAAAGTGAATTTTTCTTAGAATTTATGGCTAAGATAGGTGAAAGTTTAATAAAAACACCAGTTATAATATAGAATATTTACACTTCAATACACAAAGGCTTCTGAAAGAAACTGTAAAATTAGAAGGAAAAAAATATATTCAACTAATTTTTATTTCCGAAAAACGCATAACACTTCTTATGTGTTATTTTTATTACGAGTATTATGCTAATTATTTCATTTAATGAGGAATTTAAATATTTTTTTCTGCAAAATCTTTTTTCCAAATAAAGAAATTTCGCTAAATTAAACATTGACATTTTATCTATCTGTGGGAATAACGATGTGATTAATTTTAGGTCTTTTTGATGATGCTGCCCATATAGCCGATGGAATACTTTGAAGAAATCTGTTCACTCTCGAAGGAAAATGCTAAAATTTTCCATGTTCAATTTCAATTGAGATAACTGATAAATTTGAGAAGTAAAAGAAATTATTTGCATTTGTGTCTTATTAATTCTTTGAAAAATTGTTATTTCTCTTCCAGAAACGTATGGTTTATACATTATGAAATAAATACTTATTCATTTAGAAAGAAATATAAACTCTGCGTTGTAATATATCTAAACACGTTATTAAGGTGCTCCAGCCTAGACATGAATTTATTTGAAAAACAAAAATATGTTATTGGAAAATCTTTATTTAAACGCTACTATTATATTTGGATTTAATAAATTATTCACGTACATAAAAAAAATCACACTCGATTTTCTGTATGCCGATTTTATAGTTAATCTCGCAAAATATTCCTATTCTCAGCTTATAGCATATTTTCACGTAATTGGATGTGCATCTTGAGATAAACATTTTTAAGTCTAAATGTGTTCCTTTTAAAAGAAAGCTTTTGCCTCGTCAGCTATCTAGTTCTCATCAATTTTGAATCTTGTTCAGAAATATTTTATAGCATTTTATACATTTTTAAGTTAAAAATTTCCGTAATATTTCTTATTATATTTATTACCTAGGAAGTACATAATTCAATTTAGATAGCAAAAAAATATAATTAATGGTAATTTGATGAAGGAATTACTTCAACATACAACAAAATCTCTTTTTTTTATTCAAATTAGAAAATGAGATTGAAGCTGAATTTTTCCAATTTTAGATTAAAATGGGAAATTAGGCAACTGCGTCAGTTCTCACAACCTCCTCGTTCTAAAGTACGAAAGAACTGTATCAACCTTTTCACTGCTTTGATAAATTAACAAGTAAATCCTTAATGGCAATGAGAATTGTACCAACGCAATTGCTATGCGTGTCTCATTTGAAATATTGTATACAGATAAAATGAATTATTTTAATAAAACACAAATGCATTGTACAAACTATTACGAATGCACTTTTCTGATTTTTATCCTGAAGATTACAAAAACGTTAGAGAAAAAAGTGATATCCATTTAATTAGGACGACAGATAGACTATAAAGAATAAACATTCATTTGTAAAAATTCAATGAGATAAAAAGAAAATTTAGGGTAGAAACGTATAAGTATAAAGAATAAAGGAATGCCAAACTAATTAGGCGCGTATCCGATTTGGCGCTACTTTATTTTCATTTAACAGTGAGATTGGAACTTTTATCTTCCGGGTTAAAAGGAGCAACTTTATGCTTAGAAATATACTGAATCAACGTAAAACTATAAAACCCTTTTTATATAATATTTCAAAACGCTCAGAAATTAACATTATTATTTGTAATTTTTCACATCTAAAGGTAATTTCTTGAATGTACAAGCATATTTTCCTAAATGTACCATTTAATATGAAGGTTGTCTAAAATGTAAGAGTAATCAATTTCTTAAAAATATAATATATGTAAATATCGTTTTTAAAAAAAATTTGCAAATTTACATGTGTACATCAAACTATATTTTTCGGTCTAGTTCCTGTCCTTCATAATGCACTCTGAGAGACGATGAATGAGCTTTTTATGAACATTTGTCAAAAATATATTTCCCGTTACTTTGGCCCATTGTTTGATAGTATATGAATAGAATGAATTCCAAACAGATACGGTGCGTGACCTTTTTGGCACTACTTTCTTTTCATTTGGCAGTCAGGTTGGAAATTTTATCTTCAGGGTTGCAATAAGCAACTTCTTGCTTAGAAATGTTCTGAATCAACGTAAAACTATTAAATTCGTTTTATATAATATTTCAAAATGCTCAGAACGAATTTAATATTTAATGGAACTTTACGTGCTTTTTTTTATGCAAACGAACATTCATCAGTGTAACTTTTCATATCAAAATGGAATTTTTTGAATGTACAAGCAGAATATCCTAAACGTACTATATAATATGAAAGTTGTCTAGAAAGTAAGAGTTCTAAAATTCTTAAACAATTAATATATGTAAATATCTATTTTAAGATGTTTGTAAATTTATATGCGTACATCAAACCATATTTTTCGGTCTAGCTGCTGCCCTTCATAATGGAATCTTAAAGACGATGAATAAGCTTTCTTGTACATTTGTCAAAAATATATTTCCCGTTTATTTGGCCATTGTTTGATTCAGTATTGTATCTTTTGCCCCCTAAGCGACTTGACAGATCAAGGCTGTGGGAGGGGAGGTTGAGGTGGCTCCAAACTCTCAATTCCAAGAGTTACTTTGAGGCGTTATCTGTGTGGGGACGTGAATATCCGTGCAATTACGCTTTTCGTTCACATCCAACTTCTTTTGTTCTGTATCGCCCTTCGTAATTTGTTTAGGGGTTTTCATTGCCCCTCGACATCAATTGCTTTCCTCGTGCAGCAAATACTCAATGTGTAGAGTCTCTCTACGGTCCCAAAAGACAGAAGTTGTGATTCTTTGGGCCAAAACAATGTTTTTGAATTTTTTTTTCTGCAAGTTTTACACTCACAACACCAATCGTACGTAAAAGAAAACTGTACTGTTCATGGCAACACCCCTGTAAACATTTTTACATCGTTAAATATACAAAACAACATGTTTCCAATATCAAGGTGATACCACAAGGAACCTTATCACGCATCTGAAGGGATTCGAGACATAAATTTCAAACGAGTACTACCACAAGCCTTTCCAGCCGGTTGAAACAAATGATCACACATTCTACTTTCAAAGTTTTGATTTCGAATGCAGTGTAGTTTATTTTATTGGAAAAAAATCTCTCTGAAAGTCGGAAACTCGGTACTCTTATTTTCTGGCCCCGTTTCGAATAAATGCAAATTTATAATTAATTTTGCTGCTAAACTTCTATTCCGCTGATTTTCCTATTCTGCTTAGAAAAATGTATATCAAATAAAAAATTAATTAAGAATGTTTTAGAACAAAACCGATACCAACTTTAACAAATTGGATCAAAACTAATTTCATAATAAAAGGTCACGTTTTAAGCTATTAAAATTAAAGTGAACTTGAAAAATATTAATATAAACTCTAAATCATATAAACAAAAAATATTTTGTTCAGATATTAAAACGAAACAAGCAACTATTTTTGACAAATGACTAAATGTCAAACTTGGCCTCAACAGTATTATTTTTCAATGGAACAGTTACCTTTGTGCTCTAACCCAGTAGAACAATCATTTATCTCTATTCCATTATAGCACCAATGCATGGGGATTTATCGCCGAATAGTGGGTAATCAAAAAGTAACTACCAGTTACACTAGTGAAAAATTGATACATTTTCACAACACGAAAAATGTTTTTTAGGTAATTGTCTATTATAGCGACGCCCGTCAAATTAACTGCAAACGGAAAATCGCCAAACAAATAAGATGTATCACCAAGTTTGGTTGTAAGTTCCTAAAGTTGCAGTCCTTCATCATTTTAGTAAAATATTGCTTGCAGGTTAACTTTATCCATTTCGCAATATTTTTTAAAAGACCTATTTTGTTTCCTTCCAAAATGTCTTTAACAATCTTCAATTTATCGAACAGCGAAATGGATACCATTTATTTTTTTTCAAGAGAAAGGTCATTTACCGAACACTCTATAATGCAAAAGAAAGTCATGTCATGACGTTGTATGTTAATGAAGAAAGTATTTGGAGGTGCAATAATAAAAGTTGTTTTAATTAGAGGGGCCTCAGGCGTTGGAAATTTGTTCAAGAATACCGTTCGATACTGCCATACGATATACGTATTGTTGGGCAGAGGATTTGAGGTCCATTAAATGGTATCGCAATCAATGGAATATGTCTCAAGGTGCAATGTGGATTAAAAAGTGTGTTCTCAACGTCTTATTCTAAAACTTAATCAGAGTACAGTTTATATGGATAAAATATGGAGATAAAATATGGAGATCGATGAAAGTTTATTCGTGCGGCGTACAAACAGCAGTCGTGGTGTACTTCCAGATCAGTGGATTTCCGATGGAATATGCCGGGAAGTTGACAAGCTTTCGTGATCAAATATCGAACACAGATGCAAATACAATGATTAGAAAAATTCTGGAACATATACAAGAAGGTTCAACTATCTATTCAGATTGTTGGAAGAAGTACAAGACTGAAGAACTTGAGGATGTAGGTTTCACACATTTCTCGATGAACCAGGAATTCAATATTGTAGATCCGACAATGTGAGTTCACGCGCAAAATGTTGAAAGAATGTGGGGTTCTACCGAGTGGCGTAACAAGAAACAGCGCGGCACGGCTCGACATAATCTAGAAGCATATCTGGCAGAATTTATGTGGAGGAAATATGTAGAGGAAAAGTGCTTTCTATGAAATAGTGATTGCAATCTCGGAAATAAATCCTTTAGTGTAGAGTGATGTTCTGAAAGTTATGTAAACATTAATATTAAACATCGAAATTTTTATATTACTTATTGGGATGATACTTATCACTAAACATATAAAAAGATTATTAAATAAAAGTATTATAAAAATAGTTTTAATTTCTTCATTTTTGAGTTATTTCATTTCCTACATTTGAATATCGCGTTTCTCTTGCTTAGCGCTTTTTACTAGCTTGGCGACATTTTCGGATTCTTAATTGGGTGGTCGCCGCTTTAATAGCCAAGTACTGAATTGATAAAATATTCAATTTGTCGCTTACACCTCGTAAACCCAAGGCATTTTTTGGCTGTGCACTTGTTCTTCGAAAGGTCTAAGAGACTCACATACATCGCTTTGGAAACGGTAGGGCTTTTCATATAGAATGATTCTTTCGTACGTTCACAGATGTTTAATTGAATTTTCAACCAAATTTAAAACTTCATAGTTGTTCCAAGATGAACCACGAAAATAAAAATCTATATTTGTTATTCTCAAATTCTTTTTTTTATCTAAAGTAATATGGCCACTAACATTTATAATGATGAACGTCAAATACTACCATTAATTTTGAGAAATCTGAAGTAAAAATATTTCAAATAAAGGCTTAAAAAATAAACTGAATTTGAACTGCAAAATTCGGAGCTTTCAACAGTTTTTTAAACTCATTACAGTTGCAGAAAAAGTTAATTATAAAACATATCCACAGCAATGATTTTTTCAAACTAATATAATTTTAACGTATTTATAAAAAATTAAAGTTTTAACGAATTCATGAAAAATGTAAGATTAATCTTCGAAACGATATTTTGAGAAAGTCATGATCCATTGAATGTTCTAATGAGCAAAACAATAGTAACAATCTATAATTAAAATAAGCTGCATTTTCTGTGGAAAATTGCTTATTTTATACGCTCGAATGGTAAACATATTTTAAAATGTAAGCTTCCTTCGTTTATAATCATAAATATAAAATTATTAATACTTTCAATATTATAAATATGAATAAATATTTTTTTTTGTAATTTCCTTAGAGTATAATAATAGACTAATACGTTCTTTTATTAATTACTAATGTATAAAATGTTTGTCAAAAAATAAAATTGATTTTATAAGGGGAATTTAAATGTAGTAAGAAAACAAAATAAGTGATAGTTGAAAAAAAATTTCAATTCTAGCGTGCTAAGTAATTAAAATAATTTATAAAACTGTCATAACATAAAAACTAACGTGACATATTAATTAGACCCCGTGCACTTTTATGAAACACTTATAAATTATGCTGGAAATACATTCCCCAATCGATATTTCCTTTGCTAGTGTAACTTCATTTCATTTATTTGAGCGAAGGAGAAAAATTACAATTCTGTATGGTGTCCTTAATTGGATTGGGTTTAAACGGTCCTTCAGGCCTAACACAAAAAACTATTAGTTCGATAGTTTTCGCCGTATGTTTACTTTTTGCAGTAAATGCTTTATTCACATGAAAAGATACTGTTAATTTTTAGGTGAGCTTTATCTTCTGAAACACATGTACAATATAATGAGAGTGTTCTTGGTATTTAATGTTAAAAGTATTGAGTAATATTTTATTGAAGAAAATTACTCAACTTTCTTTTCAGAATGGATACCATAATGTCTTCAGCTGAAAAATGCTGAAAGCGAACTTTTTTTTAGGAAGTTCATTTACTGTATTCACCCCGATTTATAGAAATCATACAATAACTATTTCAACCTTTACGCATCTTAAAAAAAATCAAATACCTATTTCTCCTTTCAATCGACTTACTTCTCCCTTTCTTTCCAACTCAATCTCACCCACCAGTGATGGAATAGCCCACTCTCTGTGACGACCAATAGTAATTCCGGCTCTCATCATCCTCCAATGTATCTTTGTTTTGAAACAGTGCTTCTCAACCAATAAAATAGATTAAATCCTTTCCGATAACTTTTCATGCATTGCTTTTGGCGATTTTAACGCAAAACATCCAACGTGGAACAGAGGCAGGTCAAACAGATATGGGCGTGCCCTCCACAACTTTTTAACTAATAGTGATCTAAACCCTTACCTTACCCCCGAAACCTGACACTTTCGAACACTTTTCAGTACTGAGGGTTGCTATACTACCTCCGTTCTATTCTTGTGACGACCTTTGGAAAATAATGGTTGACAAGATGATGCTGGATCACCTGAGCCTTTCGGACCTTAATCTCCATATAAAGGAGCTCACTTTTTAACATTGCATCGGATTTTTCCAGTCCCAAACTGCGATATAGTTATTGTTAATTGTGGATTTAGAGTATTTTATATTTAAAGTTTCGTGTTAAATGTGTAAGAAAAATTAAAAATTTAAAATTTAATTTAAAGTTGATAAAATTCATGGTGATGATTGAGGTTTTAGTTAAGTTTAGCGAGATGAAGAGCAAGGGTGGATGTGAGGGTGACATTTCAGCCGACCAATGGGATTGCTGCCATTCATGAGTGGTGGTTGGGTTGAAAAGATTCTTAGAATGTGTGTTTGCTTGAAATAGTGAGCTGGAGAGAAAGTGTTGTGATTGGTCTGTTGGTTGAGAGGGAGTGGGTGAAGTGCTCGTGAAAGAATTCTGCATTGTTTGTGTTGCGAGATACGAAGAAAAAATCTTTGAAGTTAATAGTTGTTTTAAAAAAACATTTTTAGGTTTTTTAATGGAGGTTTCGTGGGTGTAATCACATATATTTATTAGTTTGTCGTCAATTGTCATGAGATTATTAAAGAATTTTGAGGAAATTTTCTGAATAATTTGTTTTATGGTGGAGACGTTTATTGGTGTGTTTATGTCTGTGTTTCTCATGAACCTTCTCGCGTTAACTATTTGTCTGATAATGTTGTTTTGCGCTTTTTCTAGTTTATTCAAGTGCTTATTGGCAGCGAAAAACCAAACTAGACAGCTGTAAGTCTGGATAGGTCTGTTGGAAAACAAATTCGGATTAGAGTGTGGATTCAACAAATAACACCATGGATACTGGCGAAGTACTAGATGCTATGGAAACCTCAGCCACCCACTCTCTTCTTCCAACTGCAACGGACGTGTAGAAAAGAGCGCAACTACCGATGCGTCGCAGCCTGCCGCTACTGCTGTTCGAGAAAAGGCGTACTCTCTCTCCACCGACGCTTCAACGGAGGAAACGAATGCTTCGTCTTCCATGCTGATGGTGTTCAGAACATAATACGACTCCAGGAAGCATACCTATTATGGGCGAATAAGTTTTCTTTGTGTTTAGCAAAAATCGGGATGAGTTCATAAAGGTGCACTCTGAACTAGGTAAAATCTACTCCTCTTTGCATGCGTCTAAAGCGAAGCTCCAAATTCCGTTCAAGCTTCCCACTGCCATCCTTGCGCTTGACCGCATGGTCACAAAAGTGCAGAAAAAAGCAAAAAAGCAAGAAAGAAAGCTGATGCCGCCTTTAAGAAAATAAATTTGTCTCCTTCCAAAACAGGGGTGGGGGAAACAACATCATAAAATCCTTTTCAGAAAAAGAATCCAAAGCGAACACTGGAAGTAGATGGATTCCAAATCCCACCTGGTCAGCAAGACTGGTAAGGTAATGCCCTTCTCTGCATTCCACACCACTCCAGACTCTCCCCTACTAGCACTCCTAAGGGAGATGTTATTGATATTGATAGTGAAGAAGAGGATATTAATGACTCTATAACTTCACCCACCACTCCATCAAATCAACCAAAAATCCAACTACAGAGCAAACTAAGTGGCCTCTTCCATCATCTTACGGTAGGCAGTGAACAGGAATACCGAAAGTTATCTGCTTTCTTTCGAGCTGAAGGGGTCGAATTTAAATCTTTCGTGTTAAAAACCAGACAAGCCCCTGAAACTCAATATTCGAGGGCTTAGCTCATCTACGGATATCGAAGTCAAAAAGCAAGAAATCCAGACTGAAGGAATTCTAATACATAAAATTTCGAGAATCACGAAGTTCCGATCCAAAGTTATCATGCCACTTGTTTATGTCCAATTTATCAACAACTCGCAATCTTAGCAAATTTTTAATTTCACCGAAAGGTTCGGTGCACAAAAAAGCATTGAGACTTATTCGAGGCAACAAACGGCCCTCCCAATGCTGAAGATATCAGGGCTTTTTTCACAACTCTGAAGTTTGCCATCTCCCCATCAAATGCGTCGAGCAGGGTCCCATAAGGCGAAAAACTGCCGAAATTATTTTGACACTCCGCTCAGATGTACAAACTGTGGTGGAGAGCAAGCGGAGAATTGGTGCCATTGTCCTGGATTCCCAATTGAAAAAAATGATCACCCGAGTAATAAAAATAAAAAAGGCAACGTAAATCTACTCCACCTCCTCTTAACGAGAAGAATGCAGCTCCCAAGATCCAGGGTCCTCTCGAAAATTATCGAAAGACAACCGCAAAAATTCAATACTCCCAAACTGTCTCCGGACAAATCCAGGAGCAACCATCAACTAATATTCAAAATTCTGTGCCCTCCCCTTTTTAACTGGAAATTTCGAAGCAATATTCAGATCTGTCCTAGAAATTGCAAATTACGCTAATGTAGACAAGTAACTTTTAACTCTAACATTCAGGGAGTGTCTACCCGCTCTCTGCTAAGTCACGTTGGCAGCAATTCTACTTTACTAATTTAATTAGTAAAATGTATCTATTTTTAATTTTAATTTCGATAATTTTACAATTCTTCGGATTTGAACATTTTTGAAAAAAGACTGCGGTGTTGCAGAAATATTAGATCCAGAATCAATAATATTTGGTATTATCTTTTGATAAATTTGAACACACACAAAAACATTTGGATTGTTTACGTGAAAAGTTTGACAATTTTAATTCAAATATTCTGCTTCCTGCGTTGTAACAACCTGGTTGTTTATACGCATTTGTGGAAAAGGATTTTGAGACACTTGTGGAGAAGGATAATACAATTTTTGTTACAATGTACCAATACAACAATTGTTGAGAGGAGGAAAATACACATGAGGGGAAAGGTAACACTATCAATTTGAATTTGACATTAAAATGTGAATTATATTCATTGGATAACTGATTCAGAAATTCAGATTCAAAGGATCACCTACACTTAATGCCATTCAAATAGCAAAACCAGAAGCATGAAAGAAAGAAGAGGTTCAGATATACAAATGAGTGATATTACAGCGCATTTAGACGACGCAGGGGAACATCTGAAGTAATGCATGAAAGAAAAATTGCGTAGCGGGTTTCTCATTCTGAAAGCATTTTGTGAGATCGAAGTTTGCTCTGAATATTATGTTGTGCCTCGAATAATAAGAAGAAAGGCTTACGAGTAAGTGTTGGAATTCGATAGAGACAGGATCGCTGCCAATCGAGAGAGTGGATTATCATTCCTTGATATTGCCCATCTCACTGGTTGATATCCAACCATCGTCATGCAAAATGGAATATATAGGTTACTGAGGGTCATATTGAACGTCATGTAGAATCTCTACGCCCTCCCATGAATAACGCCCAAGAGAGCAGACATATTATGAGGTAGGCCGAAAAAACAATACAACCACATCACGAACCATTAGACAGGAAATGTGCATGCTTACAGCAGTATCAGTTCTTTCGAAACGACGACGTTTGCAGCAGCGTGGACTATCAGCATGACAACAATTATTTGGTTTCCCTTGACAATACAGAGTGGCGAAGGGACGGGGAATGGTGCGCCGAATAACAAAGCTGGATATAGGAGTGGCACAATGTAGTCTTTTCAAACGAATTCTGATTCTGCATGCAGTATTCCTATGGACGTTTAAGTGTCCGGAGGCTCCGAGAAGACCACTCGCAGCCTGATTGCATTCGTTATCGGCATAAAGGCCCTATATCTGGTGTGATGGTTTGGGCAGCCAGTGGATACACGATACGTACATCTCGGGTTCGTATCGACAATAATTTGAGCAAAAAGAGGTACATATCTGACATCTTGCATCCATTGATTGTGCCCTATCTTCGAGGACTGACAAATGGCATCTTCAAAAATGATAATGCAAAGCCACATGTTGCATATCCTGTTATGACCATCATCGTTACTTATGGTATTCGATTGTTGCCCTGGCCTGCATATCCACACATATGTCAACACTTGAAACATCTGGTCGTGGTTTGCTAAAAGACTGGCCCGTCACCCCTGTCCTGCTCATACGATTGATGAAGTTTGGCATGGATTTAAGCGCAGTTTGAAAGAGTTGCCTATTTCTGTCAACCGCACCCAGTTCGACTCCATGTCTTATCGGGTAAGGATCGTTTTAGCTTCCAGGGGTGGCAACTGTTTCTTCTAATTTTGCAACCCTGTAAACTGCTTGCAAATTTAATGACTTTGTCTTCATGCCATACTGTTTATGTACAATACATATCTCTTTTGAATTTGTATTCCTTCATGGTGTTGTAATTTAGGGGACAGCAGTGTGTTATGAAACAGACTGGCTTGAAGTTATTCTAATTAATAAGTTTTTCACTATTGTTCTTGTCGTCAAGTCCTATTATTGTGTTATGATGGAGGATGCTTTGCTATAGAAGAATTTCGAGACTCCACGTCAGCATTTGTTTATTCTACTACCAAAGAGAAGCCGTTGATAACATGCAGTTGATCGAACAAATAAAAAATTTTTCTTGAGCAGCAAACATAACGATAATATTAATGTTTATGTATATATATAGGATTTTAGAGCTAATTTAATTATCCAAGTAATAAAACCAGTTCCTCAGTTGCTCGATAGATGGCACCACTAATCAGAGTTATATGATAGCTCACACAGCGCCCCTTATTCCTGAACAAAACTGAGAAACGTTTAATTTTCACCCTCTTCTCCGCTTTCTCCCGATGTAGCTAAACTCCGAACGCCACAGCACGTTTCAATGTCCATTGCCGATATGCGATAAAATTGGGTAGCCATCTTCTTTCTCAAGCGGACTAATTATTTGAAATATGTCACCTTGTTCATAGCTGCTTTTATACATATTTTTCATTCATCTCTTCACATAAACGAAATAAAACAATTTGAAACCTCATCATTGAACTGATACGTGCCGACATGAACCCCCTCCCCCCCCCAAAAAAAAAAGCACCGAAGCACCAAGAGGTGTTTTTTCAAGACGGATACCTCCTACAATTTATGGGCGTTCGGCCTGGGATGCCATCAAAATTTATGAACGTTCGATCCAGGATACCTACACAATTTACAGATGCTAATGCAGTCGTATGCCTCTACAGCAAGAATAACAAGTTTCCAGCGACGACAGAACAAAGAGAAATGAGATGGCTTCGATCAGGATGTGCTTCCCACAACAGGGAAAATGTGTGCCTCATCCACATTTATTATTACAGTTTTTCTGTGACGTAAAACAGCCATCCAGGATCAACAACCAGTTTTCTGCAACGACAAAAAGGACATCATCATCAACATGCATTATTAGCTTCTTCGTGTTTGAGATCATCATTTCTCTTCACTCAACCGTTCTGAAAATACCTTCAGTGTGATTATTTAAAATGTGTTTAATTTATGCTCTAAAACAGAACGTCGAGACCTGAAAGTACATAAAGGGGGAGGGAATTAAGCGTGTTTTAGTGTTAAAATAAAAAGTGCTCAATAATGGAGAAATCTACGGTTGCTGCGTCCGCATTATTCAAATCCACAATATTTGAAAATACGTTTATTTTTCCGGAAAATTCGTCAAATATAACTGAAATGCTATGATTTCATGTTTTCAAATTATTAAAATAAATCTGTAAAACAAAAGAAAATTAAACGTATTATTTACTAAGAGCAATTTTATATATAAATTTTTACAAATTGGGATACTTGAATTCAAAATCTAGGAGTGTCTTTTTTTATTATCGTGAGTGTGAATTGATAGGCGATGGTATTTCATATCAGTCTGCGTTTCCCAGACGCCTAAACGAATAAATGGATAAGTAATTAAACTTCCTCCTCCAGAGAACGTAAACATTCTGACTTTCACAGGAGATAACTTCAGCGTTTCACCTAAACAATGTCCGCATTTTGGTCTCGGTGAGTCTCGATCGATATCAACTTATTACTTTGTAGGAAAAAAATTGAGTTTGGCAGACTAGTGAATTCTAAATTAAGCAAATTGAAAGTGTATTCTCAAAGTATAAGATTTCATTATTTTTGATTCTCTGTTTGCTGCACTGAATGTCTGAATAGTTTTTTTGTTAATATCTATTCTAATTGAGTTAATTTATAGTCTTTCATGATCTGTTTAATTCTGTAGAAAATTTTAATGAAGGGATTTCAGGATGGTATGATAAATAATTCTTTAAAATTACTTTAACAAATCATATAATTGTAATAGTCTGTAAGAAATTTCATGTATTTATATCATTTTCACAATTTTTTTCAAATATCCTTGCATTTACGTGATTCTGTCAGAGTATATTTTTGATAAACACTCCTCAAAAGTGACATCGCAACACCAAGAAATAATGCACGTAGCGTTATGCAAATTTCTGGAGCGATAGTGGTGAGTTGGATTTGCAAATGATTTAAAAATTAGACAAATAAAATCATTATAAACCAATTTATTCAGTGTCTAATGTGCCCATCTCGGGCAGATATACAAGCTTCAATCCGGCGAGGCATTCTATCAATTAGTCCATTTGATTTTTTTTTGTGGTAACGGTTGCCATCTCACGTCAAATGAAATCCCACTGCTGTTCCATGGGACTCAGATCTGGAGAGTTTGCTGGTCAGGGAAAGATATCAAATCCATTCAGGCTGTTAAAAGTTCACAATGCGACATACTGCCTGGCATTGTCTTGCTGGAATACCATGGTGGGTACGCCCTGAAACAAGGAAAGAACAACAGGCTCCTCAACTTGTTTGATCGCTGTCAGTGCAGTAGTCCTCTGTTGAACGGCCGTCAATGTGTACTAGAGGCATCCTGTGATCATACCTTATGGCACCTCAAACCATTATGCCCGGTATAGGACAGGTTTGACGCTCTGCGAAATTGGTTGCTTCGTAGCTTTCTCCTGGTCGCCACCATACCAAACGACGGCAGTCATTCCTTCACAGACAGAAACTAGATTCATCCATGAACAATACCCGATGTTATTCCATGGTCCACGTATAATGACGATGACATCCCGCCAGGCGTCTAGCCCTGGGTTGAGCGGTCACTAGTTCACCTGTTGCTGGTACCCGTGCATGTAACTGTACTCCATGCAATCTGTTGCGTATGGCTTAGGTGGACACAGACCCACATATTCCCGGAGGCCATCGGATTTGGATGTTACGTGCCGTGGAGAAAGGATCTCGAATAGTCAAATGACTAATAAGCCTGTCTGGGCACTCTGATGGCACCTATGCTCATCACTTCCTCTTCTGCATGCACGTAGACCTTCCTGAATCCATCGTGTGACACAATGTTTTAATGGTACTCACTTTGTTCCCCACACGAGTAGCTATTGTGCGCTGCGACAAACACAATTCATGGAATTCGATAATACAGTCATGTTCCCTGATCTGAACTGATGTAACTGATTGCATTGAGCTCGCCGACGACTCAGAGGCACTTTCTACGCTTCTTCGAAAGTCGCCGGCAATTATAGTTCGAATATAATTACCACGTGATCAGATGCGTGCGCAAATTTAATCATTTGCATATACATCTCACCATTATCGCTCCTGAACTTTGCATGACGCTACAAGCATTATTTCTTGGTGTTGTAATTTCACTTTTCAGAAGTGTACATATAGATTTTTATAAGCAAATTAATTAAACGAAATTCACCATGATAAGCATATTTTATTTTAAAATCAATTATTATTACTATTACGCAAAAACGAATAGTATATAAATTTTCAAATTAATGGATTCTATTTACTATTCATATATTAATTTCAAAACGTCATACGTCGCTGAAGGACGTCGGGAAGATACGTTTACGGAAATCTCATATTACGGAAGAATTAGATCTAAAGCCTGATTTTTCATTGCCAGTTAATAAATTTAAAGACTTAATCGTTAAAGATACAGATTAAGAAGAGGAATTCACTAAAAACTTGATAACGAAAATAATAGAACGGAGAAAAGAAAAAGAAGAAACATTACTTATTGAAACTCTTGTTGCCTTGAAAATTTGCGCCTTGAAGCCATTGCCGAAACGAAACGAAAAGAAGAATTAGAAGAAAAGTTGCTTTTGGAAACCTTGGCTATAGAAGAGAAACGACGTCAAGATCAACATGAAATTCAGCGAGAGCGATTAAAATTAAAAAATCAACTCAAATTACTCATAACGTTTTTCAGTAGCAGCTCTAGATTGACGTTTTTAAAAGAAAAGTTAAGACAAAATCTTTACGATTGTATTAAAATTCTCTAGAAATAGTAAGCATAAAAAATGCTGGCATAAGAATTAAACTACTAAAATAGTTCTATATTTTAATAAATATATTTGATAGTCTTATCCGGGATCTAGTACTAAGGACAATATTTCCCTCCCCACCACAATGTAGTCTTTTCATAATCAAAACTCAAAGCATTATTATAATTTAGTAACTCTTTTATTCAATAAAATGGCATCATTTGTGGACATTCGAAATACTTTGAAGAAAAGAATAATAATACTGAATTATTAAAATCAGAACTTTTGTAAAAATTTCTTTATCCACAGTTTTTCATAATTTAAAAAGAAAAAATTATCGTCAGAATCTAAATTTTAAATCCGTAAATGAGATCTTTCTTCTCTCTCTTAACCTTCATAAATGAGTGGCATCTTATTTCACAATCTTTGTTTCAAATGTAAATAAATAAGATTAGCGATTCCTATAAGATTAAGTACTTTATTCATCATAACAAATGTCTACATTTCATCCGAATAAAAAAGACATCTTACTCACATCGCCTTATAAATAACTATACAATATGTAATCATTTTTGGAGCCATTGACGATTTTGTCAACAATAAAAAAAAATCATTTTACTGTAGGTATCTAAAGAATGGAAAAAGAATTCTGTTAGAGAATAAGTGTAAACCTTGACGCATCATTACAGCTGATGACCTGAATTGAAAAACCAAGAAGGGAGCAGTGATATGGGGATGTATTGAGCTCTATACTTAAAAATAAAGTCATAACAGTTGCCAATTATATTTAATCAAATACAACTACTTGAGATTTTAAAATTAAAAAAGTATTTAGGGCGCGTGATACAGTTACAGTTGACGGAAAAAAAGATTATCTACTTTGATACAAAATGTGGCTATTAAATAATGAGACTGACGTTGTAAAACATTTTTTTATTCCATATGTAATTAATTATTATCATTTTCAACATACGCCCATCCTCTATCTCTACAAAGCTTCATGCGAATCTTCCACTATTTAAAACATTGCAGGAAGTCTTCTTTTGTCAGCTCCTTCAGGACGCGTACAGCTTTCATTTTAAAGCTTCAATGGATTCAAATCGTACACTTTTTAATGCAGATTTACCTTATGAAAAAGAGAAGTCGCATGACTCAAGATTCGGCGGTCTAGCATTGGGATGCTATAGTTGGCTAGAAACGTCTTAAAAAATGTAAAATGAGCTAACGCATTGTCTAGGCGGAAAAAGTTTCTGTAGAGATCCTTTACCGATTCCTACCCACTCAGCAAATGCGCGGTTACTTTAACCGACGGTCAGATCGAACCAGATTACCGATATTTTCCATATAGTCATTCGTTTTTGATATGGGAGGAAGACCCGGGAAGGAATCATCTTCAACGTTTTCTCTGACATTTCGAAAAAGCTTAAACCACTCCGAAACACGTGCAAGCGATAAACAATCATTATCATATACTTTTTTCTATAAGTCATTAGTGGCCTTTCCCAAGTTTAATGTGATATTTCATAACAATTCGCTGCTCACTTATTATTTTACCTGCGAAATAAATAAAAAATACTTCACTGTGAATGAATGTTATGAAAAAACAGATTTCTTACAGATAAGAGAGGGCCTTCATTCGAAAGAAAAGGCTTCACGTTAAACAAACAAACGAAATAAACTGTCGCTGGCGTTTGAATGCACGCGTACTTCTTTTAAAGCAGCGTCGTCTCATTATTTAATAGCCAAACCTCGTGTGCTTTAAGAACGATCTACACTTACTCTAAATGGAATAACCAATAGTTTCATCGGTTATTTTTCCTTTCTAAAATGTGTTTTTAAAAGTATTTCGAGAATGAATAGTCACATTTGTCTTTAACTTTCGAACACGCACTTTTACTGCTTTGAGATAAATGTAATTTGTATTTAACTGCTATTATTTCAAACTCAAAAATGTAACCGAGAAGTTGAAAGAAGCAGGATGATTTTACTCCACAGGTTTAAGCCTGAACAAATATAAAAGTCAGAAATATGTGAATTTAATTTTTCTTCTCTGGTAAAATGGTTCAAATAAACATGAATTAACCGTGACATTTTTATTGCGTTTGAATTTCATTCAAAGTTATAGTTACATAAGGAGTAGACTATTTTAAAGATTATTTTCTGATTTGTAAGTTGTCAAAGTTTTGATTTCCAACATTTTTTTGTTGTACTAAATTAAACTTATTGTAGTCTGAATGGCATTGAAGCTATGTTTTTTTAGATATATACGGTTTAAAATACAAAAAAATGTATAGTTCATTTATACATCAATAAAATTCAAAGATTACGATTACTTTTCTTAAGAAATATTTCTTACTCTAAAAGATAAATGTTCATTCTTACTCTAAAAGATAACCTATGAGCTCAAAATAATTTAAAAAAATCTTATTCATAAATATTATACATTAACGAACCATTATGTCATTGTTAAAAAATTTTTACGATAGAAGTAACTCGATCCAAAATACCAATTTCTCCAAATAAATTCGATACTATTATGATCTATTAATTGTAAATAGACTGAAAATAGACTTAGATTGTTGATAGATTAGATAGACTAGATTAGATAGAATAGAATAGATTGTAAATAGACTTAAACTGAACACTAGATTCATTTGTTTCATTGACATCGTTGAATTATCGGACCATTGGTTATGGCTCAAGATGAGATGAAGAGAATTACACTTAATGTTTTTTTTAACTACACCCGATTTAAGATGTACTAGTTAATTTTTTGAGAGCAGCTTTAATTAACACAATTTGAGGAACGAAATTGACTAAGATTTTTGGAATTTATGTATGGCATACTTTCGGTGGAACATTAAGGAAAATAACTTAGCGAATTAAGCATTGAAAGATTCAGAGTGCATGTATACCAACCCGAGATCGCGTGAAAGTTGAAATATTATAAATATTAAGAACTTTTAAACTAGCCAGTTCTTTTTCTTTGCATACGAGACATAGACCAACAGATGCGCATTAAAATTCTGAACATTAGAACACAGGAGTTAATTAAAATTTTGAACACAGAAGCTTTTTAAAATTCTGCAATTGAATTATTCTTATTCTTTGATTTGAGTCTTTTTCCGTTTTAGCCATTGAAAGTTTTACTTAGAAAAATTAAAAAAAATTATGAAAAGGAATCATTGAAATAAAGTTTAATATTTTCCTATAAGTGAGCCTAGAATTATTTCCCTTCTTTAAATTGTGAAGTGAATTTCAAAATATTTTGAATTACTTTACGTTTAGAGAGACTAAAATGAGCAACATCCACAAGAATAAGCAGAAAGTGTGCATACACCAAGAGGAAAAATTAGTTTTTAAGTCCAGTTGAAAATTTTCTAAAACAGTTTTAAACAATGCAAGAAACATGCAAAGACTTCAGAATCAGAAAATATTAGCTAAAATATATGTGAAAAATACATTTATCAAATATTCAACCAATTTTACAATTCAAAGTACACCCAATTCTGTTTTTCAGGAACTTCTTTTACACGATTTTGATTTAAAACCAATTGAGAAAATATGTTTAATTCTCTTTTTACTCTTTTACTCGACTTATTCTGTTTCAACTCGGTCGACCCAAATACGACAATTTTGATTTAATTTCATTTTTATAGCTACGATATTGGAAACGAGGAATATAATGTGATGTTTATTTGTGAGAATTCTCGAATTTTATAATTTCTATATGGAATTTTTTAAGCATTTTGAGCTCGATGTTCAAAATGAAAACTCCTGAAAACTTGTTTTGATTCGATTGAAATATTTCAAACATGTCAAAACAAATCTATGATAAGTATATTTAAACAGATGGTTCCAATTCAATACAAAAAGATAAGAACGCGCGAGAAAGTCAACGATTAAATCTTTATTTTTTATCTTATTTTTTTATAAGTTTTGGTCATATTTCCAATGAAGGGTGTGACAAACATTTATTATTTTCGCGTAAAAGTCAATAAATGGTAAACTATTGTTTTAAAACCATTGTTTTATCGACTATAATTGAAATAGTTTTCGATGGCACTCACTTAATGTCACATAATTTAGTTATAACAAAAGCAAAAAGGAAAATGATCTCTTTGGATATTAAAATTAAATCTTTAGATCACCTTGCAACTGGAAAAGGTTCAACATGCAGGGTATTTCGAAACTCGTGGGCAAAAAGTTAAGGGTTCGTAGAATCATCGATACAAACCATTTTCACCGTACAATGCATAGGTTTAGAGCAAGTGGGAACAACTAGACCGTTATTGTCACGTGAATTGTTATTGTAAAGAACGAAACTCTAAACAGATAGAGGATGAGCAAAACTATGTTATTGACAGCATGTATGACAAAATTACAGATACAGCTCAAAAGAGCGACCGCCTGTGTTAATGCAGGTGTTACTCCTGGAATATAGCAAGAGGTGCACTTTTTCACACACACTCAGCATTCCTCGAACTGCTCCGGCAGCAAAAAAAATTCTGGCAACTAGTTCCTTATCGGAATCGATGCGGCTTTCGAAGATCAGATTCAAGTGGACACTCAGAAAAATAACTGGACAGGAGAAATCGGATGAACGTGTCGCCCAAGGTGGGGGACCAGCCGGACCAATCCATCTCCATGGAAATTTAGTGTCTAAGAGCACAAGCAAGCTGAAATGGGGTGGCGTTTCGTCGTGATAGAACCACATACCTGACTGTATATTGGATTCATTAAACTGAAGTAACTCTGGTAATAACGTTTTGTTTTTGAAAAAAATTGAGATATATTCTGCCGTCTAGTTGGAATGACAGAAGGTATAGACCTTTCAAATGGTAACCCCAACTCCAGCCCAAACATTTACCTGAAACGCTTCTGATACTCATGAGGTCGTGTGTCGTACGGATAGCTGGATTCCCACACATGAAGCTTGGGCGTATTCTAAATGCCTTCACGAGTAAAGATGCATTCATCCATGAATAACACATGTGCAATGAACTCAGGCTAGCTGTTACAAAAGCCAACGTGGAAACTCAACTCGTGGCTCATAATCTGGAGGTATCAAGGCTTACACTTTCTGTACATGGTAGAAGTTTAATTCTCCTTTCTCAAGTACATATCTGGGCATGGAGTCGTAGGCGCTCTAAACTTTATCTTGTCTCAATTCATGACATGAAAATTAAACTCCGGCATGCATATATTAGACCTTTTATGATAAAGTTGTCGTCTTAGCAGAACGGCCAATAGTAAACTCTAAGTTTCCAATAGAGGACAGATCTAGGATGTTGCTGGCTACAAAACTCTTGATATAACAAGGCAGATCTTTGGCAGCGTATAAAACTCTTGATGTAACAAGGGTATAAAAACGAGAGTTATCAAGTTGAAATATCAACCGCTGAATGACGTTCATAAAAGAAAACCCCTGGCTAATGTATCGTTGGGGTCATCTAACGTTCTCTCATGAAGAAGAATGATGAACAAGCTTTTTACGATATCATACTTCATACCATTACCCATAACTATCCAGATTTGGAGCAAAATTTACCAAATTGTGCATACGGGTGCTGAATTCGTCGCCTCCAAACATTTATAATCCTCACAAAACAAAAATGGGATTTATTTCTAAGACTGGCCAGTTGAAATTCTGCATGACACCATGCTACACATGTTTGACTGCATGCCAGTCTTTGGCGATAGTGCTGTACTGTCAGGATATATCGTCATTATGATGTACGTGAATATACACCAGAAGCACAAATCTGTTTGTCATTTGCAATAAGTGACGATCGCAATCAGAGTATTTTAAGACATCCATTATAAAAACAATGTGGAAGAAATTTAAAGTTATAGTAACCATCGCAGAGAAGATTGGAAAAGAAAATTTATTGCACTTCCAATCTAAAATCTTTAAGAGAGAATACATTATATAAAAAGAAATTTAAAAAAGCATTTAATAATGTGGCATTATCACACACACATACACAAAACACACACAAACAACAAGTAAAGAAACAATGTGCAGCGCGGCTGAAGCATATTAAGCTTATCGAGGTACAAAGTTCCGTGACATGGTGTGGACGGTAGGTGAAATAGAGATAACTCAGGTGTCCTGCTCCTCCTCTGATTAAGATTCAAAATTCGAGGTACATCTTCAAAAGCCGTCTTGTGGAGTCTAAGTGCGATATTGATAAAGAATCAATCAATCATTTTTTCTCTCTCGTTCTGCTTATATATACTCATGAACAAAAAAAAATTAGCGCTCCAAGAAGGAGTAGTCAAAATAAAAAGAAATTTTCCATACGTAATGACTACTTTGATATAAGTAATTGATTAGAAAATCAAAGAAAAAGGATCATTTATTTCAGAGAAAAAATAAAAGAACGGAGGACTTAATACCCTGTTGAACCCCCTGTAGCGTGAAAGCACGATGCGATACGATCGGCGTTGAGGCATACAAGTTCTGTATGATGTCTTGAGACATTTCGTTCCATATTTGCTGTAATCTTGCCTTTAGTTTGTTCAAACTCGTGGGATGCCCAACTTGCCGTCCCAAATGATCCCAGATAGGCTCGATTGGAGACAAATCTGAGGATCGGGCAGGACAAGGAAGGGAAGTAACAGTGCGGAGATAGTCTTGTGACACCCTTGCCGTGTGAGACCGAGCATTGTCTTGTTGAAAAATGGCTCCTGGGAGCCGTTGCATGAGTGGCACCACATATGGTTGCAGGATGTCATGGACATACCGCTGGGCTGCCATGGTGCCACGGATCAATACTAGGGGTGACCGTGTATTGTAGGCAATAGCACCCTATACCATCACATCAGCTGTGGGAGTGGTGTGTCTCTGTAAAGCAAAGACTTTATTTAGGCGTTCACCACGAAGTCTCCACACACGAACACGATTGTCATCACTGCTGAGATTGAATGGTGGTTCGTTGCTAAAGACGACCTGGTTCCATTGTGCTACGTCCAGTTTCCTCGTGCGCAACACCACTCCAAACAGAAGCGTCGATGGGTGGGCGTCAAGGGCAGCACACGTAATGGGCGCCGCTATCCGAAATGTCCTTCAGCCAGGCGAATTCGTATGGTTCGAGAAGACACAGGGGCCCCATGTGAAGGTGCTACCTGTGCCTGGATGGCGGCCGATGAAGCAGTTGGGTGTACGAGTGCATTTCTTACGATGTGGCGATCTTCTAGATGACTGGTCTGTCGAGGGCGTCCTGAGCCAGGTCTTCGCGTACATGACATCTCTCTCTCTCTCGGATCCACTGGTCCCAACACCTCCTAACAACACAATCAGAGTGGCCTAATTGACGAGCTACTCGCCTAGCTGACCACTCAGCTTCCATCATGCCAATGTTCTCCCCCTCTCAAACTGCGAGAGCTGCTCATATTGTCTTCGAAAACGGCATAATAGCATGTCTATCTCAGCTCTTCCTTTGTAAACGATTCAGCACACTCAAACAAATTTTGGTTACCTGTTTTATACTCCACGGAGAACGAAGTTAAAAGCTCTCTACCTGCTATACGTAAGGCGCGATCACGCTGCATTTCTAATCATTTGAATATCTTCCAGACATGTACCTTCGTGCTAAGTTTCGTTACAATTTCGCAATTATTTCTTGGTGCGTTAATTTTTTTGTCCATGAGTGTGTATGTATGTATATATATACTATATATATATATAAAATATGCAGCACGCTCGTGTTTGATTATTGTTAAGAAATTTAACTCATTTTAAATATTTATGTAGGTATATTTTCGAATAATATTGGATAATATGTATTCAACCAAATTGAAAATATGTATTGCAATTAAATCGAAGAAACTTTTTATTTGAAAAACATGTTATTTTGCATGTTCTAAATAAAAGAATTTTAAACGTTTTATGAATGTCGCTGAAAGTACATGATGAATTAAAAACTATTCTGAACATAAAATACAAGAACAAATTATTTTGCGAAAATACCATGAATCGGCATGCAGTTACTACTATTCTATTCCAGATATATTGTTTAAATCCGATACTATTATTGATGCTTATTTAACATTTAAATCGGATATTAGTTTCAAGACACTTTTTCAAGATATTATCATTCAGGTTATGTTAATTTTCTGAAATGAATGTCATTAAAATATAAATATGCGAACAAAAGTGTCATGAATTTACGAACACATCTTTACGTAAAGGATTACGCATATTTGAAATACTTATTTTGTTAAACGTAAATTTAAACATTTATGCTACATATCTGAAAGAACTTGATTGAATTTTTTGTAAAATTAATAACAATTAATCTTGTCTGTGTGTTTTGAATTATACATATTTTAGAATCTTATATGAAACTGGCTTTAAAAAATTAAATTTTGCAGAAATATATTCCTTAAATATATTACTAAAATACTAAATTTCACAAAACGTAGTTCTCGTTTGTATTTTTCAGCGATTGCCAAAGTACGTTGAAAGTATTAATTTAATTTTTTTAACATAACGTGAAATTATATTGACATAACTATTACAAAATGTGTCTAATGTTTTGTAAAATTGTTACTTCGAAACTTCCATGCAGTACATTTTTTGTAGAAGCAACTGAGTACACCACATAAATATATTTATAATTTTTTGAATAAGGAAATGTGGAAAAGTATCGAAATATAAGATTTTATTCATGAAATTCATGCACATATTTTCATAATCTTAAGGATGTAAATTTACTTGATTTATTACTTTTTAAAGACTTTCAGATTGTTAATAACACTTTAATTTTTTTATCCATATTAATATCTTAAATACTAATTAATTTTTTTGAGATTGATCGTTATATCTTAGCGAGAAAGTATTACTTCTGTTATCTATCTTATATATTTAATGTTGCTTTCACAGTTATCTATCTACAGAAGAGTAATTAAATTCTTAAAAAATCTGCACACTTTTGTCAGAGGACTTTTAGAATGGAAAACATATAAATTCATTAATTATTAATTGATTATTAAAAAAAAAGACTTAAATGATTCAGGAATAATAAATGTTATAAAATTGTTTAATAAGCAGTAAAACGATGTTCTCTTATTAAACATTTTAATTAAGGATACATATTTTATTTGATGTAAACCGTGTTTTCATATTTTACACGATTTCTCAAAAAGAAATCTTGGTACGTAAAATAATCCATATTTTCAGATAACAAAAGCTCAAAAAATATTCTGCATACTTTCAATCGAAAGTGAAAATCTTCTTATTAGAATCCAATTTCTTTTGTTTCACGAAGAAAAAATTTGAGCTATGTGAGGAACTGAATTAATATCATTGCATTATTTCTTATATCATGTTGTTTGTAGCAAGAATGTTTATAATGTTCTAAATTATTATAATTAATACATAAATAATAAGTAGTATTTATTTGTATGCTTTGTTTAAGTATTCATTTTTTCGTTCTTGTATATTGTTGAATATCGTCATCTACCTAATTACTAAATGGTTCATAAAAGAGAACTTCATAGGCGTAAACGGTCTATACTCCCAAGACTCGTAGATTTAAAAACGAATATTTTTTTCCCAGATTGTACCAAAACGTTAAAGTATGAAAATAAGAGTGCCATTTTAATTTATTTTTGCAGATTCATTCTAAAAACATTGTTATACAGCGTACATTTAAAGGCATTCAAAAATTATCCGATCATTTTAAATATCAATACATTTCATTGAAAGACTTGAAAGTTCACTTTTATATCATGCTGAATTTGGAACAGAGTGCATATTCATACAAAATTTAAAGTCTTTATAAATGATCATTTGTATTATATGAATATATGCGATGATTTTTTCCATCATGTTAGATATGTAACAATATTCATAAAAAAACATCATATAAAGAAATAATCTTACATTTTATGTTTTTTTAAATAAATGTATTGTACAATTACTGTAAGCACATTGAAGAGTTCATACGTTTTATACTCAGTTACGTTTTATAATCAGTTACGTTTATACGTACGTACGTTTAATACTCATTTATATGTGCTTACGAATAAATGTAACTCGGCTATTTCTTATAAAAATCAGTGCATTAACTTGTTTAATCTTAACTTTTATGCCATTGGTATCTTCCTTGAAAATGCATTATTTATGTTCGATGAATGATACAACTAGTAAATGTTATAACAAGTTGATTCATATAAAGTTTCGTCTCATCAAAATTCATTTCTTAACGAAATGATTACTGAAGATTGCATAATCCTAACTTCTATACCCATACTCATTGTATGTCTCAAGACATTATTCCTATTATGTCCAAGTATGTAAGAATGATATGTTGGGGCGCGTTAACACTAAAATCCTTTTAATCTGTACCGTTACATTTTGGATCATTATTTATATCTTTAATTTTACTATAATTAGAAAAAAATCTACATCCATTTTTATTTTATTTATAGGACATTTAAAATGTAGTATTTTAAATTCAAAGGATTTCTTATATATTTCAAAACTATATTATTAATAAATCCTTCATAACGCTTAAAGTGTGAAATTCTATACCTTTATTTCTCAATGTATCTATAGAATTATGTAGTTATCTTTAATAATTTGTAAACATTAGCTACAAGTATTTTATTGTCATTAAGATGGCCGTTTATTTAAAATGCTTATTATAAGTCAATTTATACCAGAAGAAAAATAAAAAAAAGGATGAACAAAATGTGAGTACTTAATTATACGAATACTCTTATAATTGTAGCTATTTTGAGTGAAATATATTGCACCTTTCAAATGTAAAAATGTTCGCTTTTCAAAGATCACTTGAGTGGGATAAAAATTTTTTTACATAAAATAAATTTACCTGGGTTTCGAAAACCATGGGTGGTATAACACGACTTAAAAATTGTCGCTATAAAAATAGGTGTTTCGCTCATTCGTATGATCGAGATATATTTCCTTTGACAACAATTCTTGAGAATTAGTAGACAACATTTAGCTTCTGTTTCTCTTTTATGAGACCGCTATGACTAATTCAGAGATTTTAAGACTTCCACGCATTTAACGAAAATTTACAATTTAGCGTAATACACTTGTAAATGGATTAATCTTTGTTGATTATCCAATAAGACGTGTAATAACTTGAATACTTTAGTGGGACTAATGGATAGATTATGTAATTTGCATAAACAATTTTGCAACAATTAACATATCTTTGTAATGAAATTGCGCTTCCAGGTTCCTGCAGTAGCAAAGAAAGTTGACTCGCAAACAAATGCACACAAAGAAAAGGAAAACTTATAAATTAACATCATATTCGTGCAAAGAGAAAGTCTGCGAAACAGTATGTTCCCTTATTCCGACTATCCAATAGAGCAGGACATAACTATGTCTTATTTTCTCTTAAAGTACTCATTCCCTTCCAAGATTAATTTATTGAAAATGTTTATTTTATTCAGAAAAAAAAAATTGTGCTCGTGGAAAGGATTTTAGTGTTCTTCCAGACGCTTTATTTCATTTTATGAATAATATAGTCGTTATTTTTATATCTCTCTCAAATAGATACAGTTACAATATTATTTGTTCAGATGTAAATAAATGTAAAGTATAACTCAATATCCGTTTCATACGAATGCATTCAAACTGTAGTGAAGGCTATCTAAAGTAGACATCATTATCGTTAAAATTGCTATAACTACATATAGGATTCAGAATAATTTCATAAACAATGATATTTATTGAAACCTTTAATGCTTTATTTTTCATACAAAACAAAATAATATTTGGTTACGACTGGTCGAAACCCGTAATAGTGTTAAACATAATAGGTATTATTTTCTTTACTCACAATAAAGCAGAATTTATTATATTTTAGGCTCAATATAAAAGCCAAGCCATCGAGTATTTTGCACTATTGGAGAAGCAATACAGCTCAACCAGTAACTTCACAATGAAAGCAGAATTTCTTTTCTTTATGATTGCGGCCTTTATTGCCATGGGTAAGTATTATATTAGTATATTATTTAATCTAACCGCTCAAAAATGAGAAAAAGTAATTATTTTCTTTTATTTGATAAATTTTTCTGTAATTTTAAGAAATATAAAATTATCGTTTTAATTATTTTGGAATATTTTCCCAAGATATATGCTTTTATTTTTCTCTCTTTTGCAAGTTCAGTAAAATAAATGAACCACGAATGCACTCTGAAGAGCACTCTGTACTTTCGCAACAGGACGGGACGTAGATTACATTATTGTGTGAATAGGTTATGGAGGCATTCACACAGTTTTTTAGTCGCCCACTAGAGAGATAGTTTTCGCAAAACACATTACAAGTCATCACACATCGCTCAAAATTATTTTACTGTGAGAAACTAGTTGTGTGTTGCATTGCCCTGGTGTAATCGTCCAAACCATTTGAGCTGCATACATGAATGAATGGAGGCAAACGATCCGAGAAAACCTGTCACTAGAATTACCTAGGCTCCTAAATTATATGAAATTATTACACCTCTTATATGAATAAGGATCCACTGACGTAAGGACTGTGATGTGCCAGCGAGCTCATGGTGTTATGGCTTGCAGTCATCGAAATCAGGGATCCGAAACATAATATCAGGAATGAGCATTTCTACAATTCCCCCTCTAACAATAGTTAATCCTCTGTTTTGAAATCTGTAGCGATTTAAGACTGTTGGTAGATTATATTATCTTAAGATAATTTTTTATTTCATTCAGTGTAATTTCCTACTCGTTCCGTAATAGGAGAATTCAAGCGTCAAAATGTTTGGATATTCAAGATACATTCCTACTATGTGATCGTGTTTGAAATTTAAATTTCATTTTTTCTACATTGAAAATATTGCGACTTATCTGTTAAAGATGGTTATAAGTCCTCTTTTAAAATCACATAAATATTGATCTCCTGCCCTTTAGAAACAGATACCGACTAACAGCCTCTTTAACACTCATCTGCATTTTAAAGACACCACTAAGAGCTTCGAATACAGTCTATTTGTAACACACGTCCGTTGTTAGTATAATTAGGACTATGCGTATTCAGCTGATACCTTCAGTATATACTTAAACAAAAATATAATTATCACTTTTCAAATGATATTGGTTTCAGCAACCGTTGGTTTAAGCAACCGCACGATTACTCAACAAACTGTCCTTTCTGATCAAAGCAATGATTACTTCAATATTTTTGTCCGTCGTAGGCGTGATAGGTCGTTTGGTATATGATTCATCTTGAATCTTATCACATCTCTATTTTAAAAGAGATCATAAACCCTTAGTAAATGATAACCTTTCATCACCATATAACTACCTCTGTTACCAAAGAACGAGTTTCTATTGCAAATTGTCAGAAACATATACATACAGAGACAGGATTACGAGGGTAACTTAACAAATCTCACTGAAATATATATATATATACGAATTTTCTGAAGATTTAACATACTTCAAACAGTTAAATAGTATTTTATCTCTTTTAATAAGATTAGATAATCTGTATTCAATCAGAAATGCCATTAATAAATAAAAATGAAAATTACTTCAAGAAAAGTATTTTTACTAAGTAAATTCTTATTTCTCTTCCTAAAAAAGACACATTTTACTTTCTTTGAAAAACAATTGAGAAAAATAATCATATAAATTTTTTATAGAATATAAAAAAAAAAATTTGAACGAAGATACTTCAAGTTGACATTCATATACTAGTATTGATACGTCTGAGAATTAAGTTTAGTTTCGAAATGAAGTCATAGAATTAAGAATATTTATATTTCAAGTTAAATCGCTATTATATCCACAAATAGCTTAATTCAGATAATATTACTTTTTATTTCATAAATCCATTCCAAGATGTTATGATTGGAGATGCATTTCAAATTTTATATCAATAAATTTCTTAAATCAATTGAAAAAATTCTCGTAAGCGTCAATGTTACAGTGCAGATCGTTACTTTAAAAATTATCACTGAGCTGTATAATATGTGTTTAGTTAAACGTCAGTTTACATAAGTACATAATAATAAGTCTTCATAAATAGGAGAATTGTAATTGAATATTTTTATGATTAAAATAAAAACTAAGAATCTAAACTCTTTAAACGCATATATTTGTAAATTCGTGTTTAAAAATATTACAAGAGTTCAGAAATTTATTCTTTTGGATGTATTACATAAATATTTGAAAGTATTTAATGTGACAAATTATAATTCTTATTAAATTATAATATTATTCCTTTTAGCAATGGCCGAACCTCGTAAGTATTAATTTAAAATATTTACTTCGAAAATAATGTGATGCTTAGAAGTATTACTAATTGTCGCTTTAGTGTTTTACTTCGAGACTTTTTTATTATACTTTTTTGTGTGAAAGATATTAATATCCTATATTAATGCTTAATTATTTTTTTTAAAAAACCTATTACACTATAAGATTTCCTTCATGAAAATTTATTACATAAAAACTCAAAATTTTAAAGAAGTAGATTTAATGAGTACTTTAATTTCCCGTAGATGTTTCAGATATTCAGGGGAGAAACTAAGAATAGAACCTGAGATATTAATTTATGATTTAGAAAATTGCCATTATATTTTTACGAATAAACATATCGCTTTCCATGCCTATCCGGTATATTTATGTTTCAAATATCATTTACGGCATTATCCTTAAAAGTACACGTACAGTTTAATTCTAAAAAAAATTCTGTATAATTGTGGCAGAGTATTCCTCCCCTTATAAGCAACATAAATTACATTTATAAAATATATTTCTATATGTATTTAATATGATTTATAACTAAAGACATTTTATGGAATAATGGAATAATTTGTGATACAACTGCGTTGTAATTTTTTGAATGACTGATTGAAAATGTGTTTATACAATAAAGAAATTATTCGATATATATAGGAAGATGATTTCATCGCACCAGAAATTAATAATGAGGAAATTTATTCGATATATATAGGAACATGATTTCATCGCACCAGAAATTAATAATGAGGAAATTTATTCGATATATATAGGAACATGATTTCATCGCACCAGAAATTAATAATGCGGAAATTTATTCGATATATATAGGGACATGATTTCATCGCACCAGAAATTAATAATGAGGAAATTTATTCGATAT
>BMAW01061152.1:41784-52933 GCA_019974015.1 Nephila pilipes
GGAACATGATTTCATCGCACCAGAAATTAATAATGAGGAAATTTATTTGATTTCGGTTATACCATACTTTCCTGATTCAATACGGTTTGCATTGAAATTTTAGTACGAAACAAAACCCTTATATTTCGATAAAAAAAATCAAAAAACTCTTTATTTCCTTTTCAATCGAAAATGAAACGCTTATCGAACCGAACGCACATCCAATTGTATTATTTTAAAACTACTCGAGAAATTTGATGAGCTGAATTAATATAGTACTATTTTAAAATCACGTTTTTGAAGGTAAGATTTTATATTATTCAATAAAATATTGTGATTATTAATAAATCTTGTTTTGTATTTTCTAATGAATTCGATTTAAAATGATTTTTTACAACTAATTTTATTTGATTATTTTACGCTTTTGTATACTTTAGTATGTTGGCATATACTTAAGTTATAAATTGTTTACATCTATGAATTCCATTGTAGCGTATTGAATATATTTACCGAATTCATTTTAAAGAACATATAGGGGAAGTAAAAAAAAACTTCGATGTTGAATCTCTTCTTACTTCAAATTTTATTTTTTATTAAGTTCATACCATGGTTAATGTGCAGTTTAATTCATGATAACTACTTATTCGAACTTATGGGAGGAAGTATTGAAATCGGTTTGTTTATTTTCCCAGATGGCCATTTATATGCAAAATATAAGATCATTCAAATACGTATTCTCCCTTTTATTTATTTTCATAGACTTCTTTGCCTTATACACGTTATCCAACCAATACGGAAATTTCAAAAAGATTTTGGAGGGCTCTATCAGAGAATTGGAACGATTTTCATAATTTAATTCTGAAGTAAAACTGTCCACATAAGAAATGAACATTTAAGCATGATAACCATAAATATTGCGTATGTGATAGAATACGCTTTTTCTTGATCTATTTCTGCTTTAAATATCGTTTGAAGCATATACTCAAGAAATTCATAAAAATCTTAAAAATCGCAAGAGGAAATATCAGTTGCGCGTTTAAATATGAAAAGAAATTTACATTTTTGGTCGAAATTGTAAATTTTTTTAATTGAATTTTGTAAACCCCATCTAATTTCTTAACAATTGTTTTGCTTCAAAATGTTTCTAACATATTACAGTCTACATCCCATAGTCACTACGAATGTATGCAAACTGCTCAAAAGAACTCAGTTAACGATATTCGAAACCAAATGAATTCTACTGTAACTCATATTTGTTCCAAAAAAATAATGATACATGTTCGTTTCAACTTTTTTGATTGGTTTTTTACGTTTTCCAAATTTTTCTTACTTAATTTTAAAAAAATGAGTTTGAATATCATAGTGCCAATATCTTTCGTTATTTAATTTTACTTAATTCACAAAATGGAGGAATTAAACACAGAAACACTTACTTAAATAAAAATCGTTGAAGAGTATATAAGGGTGAGCGCTATATGTTTAAACACTAAGATTTATAAATGTATTAGACTAATGCTTAGTATTTTCGAGATTCTAGGAAACTTGAGAAAAATTTAAACAGTTTGAAATTGTATTTTAGTTTAATTTTAAATTATTGATTTAAGTATTCTTTCATATTCTCGATTTATGTGGCATCATAGAGCTGTCTTAAAATATCAGTATCATTTTAATTTATTAGGGTCAACCTACTTTTAGATAGAATACGAATTCATTGTTTTGAAATGAATTAAAGTCATGTATAAGTTTTGATCTTGGAGATCTGAATATAAAATTTTTTTAAACAAATCATATTTGAGCTATTTGAATTTTTCTTTTAAATATTTCGAGAGATAGTGTCACTTTATATAACTTTGACAAAAATGTATAAAAAACTTTTAGAATAATTTATATAGGACTTTAATGGCTAAAAGATCGAGAAACTTATTTGCTAGTAATAATCTCGGTAGTATATGGAAAAGACGATCCATGGTCTCGACTAATCGCTCATCGGCCATTAATACTCCTTATCTGTCAAAACATGGAGATTACTCTCTGGTTCTTCTAAAAAATAATAACAAGAGAAAACTTTATATAACAATAACATGTTTACATCTACTAGTTCATTGGTAAGAAGAAATACAATTCCGATAAGAAAATAATATGTATCAAGTATTATTTTCTGTAATGTTTTGATACTTCTTATTTGGCTGGAAAACGAATTTTTTCCCTTTTAAAAGGATTGTATCAAAATGTTCAATAACTGAAAGATTGATAAATTTGAAAAAAAATTATTTCCATTCAAATTACACAAAATAATGTTTTTTCACAATAAAAGAAAATCCTCATGAATTAGAGAATAATTTTATCTATGAAGTATTGTTCTTAAATAATATTTTAAGTAGCATATCGGAAAAATACAAAGAACTCTTATTTAACTTAAGATTAAGAAATACGTAACGTTATTTCTTTTTCCAAAAAATGAAATTCCTTTCCTTAACAAAAGTAGATTTTAAGCCAAACATATTATCACGGATCGTGCCAAATTGCTACGTCATAAAACTGAAAGTGCCTTTTTTACTTATGTGGTATCAAACATTATTACATAGTTTCCAACTCAAGACACTGATAAAATTATCAGATCATTTAAAATATCACAGTAATTCCTAGAAATACATTGTTATACACACTCATTGCCATAAAAAATTGCGCTCCAACTAAAAGTTGTCAGAATGAAACAAAATTTTACCTGCAGATGTAAAACGTTAATGTAAGTAAGGAATAACAAAACAAAGCAAAATGATCATTTATCATAGGAAAAATTACAACTGAATAGATATTTTATATCCCTGTTGTACCACTATTAGTATGAATGCATGATGTGACACGGTCGAGCATTGAGGCATACAAATTCAGAAGTATGTTCTGCTGCATCTCGTTCAGCAGCTGCTGTAAATGTACCTTTAATTCGACCAAACTCGTAGGCTGTCGAACTTACTGTCTTAAATGATCCCTGATATGCTCGATCATAGAAATATATGGGGATCGAGCATTCCCGGAAAGGATGAAAATGTAGGCAGACTTGTGAAACCTTTGTTGTGTGCGAATGCAGGATTTAAACGTTCAACACGTTGCTTCTAAACTTGTACTCGATTTCATCACTGCCCAAACTGAACCGGGAGTCGTCGCTAAAGACGGCCTGTTTCCATTCGGTTTTAGTCCAATCCCTCCGTGTGCGACATCCTTCCAAACAGAGACAATGTTGAGTGGATGTCAATGGCTTCCCACGTAATCGCATCTCGGTAGCAACTATTCTTCAGCCAGGCGCTTTGCGATAGTACAGACTGACAAAGAGGCCCGTAGTGACGGTGCTGTCTGTGTATGGAAGGTGTACAATGAGACAGTTGGCTCTATGTGGGCTTTTCGTATGATGTGACAATCTTCTCGATTATTGGTCTGTGAGGGCGTTGTGGAACTGGTCGCCGTGTAACAGACATCTGTCTTGTTCACTGATCCCAACATCTCCTCACAGAAAAGTCAGAATTGCCTAGGTAGCGAGCTACTCTCCGAACTCACCACCCGATTTCCCTCAAAGCTATGATCCTTCCGCTCTCTAACATCTGCTCATTTTGTCTCCAATGTTAGCGAAATATCATCTCTAGTTAAAAAGCATTCCTTTGCGACAGATTAAATACACACAAAGAATCTCTGCTTACCAGTGTTATAATCAAATAAGAACGAAGTTCATCGCCCTCTGGTGGCATTATAAAAGGCGCAATACCGCTATATTTCTAATCATTTACTATCTGCCTGACACGCACATTCATGCCTGGATACGTAACAATCCCACTCTTATTTTTGGTGAGCAAATTTTTATGGCATTGAATATATTTTTCGTTTGAAAAAAAATTGTACATTCATTAGCAATTTAATGTTCTTTTATATATAAACTCGTGTATTAAGTATACGAATTGATTAATTCTACCATATTAGACATGTGAAGACATCTAGAAAAGTATTTTCTAAAGAAGATGGATTCAAATTCGTATTTTTATGTATATGTTTTCTATGTTATCGGAACTTTGAATATGTCATATTTTTTACTTTCAAGCAAGCTTATATTTTGCTATTTATATTATTCAAAAAATTAATCCAATACATTTAATGGAATGTAGAATATCGTTAAATATTCAGAATTTTTAAAAATTGTTCAAAAAAATCACTAGGATTTAAACACTTTTTTTCTGTAATATGTATATTTTGTACAATGTCCAAGTTCAGCGATATTTATAAAATTTAATTATTTATTAAAGTGTAATTTTTTGGTGAATGAAATGTTTCATAACTGAAATATAAAGAAATTTTGAATTTCCCATTCATCATGAATTAATTCATTTTCAAATGCAAGTCTTACCTTTAACACAAATAAATTAGTGAAACTGAAACACAGCAGAACCATTCAGTATCAAATGTTAGGAAAATAATTCTCATTAAAATGTATGACTTAAGTATTTCTAAGTGTGGAAAACAAAATATGTTTGAGAAGAATAATAAAGGGAAAGTGCAACGAGAAAGTTTGTGCCATGAATTTTATACAAATTAAAATAAAAATAAACTCCTGATGTTTGGAATTTTACAATTATTAGACTCTATTCTTAGGGTGGGGTGAAGTGATAAATCTCAATATCATTTTCCACTTCAGACAAAATGTATTTTCGTAAAGTATAACTTCGCATACTTAAAAAGTGTTCTTATTAAATAATAATTTGTTTTCAGGTCATGGAGGAAGTAAGTATTTTTCATGTTCACATATTCATGTTTGCAGTTTTTTTTTAATACTAATTTGACATTCTAAAAAATAAATCATTAATAATAAAACAAAGTTACTGTCTCAAAAATGAAAAGAACGAAACTTTTAAATTATTCTTGAAAACAATGATGGTAAAAGAATCAAACATAAATTAACTATTTTTGCATTACACAAATAATAATGTACCATCTAAAACATAGGTAAAATAGAGCAAGCAATCATTTTATTATAATTACGCTTAGATTAAATGTTTATGAATCCTAGTGTTTGAGATAATAGGTACTGAATTTTTTGAAAGTTAAATAAATCTCATTATTAGAAACAGAAAAACATTTAAATTTTGCTTCATTAAACAGAGGTAAATTATAAATTTGAGCTATTGCAATTGAAAATAAAAGTGAATTTTTCTTAGAATTTATTTCTAAGATAGGTGAAAGTTTAATAAAAACACCAGTTATAATATAGAATATTTACACTTCAATACACAAAGGCTTCTGAAAGAAACTGTAAAATTAGAAGGAAAAAAATGTATTCAACTAATTTTTATTTCCGAAAAACGCATAACACTTCTTTTGTGTTATTTTTATTATTATGCTAATTATTTCATTTAATGTGGAATATAAATATTTTTTTCTGCAAAATCTTTTTTCCAAATAAAGAAATTTCTCTAAATTAAACATTGACATTTTATCTATCTTTGGTAATAACGATGTGATTAATTTTAGGTCTTTTTGATGATGCTGCCAATATAGCCGATGGAATACTTTGAAGAAATCTGTTCACTCTCAAAGGAAAATGCTAAAATTTTCCATGTTCAATTTCAATTGACATAACTGATAAATTTGAGAATTAAAAGAAATTATTTGCATTTTTGTGTTATTATTTCTTTGAAAAATTGTTATTTCTCTTCAAGAAACGTATGGTTTATACATTAAGAAATAAATACTTATTCATTTAGAAAGAAATATAAACTCTGCGTTGTAATATATCTAAACACGTTATTAAGGAGCTCCAGCCTAGACATGAATTTATTTGAAAAACAAAAATATGTTATTGGAAAATCTTTATTTAAACGCTACTATTATATTTGGATTTAATAAATTATTCACGTACATAAAAAAAAATCACACTCGATTTTCTGTATGCCGATTTTATAAATAATCTCGCAAAATATTCCTATTCTCAGCTTATAGCATATTTTCACGTAATTAGATGTGCATCTTGAGATAAACATTTTTAAGTCTAAATGTGTTCCTTTAAAAGAAAGCTTTTGCCTCGTCAGATATCTAGTTCTTATCAATTTTGAATCTTGTTCTGAAATATTTTATAGCATTTTATATACTTTTGAGTTAAAAATTTCCGTAATATTTCTTATTATATATATTACCTAAGAAGTACATAATTCAATCTAAATAGCAAAACAATATAATTTATGGTACAATGATGAACGTATTACTCTCACATAGAACAAAATCTCTTTTTATTCAAAGTAGAAAATGAGATTGAAGCTGAATTTTTCCAATTTTAGATTAAAATGGGAAATTAGGAAACTGCGTCAGTTCTCCTATCCTACTCGTTCTAAATTAAGAAAGAACTGTATCAACCTTCTCACTGCTTTGATAAACTAACAAGTAAATCCTAAATTGCTATGAGAGACTTGTACCAACGCAATTACTATGCGTGTCTCATTTGAAATATTGTATACTGCAGCAATGGATTTTTTTAATAAAAAACAAATGCATTGTACAAGCTATGACGAATGCACTTTTCTGATTTTTATCCTGAAGATTACAAAAACGTTAGAGAAAAAAGTGATATCCATTTAATTAGGACGACAGATAGACTATGAAGAATAAACATTCATTTGTAAAAATTCAATGAGATAAAAAGAAAATTTAGGGTAGAAACGTATAAGTATAAAGAATAAAGGAATGCCAAACTGAATAGGCGCGTATCTGATTTGGCGCCACTTTAATTTCATTTAACAGTGAGATTGGAACTTTTATCTTCCGGATTAAAAGGAGCAACTTTATGCTTAGAAATATACTGATTCAACGTAAAACTATAAAAACATTTTTATATAATATTTCAAAAAGGCTTAGAAATTAACATTACTCTTTGTAATTTTTCACATCAAAATGTAATTTCTTGAATGTACAAGCCTATTTTCCTAAATACACCATATAATATGAAGGTTGTCTAAAATGTAAGAGTAATCAATTTCTTAAAAATATAATATATGTAAATATCGTTTTTAAAAAGAATTTGCAAATTTACATGCGTACATCAAACTATATTTTTCAGTCTAGTTCCTGTCCTTCATAATGCACTCTCAGAGACGAGGAATGATCTTTTTATGAACATTTGTCAAAAATATATTTCCCGTTACTTTGGCCCATTGTTTGATAGTATATGAATAGAATGAATTCCAAACAGATACGGTGCGTGACCTTTTTGGCACTACTTTCTTTTCATTTGGCAGTGAGGTTGGAAATTTTAACTTCAGGATTGCAATAAGCAACTTCTTGCTTAGAAATGTTCTGAATCAATGTAAAACTATTAAAATCGTTTTATATAATATTTCAAAATGATCAGAACGAATTTAATATTTAATGGAACGTTACGTGCATTTATTATGCAAACGAACATTCATCTTTGTAACTTTTCATATCAAAATGGAATTTTTTGAATGTACAAGCAGAATATCCGAAACGTACTATATAATATGAAAGTTGTCTAGAAAGTAAGAGTTCTCAAATTCTTAAACATATAATATATGTAAATATCTTTTTTAAAAAGTTTGCAAATTTACATGTGTGCATCAAACTATATTTTTCGGTCTAGCTGCTGCACTGCATAATGCACTCTTAAAGACGATGAATGAGCTTTCTTGTACATTTGCCAAAAATATATTTCCCGTTTATTTGGCCATTGTTTGATTCAGTATTGTATCTTTTGCCCCCTAAGCGACTTGATAGATCAAGGCTGTGGGAGGGGAGGTTGAGGTGGCTCCAAACTCTTAATTCCAAGAGTTACTTTGAGGCGTTATCTGTGTGGGGACGTGAATCTCCGTGCAATTAAGCTCTTCGTTCACATTCACCTGCTTTTGTTCTGTATCGCCCTTCGTAATTTGTTTAGGGGTTTTCATTGCCCCTCGACATCAATTGCTTTCCTCGTGCAGCAAATACTCAATGTGTAGAGCCTCTCTGCGGTCCCAAAAGACAGAAGTTGTGATTTTTTGGGCCAAAACAATGTTTTTGAATTTTTTTTTTCTGCAAGTTTTACACTCACAACACCAATCGTACTTAAAAGACAACTGTACTGTTCATGGCAACACCCCTGTAAACATTTTTACTTCGTTAAATATACAAAACAACATGTTTCCAATATCAAGGTGATACCACAAGGCACCTTATCACGCATCTGAAGGGATTCGAGACATAAATTTCAAACGAGTTCTACGACAAGCCTTTCCAGCCGGTTGAAACAAATGATCACACATTCTACTTTCAAGGTTTTGATTTCGAATGCGATGTAGCGGATTTTATTGGAAAAAAATTTCTCTTTAAACGTCAGAAACTTGGTGCTCTTATTTTCTGGAAACGTTTCGAATAAATGCAAATTTATAATTAAATTTGGTGCTAAACTTCTCTTCCGCTGATTTTCCTATTCTGCTTAGAAAAATGTATATCAAATAAAAAATTAATTAAGAATGTTTTAGAACAAACCCGATGCCAACTTTAACAAAATGAATCAAAACTAATTTCATAATAAAAGATCACGTTTTCAGCTATTAAATTTAATGCAAACTGGAAAAATATTAATGTGAACAGTAAATCATATAAACTAACAATATTTTGTTGAGATATTAAAACTGATACAAGCAACTATTTTTGTTAAATACTAAATGTCAAGCTTGGCCTCAACAGTATTATTTTTCAATGGAACAGTTACCTTTGTGCTCTAACCCAGTAGAACAATCATTTATCTCTATTCCATTATAGCACCAATGCATGGGGATTTATCGCCGAATACTGGGTAATCAAAAAGTAACTACCAGTTACACTAGTGAAAAATTGATACATTTTCACTAAACGAAAACTGTTTTTTAGGTAATTGTCTATTATAGCGACGCCCGTCAAATTAGCTGCAAACGGAAAATCGCCAAACGAATAAGATGTAACACCAAGTTTGGTTGTAAGTTCCTAAAGTTGCAGTCCTTAAGAAACAGCGCTTCATCATTTTAGTAAAATATTGCTTGCCCGTTTACTTTATCCATTTCGCAATACTTTTTAAAAGACCTATTTTGTTTCCTTCCAAAATGTCATTAACAATCTTCAATTTATCGAACAGCGAAATGGATACCATTTATTTTTTTTCAAGAGAACGTTCTTTTACCGAACACTCTATTATTCAAAAGAAAGTCACGTCATGAAGTTGTATGTTAATGAAGAAAGTATTTAGAGGTGCAATAATAAAAGTTGTTTTAATTAGAAGGGCCTCAGGCGTTGGAAATTTGTTCAAGAATACCGTTCGATACTGCCATACGATATACGTATTGTTGGGCAGAGGATTTGAGGTCCATTAAATGGTATCGCAATCAATGGAATATGTCTCAAGGTGCAATGTGGATTAAAAAGTGTGTTCTCAACGTCTTATTCTAAGACTTAATAAGCGTATAGTTTATATGGATAAAATATGGAGATAGATCGATGAATGTTTATTCGTGCGGCGTACAAACAGCAGTGGTGCAGTACTTCCAGATCAGTGGATTTCCGATGGAATATGCCGGTAAGTTGACAAGTGCTTTCGTGATCAAATATCGAACACAGATGCAAATACAATGATTAGAAAAATTCTGGAACATATACAAGAAGGTTCAACTATCTATTCAGATTGTTGGAAGAAGTACAAGACTGAAGAACTTGAGGATGTAGGTTTCACACATTTCTCGATGAACCAGGAATTCAATATTGTAGATCCGACAATGTGAGTTCACACGTAAAATGTTGAAAGAATGTGGGGTTCTACCGAGTGGCGTAACAAGAAACAGCGCGGCACGGCTCGACATAATCTAGAAGCATATCTATCAGAATTTATGTGGAGGAAATATGTAGAGGAAAAGTGCTTTCTATGAAATAGTGATTGCAATCTCGGAAATAAATCATTTAATGTAGAGTGATGTTCTGAAAGTTATGTAAATATTAATATTAAACATCGAAATTTTTATATTACTTATTGGGATGATACTTATTACTAAACATATAAAAAGATTATTAAATAAAAGTATTATAAAAATAGTTTTAATTTCTTCATTGGTGAGTTATTTCATTTCCTACATTTGAATATCGCGTTTCTCTTGCTTAGCGCTTTTTACTAGCTTGGCGACATTGGCGAATTCTTAATTGGGTGGTCGCCGCTTTAATAGCCAAGTACTGAATTGATAAAATATTCAATTTGTCGCTTACACGTCGTAAATCCAAGGCATTTTTTGGCTGTGCACTTGTTCTTCGAAAGGTCTAAGAGACTCACGCGCATCGCTTTGGAAACGTTAGGGCTTCTCATATAGAATGATTCTTTCTTACGTTCACAGATGATTAATTGAATTTCAAACCAAATTTAAAACTTCATAGTTGTTGCAAGATGAACCACGAAAATAAAAATCTATATTTGTTATTCTCAAATTCTTTTTTTTTTATCTAAAGTAATAAGGCCACTAACATTTATAATGATGAACGTCAAATACTACCATTAATTTTGAGAAATCTGAAGTAAAAAAATTTGAAATACAGGCTTAAAAAATAAACTGAATTTGAACTGCAAAATTCGGAGCTTTGAACAGTTTTTTAAACTCATTACAGTTGCAGAAAAAGTCAATTATAAAACATACCCACAGCAATGATTTTTTTCAAACTAATATAATTTTAACGTATTTATAAAAAATTAAGGTTTTAACGAATTCATGAAAAGTGTACGATTAATCTTCCAAACGATATTTTGAGAAAGTCATGATCCATTGAATGTTCTAACGAGCAAAACAATAGTAACATTCTATAATTAAAATAAGATGCATTTTCTGTGGAAAATTGCTTATTTTCTACGCTCGAATGGTGAACCTATTTTAAAATGTAAACTTCCTTCGTTTATAATCATAAATATAAAATTATTAATACTTTCAATATTATAAATATGAATAAATATTTTTTTTGTAATTTCCGTAGAGTATAATAATAGACTAATACGTTCTTTTATTAATTACTAATGTATAAAATGTTTGTCATAAAATAAAATTGATTTTATATGGGGAATTTAAATGTAGTAAGAAAACAAAATAAGAGATAGTTGAAAAAAAATTTCAATTCTAGCGTGCTAAGTAATTAAAAT
>BMAW01061153.1:0-11728 GCA_019974015.1 Nephila pilipes
GTGTGTGTGTGTGTGTGTGTGTGTGTGTGTGTCATCAAATTTTCGATCGTTAATTTAACCAACTTCCCATCAAGCTAGAGCTTTGAAATTTTGGGAATCGTTCGTATTCGCCTAACAATGCAATATTTACACGTTTGCGACAAGTTTTAACTAATATTTCAATAATTTTAATAAGTCAAAATATTCTTTCCTCTAGGCGCTTTTAGGATTGCGGGAAAAATTTCTTTCCCCCTCTGGGAGCACCGGGCACTCCCCGCACCGCATGAGGTTATCGTAAACCTTTTGTACTCGCAAAGGGGAGATACTATCTCCCCTTTACAATCTCCGAGATAGTAAGGGTTGCTGACTTTTAGTCAGTAATCATTCGCAAGAAAGAAAGTTTCCAATATTTGGCGTCATGTCTTATCACAATAATTTTTTCTGAATTCTGGTTCCCATTTTTTTTAATAGAATGACTTACAAACTTTCAAATGCATGTTTTGATTTTATGAGTATTATGAATTTTTTAATACTGTCACAAATGTCTCTTTTTAAGTGAATTTTAAAGTTAAAAATAACTAACAGTTTTAACTAATATTTCAATAATTTTCTCTAATAAACTTTGCCACTATATAAAAACGTTGTTTTTAAAAACGTTGGTTTTTATATCGAATTATTATCTTTAAATTTTGAATTCCTTCTGGAAAGTTATTTACGTACAGATAAGCTGTTTGTGTTCAAGCTCACTCTTAAATTAGTTGGAATTAATATAATTTGAATACATTAGATGCATTATTATATCTGCAGGATGCTTCCGCATTAGATATTGTTATTTAATACACGTTTTTTATTTAGTAATATGAATTAATATAATTTGAATAAATTAGATTCGAGTTATTTAATAAGAAAAACTTAATTATATTACGAGTTCTTATTCTGTAACACTTAAAATTGCTTATAGATCCTGTGTGATTACTTAGTTAAAATAATCACTTTTACATTACTTAAATATGGAATCAAATTTTATGTATTCAATAATTTTTTTTCCGTATTACGCTAAGTTACCTATTCCTGATGGAGTATTATTCAGTTGAAGCTTAAAAATTTATTTTCTAATTTAAAATTATTGATTTTATCTAAAAACTCCTCCTTTTTAGTTTGATTCAATAAATTCCGTATAAATTCCGTATTTCCGAATAAATTCGAAGCATAAGTTTTGATTTTTCTATGCAAGGCTTCCGCTTCATGTATTATTATTTAATGCACATTTTTCATTTTAATTAATAGAACTTATTTAATCTAAATATATTAGATTGAATTCATTAATACAAAAGCTTTAATTTATATATAATAATTCCATTGATGAGCAATAAGCTTATTGAAAATCATTTATGCTCTTTATATACGAATATCAAGTTAGAGTTCTTTCAATAATACTGAAGGGGACACGTTTTGTATGATTGGTCGAGAACCGTTCAAAAACTCAAGATACGTTTTATCCAAATTATTCTTTATAGATTTATCTAGTATCATATAAGCTTTCAGAGCTCTATACCTCAAAATATTTGAAATTATGAATACTTTTATATTCATTCACATCCTGAAGGCTTTCTTCTCTAGGAGAGGGACCTTTAGTTTCAAGCCAATTTAATAGATTCTAACAGTGTCAAATTGTTTTGAAATTACGTTAAGAGATTGAATTCCATTCTCATTGCTTGTTTATATCTTTGTTATACGTCAAGTTCGTTCTTTTGATTAAATTTAATCATATAATTTAGAAATACTGTTTAGTTTACGAACAAAATGTCGTTTTAAAGATTACTTAATTATTTTATGATATAAAAGCATTTTTTTTTTTTTTTTTTGTATATTGTAATATAGAATTTTATGAACTTGTAATGTCTAGGGGCATTGGAAAAAAATCTATTCAATTGAATATTCAAAAGCTTTGGCACCTTGAAAACTTAACTATGGATGATATGCGCTTTTCAAAATGCAATTCAAACCTTGCTGAAGGTTCTAAAGAGGAGTATTATAAAAAAGAGAATGAAATCTCTCTTTACAAGAGAAAATATATTACACAGAAGGAAGAATAATTTTGGATTCCAATGTGGGAGAAAATTTTCTAAGTTTTGAATCATTGTTGATAAAAGTGCTTCGAGTGATATGTACGAATATACTCTTAAAGATAGTTACAAACAAGTTCTTTTTAAACTCGAATTGAAATTTAAATATGGACTTTCCCATCAGGTGAAACTTGTGTGCAAAGTAAGAAGTGGAAACTTATATAGTTTCGAGAAAACCATCATAATCGAATACACCAATACCGTTTGATATGAATGTTCGTGCTGTAAAAGCATTTCTTACACTAAGTAGGGGTCATACAACAGTCAAAAACTTTTGAATGTTCCTCAATATGCCTCTAAGGTCAAATATAATCTACAATGAAATTAAGGGTTACAATAACGCTACACCACAAAAACCACAAAACTGAGTTGAAAGATGTCCGTTACAACGCTTGAATTGCATACAATACATTGGATAAAAAAAAGACTAATGTAGATATTATCGAAATTGCTCTTGCGTTTGATCGAACATGGTTGACCCGAGGACATACATCAATAATTGGTGTGGTTGGTGCAATTGATACTTAACTGGATACGGGTTTTATTACTATATAATGATCAAGTACTAATCAAAATATGCGAGTGCAAAAAATTAATCAGGTGAGTTCTCGATTGAATATGATGTTTACCATTCTCGACACAAAAACTGCAGTCAGGTAAACCACATCAGGTGCAATGGAAATGAATACTGCAGCTAAACTGTGGTCAGGGTCAGAAGCATCTGGTTTCCTGTATCAACTTTATTATCCAATGGTGATAACTATTTAAGAACTTTGGGCAAAAATATACGAACAAGAAATCAAAATTTTAAAAGAAGAATGCATTTGTTTGCATTATCATGTTTATATAAAATATTAGGTACTAGCTTAAGCACTTTGGTAAAAAAGTAGCGAGCAAAAGGAGTTAATTTAGGAGTTAAATTCAACGGTATGTACTATAAAAATTTCCAAAATATTATAAAAAGTCTATTTTTTTAAAAAAAGGGTATGTTCAAGACATGATAAAATTAATACTCGTATATTCAACTCGATATCACAGCATTTCAAAAGCACATGAAATGTATTCCTGGCAAATATTCATATTTCTGTCAAATGCCCTGGTGAAAGGTGAAGACAGTTATTTGCAAAAAAATTCACATTAGAATACCAACAAATTCAAACAATTTAACAAATATTGTACCTATATATCAAACATTAGCTTCAGATATTAATTTAGAGTAGTGTGAAAGATGTTTAATTCAGAAAAGTAATGAGATTTTATGTAGTGGCATTTGGAACTAGAACTCCAAATAGAACTTTACGAAATCAGAACGTGTTGGGAGACAGTATCCGAGTATAATCCTGGTACTTTGAAAGCACTGAAAAAAATACAAATAACAGCTAACATATATCTTGGAACAAGAGTAATGAAAACTGTTGCCAAACGAGATTATAGAAAAAAGAAAGAAAGGAGGTTGCTTTCCATGAAACGCGTCGAAAAGTATTGCTGGCCTGCCATAGAAAATAAAACTTTTCACAGTTTAAAGAAGAGATTGCATATAGTGCTGTACTTTGTAAAAACTTTGAATTAGTTTAAACTTTTTAAACTTTAAATAAACTTTGAACAGGTAAACTTTATTTAGTTTAAAATCTTTGTTAACTGAATTAATGTGTCATTTCTAGTCTTTTTTTAAAGCATTTAAATACTTGAAATTTTAACTTTGAAGTATAAAAAATAATGATGTTCCATCAAGAACTTCATGAAACTTTCATATAATGTATTCTGCCAAACAGTAATTTTTTTACTAATTTTATTGTATTTATGTACATTCTATTATCATTTTACTCTTCACACACTTCCAATACTTATACTTTTTTTTGCTAACTTAGTTAATATTCATTAGATTACAATTCATGGTTGTCATTGGACAAAAACATCAGGTTGTATAACAACAACAGTTTATTTATTTGCACCTCCTATTCACGAGTGCCATCTCGCTCGTTCACATCAGCTCCGCTCGGAGATTCGGTCAGGTCCCGTCTGAGGGGATCGTGTGGCATCTTACACTCACCCTTTACGAATGAACGCCCTCTAAAGGCGTGCTTTAAGTACGGGAGATAACAATTGTTAAGTAAATAAAAACTTTAACCTAGTTTTTCTCAGAAAAAAATTAATCACTGTGTTATCAACGTTTAAAATATTAAGTTTTTTTTTATTGTGGCGAATTGCATGATACTTTTTCTACCTATAATTATTAATATGTTTAATAAAAGTTAGGATGCATTTCTGAATCAAAGCGATAGTTAGTTTAAAAAAGAATAGTTAAATTTTGAACTTGCATAATTTTAACGAAGTCTTTAACAAACATTCTTAACAGAACTACTATATGAATTTCAATTATGCTATATCAAATCTCATATAAAATGTTGTTATGCATAATTTTATAAAGTTTTAAATCAAATTTCATATATATATATATATATATATATATATATATATATATATATATATAATGAATAAACTTAATTTAAGAGCAAAAAAAATTGCAAAAACCATTAAATCAAAGATTTTTATTTTAATCGTATCGTGCCCCCTTAAAACTTTTAATATGTTGCTCTTAATATATAAAATAAGATATATTTAAGAACATATTACTTTGATAATTTCTATTTTTTTTTTTTTTTTTTTGCTCAATTTAAAAAAAGAATATTTGAAATTTAAAAAATGATTAAATAGATATTAGCTGTTTTTTAAACCTTTCGTGGGAATACAATGTTATGCAACGGAATGATTATTATTTTTGCTACAGAGAAAAGAAACTTTTTAGGACAATGTTTTTGAAAATAACTCCTTTCATTAAACTAATTGCTCTAGAGTTTACTACGTCAAAAATACTCTAATGAGTATACCATCAGAAACAAAATTTTATTCATATTATCTAAATAAAAAAAGGGAATTGAGCAGCTATTTACTATCAATGAATTTAAATATATTATTTGAAACTAACAATCTTATTCTGGACAAATCTCAAAAGTTATATTACTTTGACATTCCTTTCCTTTTGTTTGATGATCAGAAAAAGTGAACTAATTTTTTATCTATAATCACAAAATATATCAAATATTTTTTCAAAACTTTAATACGCTTGCATGATATGGAAATAAAATGATTATTATATTGACAATTGAAAAGAAACTGCTATTACCATAAAGTTTTTAACTTCGGTATGAACTTTACCTTCTTACGTAAACATCATTACTTTATATTTTCTCATTTTTGGAAACTCTAATGAATATACTATTCCCTATAGAATTTTTATTTTTTAAATATTCTCTTGCAATTTCTTAATATCTAAATATTTTGCTGTTTTATACTTTTTTTTACGATATTGTCACAAAAATACAGAGAATTACACCGTTATTGTGAACAGTTCAAGAACAGAGCAACGTTATAGGACTGAGTTGTCTCCATAACTGATAGAACTCAGTCTTTATACACACAGAGAATATTCGGGAAACATCTAATTTGAATTTTAAAGAAATACCTAGAATCACCCAAATGTTAGACTAACAATAAATAATATTTTAAATTGAAAACCCAGTCTTTGGATGAAAATACTGTGGATGGGACTCAAACCCTAGGCGAACGAATCTTCAGACCAAAGCGGTGCCGGTCGGATCCAATTTTTGTTGGCTTGGCGATGTCTGGTATTTTTTCTGGTGGCGATATTTTGCTAAATGTGGCTACTCTTTTTTCTCTTCACTGTGGTGGCTGTTGATGTGACAACCCTTTTGATTTTGCCATGTGAGTGGGATTCCAGTTCATCACAGCTTTCTTTTTTTTTTTTTTTTTTTTTTTTTTTTATTTTTCTCTCTGACCCCATGTTCTTTTCACTGTTGCGGTTTTCGGCGGGGCAACTTTTTCGAATTTGCCATATGAATTCGGATTCCAGTTCACCAGCTATTTTTTTATATATATATATACCTCTCTCTGGATAATTTGTCTCTTGTGCCATTAACAGCAGCAGCATTCGAACGATTATTTTGAGTGCTAGCCTGGGCAGGCATTTTACTCTTGTATCAATTTTTTCTTTTTTTTTTTTATAAAAAAGAGCATTAAGAAAGGTAAACAAGCAGTTTACATTGCGCCTGGGCGCTTAGTTTGAAAATAAAAGAATAGAGGAAAGGATAAAAGGAGAACAGAAGGAAAAAATTGTATGAGAGAGAAAAAAGATTTTTTTAAAATATATTATAATAAAATAATATAACAAGTTAGTTTTATTTATGTATTTTTTTTTTAATTGCAGATGCAACAGAGCCCTGCAGAGCTGGACCTGAAGCATTGAATGTATTTTGTATTTTTTTTTTTAAATTTAAATAAAAAAAATTGAATAAAAATAAAAAAAATTAAATGAAGAAAGTTTGAGGAGAGTGGAAAAAATGAAGAAAATAAAATAAAATTGTCCTGGATCAGAAGAATGGACGCGAGGGGAAAGATCAAATCTCGAGTGTATAAAAGGGCTTTGCGCGACGAGACGCTGGTTTCCTATTGGTTGGTGGGAATGGTTTGGAAGGATGCTATTGGTCGGTGTGGAAGGGTGGAAAATTTGGTGAGTTTGATGTAGTGAATGTGAAAGAATTGGATGTTGGTGTGAATTAAATTTATGGGGGGTGTAGGTTAAAGTAATTTTGACATGATTCATAGGGGATTGCGCCATTAAACGTCACAGTCACACATTCACTCAGCTGTCCCTGGATGTTATTTTTTTAGCCATTCACGGTCAGTAGATTTTTGCGCCTCCGTTTCGAAACCACAAATTTGCATTTTTTTAGTATTTTACGTTACACTTTTTTAACCAATCGGAGGCGCTTTTTTAACCAATGATTTTTGGCGCTTCCGTTGCCAAGCTTAGACTTCTGAGTTTCTAGAACATTCTAAATTGTCCATTACAGCGTTTCTATAATAGTTGAATTCTAGTGTTTCACTATTCATGTGGTTTGTGTACTGTTTGTGCTTCCGTTGTGCATGTTTAAAATTCTCCGGTGGATTTTTATTCCGCTTCTGTTATTGGATATCTTCTGCTAATTGATTTTATGTTTCTGCTTTTCATAATTCTCCGTATTTTCTCCTGACTACAAGTTCTTTCAAAGGCTGCTAATTCGAAAGAGGAGAGTGAATGTACTTTAAAATTATATCCAGTTTGAAAAACCCGTTCAACGCTATGTTTTTTCAACATTTATGTTCCGAAACACAATGCCATCTTTTCCAAGCTGCCCAAAACTACGAGATTGAAAAACCCGATTTTGGAGACAATTTATTCGCGATTTTTGAAAACTCGCCAAGAAACCAACTAAAATAGGATTGTACCGCTGTGCCAAATGAGCCACGGAGTCGCTTTTCCCTCGCTTTGTGTGGCATTGCTAGCGCTTAAAACAACAGCGTCTCGCTGTCAGTCAAATTAAAGAGCTTTCGTTCTGGATCCTTTTTGTCATGGGCCCTTCATAAACATCTTTCTTTTCAAGAGAAACGTTATCTTTGTTTCGTTTTTTTTTTTTTTTTTTTTTCTATTTCAATTTGCTGGGTCGGATCATAGCATGGTTTCATTTGTCATATATGGAAGAAATCTCTTGGTTCGGGAGTCGGGGTCAAAGTTATGCAACTCACAGGTAACATGTAATAAACTACGTAACACTTGATATGGTCCAAAATATCTTCTTAGAAAATTTCTCGGAGAGACCGACTTTTCGTACTGGGGTATAAACCCAACGATCTCCAGGAGCTTAAGACATCATTCGGTGCATAGCATCGTAACGTTGATGGTATTTAATCTGAGCTTTCAGAGTTTTCATTCTGGCTAGTTGTCTTAATTCTTCAGCTATGGCAGTCATCTTGGAGACGTGATCGTCTTCCACAATATCAGGACAGAATGGTAATATGGTGTTCAGCGTCGTTTCGGTTTCAAGTCTATGAAGTAAACAGAAAGGTGCAACCCCTGTCTATCCCGCGTCTCCACCAAATATGTCAAGAAGATGTAAAGAACTATATGGAAATACGAAAATATGTATGGAAATACGAATTAAAACAAGGACTCGGTGGAGACACGTTACAAAATTATTTAGAATTGATAAGCCAATCAGAATCCAGTATTAGTGCAAATTTCTTCATTGAAAAGTTGCCTACTTATTTCAAATTTCACTCTATAATTTCGCTTTGCTTTGTATCGTTTTATTATATTATATTTACATTCACGTGTGAGTACGTTCAAAAACGTTAGTAGAAACATTTTTAATCATGAAACTTTATCATTCAACTAAACTTCTATTTTTTTCAGTTGGAATTTTTTATTTAAAGCATTACATTTTTAAATAAGTATGTTAATGAAAATCCATATAGGTTTATCAGAATTGCAATTCAAAATTTATTGGACTTTTTTATTGTCTAAATTTTATACTGGACAAAAATGTGTGCTAAACACAGCTATTACTCTCACGCTTGGTGAAGTCCCAAAGTCGAACCTTGTGCTCACACTCTACTCTCCTAACCCACGATATCGTCTGGACTTTGACACTTAATAGATACAAGATGGGGTTATTAAATAATGATACTTGCTCTGTAAAACTTTTTATTTTGATTTCATTTGTGTTTACTTATTATCGTCTCCAATATACATCTCTCTTCAATCTCTACAATGTCTTAGCGAATCTTCCATTGTCCGAAACAGTGCTAGAAGTTTTCTTCTGTCAGTTCCTTCAGGACGCATGCCAATTTCTCTTTCACAACTGCAACGGATTCAAATCTTGTTTCTTTTAATACAGATTCCATTTTGGAAACCGACAGATATCGCATGGCGCAGAATCCGCCGAACAAGGCGGGTGGTCCAACATTGGGATGCTGCACTTGGGTAGGAGAATATTGACATACAATATGGTATGACTTGTCCTTGGACTTTTTTCCTCATCAAGCAAGAAAGCTCAGCATTACTACCTTCACGTTCAGAAAAAATGTGAAAATTGTATTGTTGATAAATAGTTTGACCTTTCGGAACCCAGTAAAGATGTGAAGTGAATCAAATGAATATCAATAAAAAAAAACAATCATCATTGCTTTGAATTTTGATTTGCTCTTTCGAGCTTTTTTGGCTCTCGGTGAAGATAGGCTTCAACGTCTTCTCGGCCATCTCGAAAATTCTTAAACCACTCAAAAACACTTGAACGCGAAAAGCATTAATTGACATACACTTCTTTCAATTAATCATAAGTTTCAGTAGCTGTTTCTTTCCAAGTTTCTCACACACACATGTGAAATTTCACAATAATTCATTGCCTTATTGTTACGTTTATTATTTTCAGGCGAAACAAAGTGATAACTAATGCGAACAAAATTTATTGGTGAACGGATATGCTTATAGAAGCGAGAGGAACCGCATTCGAAAAAGGTTTCATGCTAAACAGCTGTCGGTTAATGGCGTTTGGCTCAAACGTACTCTTTTTGTAGCAGCGTCAATCCCAATATTTAATAGTCACACCTTGTACAACTTGCATCATATTGCGCTCTATATTACCAATGAACGGTTGAGATATCATCTAGAGCATTTATTAAATTATTTATTGACTTTTATTAAGCCGCTTATAGTAGAAATCGAAATCTGTTTTCTCCAATTCTGAACCATACAATTATCTTTAAAACTCTAATAAAATACTTATTTTAGTAATACAAGAAATCATTTTATTTATTTATTTACGTTTATTTTAACTTATGACTGTTTCGTTCGTATTAATTCGCACTAAATAATTAATTTTTATTCATGTTTTTCATACTGAAAGAGTTTAAATAAAGTTCAAATATTCTGAGTAGATTTACGAACATATTTCGAAACATATTCAACCCCAACTATCAGTGGTAGTAATGAAGAAATGAAACTTATTCACTATCCAGAAGCTTACAAATAATACAAAAAATGCGAAGTACTAAGTTGAAAAGCATAATAATCTTTAAGCAAATTCGAAAAACAAGCTATTCGGGGAACAATTAATGAGGAACATGCGAGATCATTAAGTTCAGCTTATTTTCACAACACAAAGAATTCAAAATATAGAAACGATATATTTAAAGAATTTTTTTCTTTTAATTAACAATTAAAAATTAAAAAACCTTTATTGTCTTATGTCCTATTCAAATAGAGGTTATATTTAATAAGAATAAATCTTTTCATTTCGGATACTACTCTTTTCTCAGAAACACTTAATCCTTTATTATTTGTAATGAGAAATAATCCTTCTTAATTATGATGAAGGCATCGCAGCAGTTTTGCTAATGTATACTGATATATTTTCAAAGGAATTGATTACTATGTAAATTAAATCTACGATTTATTCCTAAAAATAAGTAAATATTATACAGAAAAAATAGTGGTTTGTATGTAGGCGGTGAGTGGAATAATGATTCTATTTCTTGAATATTATCCTTTCTCCACTCCATAATTATGAACGTTAAATGACATATTTTATTTATACCAAACTATTATAAAATGCAAATTAAAAGCTTTAAAATCAAATTTAAAATATGTGTTTAAACTAAAAATGCTGATTTATTACAGATTTAAGAGTAAATCCAAACTTCAATAAATAATTAAAATATACATACAATAAAATTAAAAATATTATTCTAACTAAAAACATTCAAAATATCATAAAGAAAAAAAAAGCATAATTATATATATATATATATACCCAATTCTTTTCTTTGCTCGGTAGATACGTTCTACAGGAAACCGTTCAAAAAAATCATGTATAAATTGCATGCGGCGTATGGTAAATTAGAGGATATGTTCCACAATTTTAAAAAATTACATTAGATGAAAAAACTCCAAATATTTTCCAACAAAACTGTGCAAAAAGGAATAATGAAATCCTTATTACATATTTATGAAACAAAAACAATTCCTTTTTATTACAAAAAAATCAAAATTAGTGTACAGAGAAAATTCAATCTATAGGTACAACATATAAAAATTTTAATTGAAATTAAGAATAAAACTACTAATTCGCAACTGTTCATCGCTACTTGATGACAAGCGTGCACGTTTATTACGAACAGGATCAAAAGGCTTTGATACCAATGAAAAATTTCGTTCGTTATTAACGTCTTCTGTTGGTTTTTTTGTTGTTACAAAGTCTGTTTTTTTCGTCAGCTGTGTGTGTGTGTGTGTGTGTGTGTGTGTGTGTGTGTGTGTGATTTCTCAAGTTGCTTGTATAATTCTTGACATCCGGCTACACAAAACTTAAGATTACGTTGAAATTTAAATACTCGCTATATATCAGGATCATAAGTAAGAAAAGGTTGCTTCATATCAAATTTCAAGCCCTCACTAATTAAATCAGCTGTTAATAGCTGAACTTCATCTTCGATTTCGTCATTATTGACTTCTTTATTATCATAACCTGTTTTAAATTCGATCAAATCGTCCTCATTCAAAGTGCTTTCTAGCATCAATTCTTCGATGTCAGCCGCTTGTATGATGAGAATTAATTGCATTAATTAATTGCATTTGATTAATTGCCAATAATTAATTACATTTGATACTGTTATAATACTGTGATACTGTTTGATACTGTGCGTGTGTGTGTGTGTGTGTGTGTGTGTGT
>BMAW01061153.1:22077-44339 GCA_019974015.1 Nephila pilipes
GTGTGTGTGTGTGTGTGTGTGTGTGTGTGTGTGTGTGTGTGTGTGTCATCAAATTTTCGATCGTTAATTTAACCAACTTCCCATCAAGCTAGAGCTTTGAAATTTTGGGAATCGTTCGTACTCGCCTAACAATGCAATATTTAGACGTTTGCGACAAGTTTTAACTAATATTTCAATAGTTTTAATAAGTCAAAATATTCTTTCCTCTCGGCGCTTTTAGGATTGAGGAAAAAATTTCTTTCCCCCTCTGGGAGCACCGGACACTCCCCACACCGCATGAGGTATCGTAAACCTTTTGTACTCACAAAGGGGAGATACTATCTCCCCTTTACTATCTCCGAGATAGTAAGGGTTGCTGACTATTTGTCAATAATCATTCGCAAGAAAGAAAGTTTCCAATATTTGGCGCCATGTCTTATCACAATAATTTTTTCTGAATTCTGGTTCCCATTCTTTTTTTAATCGAATGACTTACAAACTTTCAAATGCATGTTTTGATTTTATGAGTATTATGAATTTTTTAATACTCTCACAAATGTCTCTTTTTAAGTAAATTTTAAAGTTAAAAATAACTAACAGTTTTAACTAATATTTCAATAATTTTCTCTAATAAACTTTGCCACCATATAAAAACGTTGTTTTTAAAAACGTTGGTTTTTATATCGAATTATTTTCTTGTATATGTTAATTAAATCTGCTTATAAAAGTTTTTCTAAAGAATTTTACAAAAATGCTAAGTCGGATGATCCTGCAATTTAATGGGAGAATAATTTTCAGATTTTGATAAGAGGATAGTTATAGCATGTTACCATATTGAGCGAAGTTATTAAAAACTAAACTTTTATTCAAGCTTTAGTTAAAGTGTGTGATTGCTTTCAAGAAGCAAGAATATCTGCACCATACTTTGTAGAATTACAAAATGCCACAGTTTTGGGTACTTTCTTTTCATTATCAATTAAGCTAATAGTTTGGTGTAGAGTGATTAGAACCAAAGCATTATTTTCTTCTAACAGTGATATACAGTAAAGGTGGGATCATTGTGTTTATAACAAGATGTAGAAGAATGTAGATGTTATGAATATATTTTGAGGTGCCTAGAATTTCCCCGCCTTGATTGCTTCATTGCTACAATGCTAGTATTTTTGTCTTCAATTTCTCATCTAAAGCAAGGGAAGTAAAAAAATCTATTAGTAAAGTCGTTCTTGTCTTTGCCCAAGAATGGTTTCAAGAAATAAAACTATATACTGTGAAAGTGATAAGTTGTCCGGTCTAGTATCATATTTTCCTAAATATAAAATGGCGTTTAGCATGAACTTTGATTCTATATCTACTGCAATTCAAAATTTAATATAAAATTTATCAGGCTTACTTGATATGTATTATAAGCATCTAGATTTAGACAAAAATAATTGCTCGTCAACTGTTATATTTTCTTTAGGTTGGGAGCAAGAAATCGAGTTTTCAACGAATTGATCCAAAACAGGGGATTTTAAAGCAAATGTATCGTTATGTAATCTTTGATATATGGTAGATTTTCTATCAGTTCTCATAAGCCTAAATATTTCTTTGAAACTTTCCTGTAGCATAGTATCATGATTGAAAGTAGCCCCCCTCCCTTACAAGCGGTAGATGATTTCGAGAGTTGTTACGGGCGATAGCGGTCGCAAAGGATTGGAGAAATCAAGACGACCTCAACAGGAGAGGTTTTGCTAAGAGAGTGTTAGTTCAATAATAGTCAAATAGGTGAATTAATCCAAGGGATCACCAAGAAGAGCAAATATTCTTTAGACTTAACATTACAAAAATTGATAAATAAATAGTTGTGTGAGACTTGACTGGTGTATCCTGGCTTAGGTTATTGATTCTTAGAGTTAGTTGTATTTGACTGAGGTATGGTACAAGAGTTGGGTAGAAGAAGTGATTCGCTACAAGAATGCGAAATTCAGAGTGAAAATAGGCAATGAATAATGTTAGATGAAGAACAACTTCAAATAACATATTTCATAGCGTATCGTTGTAAATTATAAGAAAGAAATGGTCTGTAAGAGATAAAAACATTCACAAAATGTTGTTAGAAAAGAAAAAAAAATATTAAATATTTCTGGAATGTTTTTAATAAAAAGGATTGCTAATCTTCAGAGAATGTAGTGATAGTAAGGAACATTTAATATGGGATTTTGAAAGGCTAAGATAAAGGTGAAGATAAGAAAAATAATAATTAAAGAAACCATGCAAAAAATTGTTACAAAAAAATATAAAACTTGTAATAAGTATATCAACTTATATACAAGTTATATATTTTTCAAGTATTAGAATAAACAAGTATTAGAATTTAATGTTTTCACATTAAAATAAAATTTATTGGATAGTTAAGAAAAAACGAAAAAGAAGAAAATACAAAAGCGAAATTCATATTGTTATATCCGTGTTAGAAAGTACATCATAAACTAGTCCTTTTCATTTAAGTTTTGCAGGGTTCATTGTAGATGATAAAAATTTGAATAAGTACAATGATAACCTTAAGTAATATAGTCTAACTGAGATTTTTAAATTTATTTCCGATTCAGAAAATAATGTTAAATTTAATAATCAACTGTATTAGGAAATAAAAAAAAATGAATTAACTTTTACTCTTCATTTCTATAATTATGATCTATAACACAAGTAAGGAAACTGTGTAAATGTTATTTCTAAAAACATAATAAGCATATAGTAAAAAAATCAAATATTTAGAATTTATAAGACAAAATTCCAAAAATAAAAATTTTATAGGAGAAAATTTATTCTTTGCAAAGTTTTCTAAAATGACAAAATATAGATTAGTAATGTTAATGTTAGAAAAGTTAAAACGTTCACAACGTAAATCAAAAACTTATAGATAAAACAGTTTTCTCTTCAGATGTAAAAATAATAATTAAGTTGATACCATACATTTTATTCCAAATCAGCTAATAATCATCATTAGCGTTCAAAATTTAAATAAGTTGTTACCTGCATCAGAAAAAATGTACAGAAAGAAATTTGGAACTACTCGTATATTGAGTAGAAGATTGTTAGTTTCAAAGAATGTAGTCAGAATTATAAAGTGCAACGAGACTTAAATTTATTTCCTAGTTATATAAAACATTTTCTTGGAAAAGGAATGTTATATAAGTTCTAATTTGATATTCAAATATTGAACATACAAATAATTTTTCAATAAACTTACTGTTGATCAATGTAATTTTTCCATAATTTAAAGATATATTAAAGGAATAAAACTAATTTATTGAGAACGTATTGGTTCAGTTAATTCATTGAACAAAATGAAATGCTGTTGAAAACAATACATATATAAGAGTCAATTATAATAATATAAGAAAAAATAAGTACATCGAATATTTCCAGAATTTATCAAACAATATTGTTAGTCTTAAAAAATGTAAGAAAAGAATGAAGTGGGCTTCAAAAAGCTAAATGAATTGGGGGAAAATAATAACAATTAAATAATTCATCATTAAGGAAAAAATAATAAGTAAAAGATCTCGGAGAAAAAATTTGCTGCTAAATAATTTTAAAAAATTTTAACTTTTAGAATATTATACTATATTCATTAGAGATTTTTCTTAATGTTGAGATATGAAATAATTACTTTTATGTAAGAAGACAAAGTTTATATAAAGCATTCAAAGCGGTGTTTTAAAAGGAGTATTTTTTTTTTCAAAAATAAAAATAATAATTTATTACCATACGTTATATATCTCGAGATGTTTTAAAAAATAGATATGTATCATAATTGTTCAGAATCTAAAGTTTAAAAGGTCTACTAAATAATCCTCAATCAAGAATAGGTAACTGTATAAAACTGGGTAATAATTTACGATTAAAATTTGCTTCCAGTTGAATTATCAATATAAATTATTTTAATTAATTAAAACGAACACAATTGTATTAAATATTAATCACCAATCCAGCAACTTTACGTGTAATGTTCGCATCTTATTACTAATCCACAGAAATTTTATTAATTCGGTTTATTAAAAAATTACTATCGATACACTAATAATATTATTTATTGTATTATATTGTAGGAAATAATATTATTCATCTAAGCAATTATGTATAGAAGAATAAGAATTTCAATTAAAATTTGTTTTCAATTAATTTATTCAAATTATATTCATTCAGTCAATACAAATGAGAAAAAGTACATTGCATAATAATCTTTAGTCCTACAGCCTTCTAAAAAAATGCTTCTAAATTTTTTCAGGTTAAAATAGTTCAATTAATAAAACAAAAAAGTACAAATCAATGTACCAGATATTTCATTTAATGTATTTAAACTGTAGTATACTATTGCTATTCCTTTAAGCAACTTTGCATGGAAGAATAAGAGCCTAATTTTAAATTAAAATTTGCATTTAATTTATTCAGATTATATTCATTACATCTTATTGAACTTGTGTAAAGTCATTTAATTTATCTTGTGTCTCCTAACTAGTTTATATGTATGTAAATAACATTCCAGTTAGAAATCAAATTCGTAAAATACGCATTATAGCTTAGCGCCCTTATCGGTAGGTGGATAGAGATCCAATAACAGCACAACATGGTAAGATAATCTGAGTTGTTTGGGTCCTTTATCGAGTATGATACTACTTTCGTCCAAATTGATTAAGAGGGTAAATGGTATGACGTCATTACCACCTCCTGGATTTCTATACTTATTAATTTTTTACATACTCCATTCTAAATAATTGCATACATCTTCGGCAGCTTATTTAGTACCTTTGGTCAAATACTTTTGTAAAAAAGGTGTAATTTGCGAATTCTTTTAATTTTGCAAACGAGTGTATACAGATTGCCTAACTTCAAAACAATGTTCATTGACTTTTTTCCTCATTCAACTTCTAAATTAATTATCAAATATTTGAATTAAAATATAAATTTACCTTTTTCTTTTAATAGTTTGGCAAATGATTCACCTGATTTATTAATTAATAATTCAAAAATTGCAAACTCTTTTATCTTGTTATAAATTTAATTTAAAAACGATTTGAATTCCATGAAAAATTAATTTGGTCAGATTTATTTTGCATTAAAATTATTTTTCTCTTATCTGAAAGAGGGAAAGGTGCTAACTAAAGTCACGTTTTCATGACTTGACGGAGATTTAAAATTGCAAGGTCCTTCACCAATAGTTATCCTGGTTCTTCTGTATGAGATATTAGTATTCAGTAATCAAATATATTCTTATCTTTAAATTTAAATGTATAAATTTAGCAGGGTCTCGTTTATTGTCTTAGGTTAGATTACTTAAGCAAATTCTTAAATAATCTTGTAGTACTTTTATATCATTTTTTGAAAAATATATATTACAATCACAATTTCTAGAACTCTTATTTAACACCACTCTCTTCACCAAAATTAACTACATATTTCACTCATTTTTTTGAAAAAAAAAATTCTAGAAACTTGATTCTTAATTTCCAACAAAAAATTGATTCTAATTTTGATTTCGTTTTCATATTTTCCTCCAACAGCAACCCGAATCATTCAAAAAACATTGGTTTCATATTATAAAACCAAGGAAGTAATTTACCAAAGAAAACATCTTTATTGAATATTTTATTAACTCATATCCACACATAGTTCTATTATTCTATTCTAAACTATAGGAAAGTACAATAATCTCTTAACATGTACATTTTTTGCACAGCATTACTTATACACGTAAAATAATGTTTGCTCACTAAATATACTTTTAGTCTGAAAAGTAAATATCTAGGAAATACCCTTTCAGGCATTAAAACATTAATGACTAAATAGGTACACATTACTTGCACCAAATGTATCAATTTATACATTTGGTGCAAGTAAAATTACTTTAGGATTTCGAACCTCATTTCCACTTAGGAATATTTTAAAGCATTAAAAATCAATCATAAAATGTTTTAAAAATGTCTAACAATATTTCCATTGTTTCAAAAGATGTTTCCTAGAGAATACAGATATTGTACAAACAGCAATAGATTACGACTCAAAATACTTAAGACTTAATAGGAACTTACATTTATTTTCAAGTAAACATAGCAGCAATTTATATATAGGTTCATTTCAAAATTCATAATTGATAAAATGACTCATTCCTGCTAAATACATCAAATGATACAATTTATATGAAGAAATATTTTATAAGTCATACACTAGGTTTCTACGTAATAGTCTTGACGCATTTTAATATATTTGCAATACTTTTGCATGGACATTAGTATTAAGAATCTTAGAATCATAGTTTTATTAATCGCTTACAGAAATGATTAATGATGCCATGTTTTATGAGTAAATTTTTTCATTATTAATCAAACACTTTACAGTGCAGTTACATCAGTAGTAAAACTTTTAAATAAATTTTTTTGAAAAATGAAGAATCCACGAATGATTATTTTTATTTTAAAACAAAAGAAACAATTTTGAAACTGTGCGACTTTCAAGTAATAATCATATCGCAAAAAGCATTTTAAAAAATAATTTTAAGAAAATTATTGTCATAAATTAAAAAAGGATAGCCATTGTAAAGTACTTAGTCCCTAGTCTAAAAGAGAAAGCCCTTAAAATTGAGAAGCAGCCAGGTAAAAATAATAAATAATTACTCCTTTTTTCAATAACAACAAAACTAGGTTCTCTTTCATATATTTAAGGTTCTTTGTGTCTTAAGCATCGATGAAGTAATCGGTATGTTGAGAGTTTTAGCTGAATTTTTTGATTACCTATTGACTTTGAAAAATTTTGCATAAGTTGATATTGAAAAAAGAGAAAAAAAAAACAATAAGAAATGGGAGAAGGTAATAATGTGCAACTGCTTAAATATCATTTTAGGAAAATCTCTCATCCGAAATTTTCAGTGACACATGTCATTTCTCAGAACAGTTAAGTCACATATTTGTTGCATACATCCGAAATGAACAGATGTCGAAGTAATGAATACAAAGTGAGAGGAGAATGTATGTATATTTAAATAACAATAATGTATAAATATTCTATGTAACACGCAATATACGATACGTAGAAAATATTCTTCAAAACTGATGATATTCGCATATGTTGATGTCATCTTCAAGCACAGCTGAAAATAGAACTATAATTTAACAAACTTCTGCAAATGTCCGATTTCAAAAACTTTTTTCAAATATTATAGACACATCATAAATTCACGGATAACATAGAAACTAAATTTTTTCGTTCGAAAATGTTTTCAGTCATTAATCTGCGTTACAGGGAACAATATTTTTTATATTACATACGTTGAACAAACTCTTGCTGCAAAAGCAAAGAATATTGAACAAATTTCAGTAAGTCAGATCCAAAAGTCATACTTTCAAACAAAACATTTAATGACTACAATCGCACAAAAGAGCAAAACGAAGATTACAACTGGCTTAAAAATGCTCACACAATAATAAAAATATCAATCAATGTCACATCATAGTTCAAGTTCTGATGGTTTTAAATTTTTTATATAACTTCAATAAATGTCAAAGAGATCCCATCTAAAGTCAATTTTACAGAAACCATTCTTGGATAAAATTTGAGAAATTACTTCAAACTTTGTTTTATACCTTAGCCGGATTCTTTATATTTACTTTACCTTATATATAAAATTAAGTATACAATATACTTAGTCTACATATAATCTTACAAAATTGAAAACTATATTTACACATTCTTTGATAGCTAAATATATATTTAGATTTTTTTTCAATTGAAAGCAAGTCATTAAAATGATCTCCTGAATGTTAATTTTGTGACATCAGGCAACTTGAAAGCGTGAGGACTCTCCGTCGCATTCACATTTTTCAAGTTGACATTTCCTATAATCTCTGGGTTGAAAGAATCGTTGACTTTACTGAAACTCTTCGATGAGTGGATGACACACTACCCGATCGGGACCTTGATCTTCTTCAGATGATCCAATACTTCTTGGAACACACTTCACAACCTTAATCACGAAAGACGTTTCGCATTTTTCTCTGTAATCAGCGTTTTCTTCCGTATTGGTACAGTCCTGAGGGTGGTCTGGTAATATTCTTTTGAAGAAGAATGACATCTTTCTGCAAAAGGTTGTCAGTTTCTTGACCAGCTCATGCTTGAACTGTCTGTTGGACAGTCCGTATACGAACGGATCACACACTGATGCCAACTTGCAGATCAAGTCTGGAAACATAGATATGAAGGGCGTCAACAAAGATCGGTAGGGGAACACCCCTATAGTTCCATCATGGCATAAGGCCTCCAACTAGCTGTCCCAGTGAAAATAAGGATGGCAGAGATTCTGATCAGCCTCATCTCTAAGCATCTTTGATTTTCAACATTCCTGTCTGGAATGTTGATATCTTCTGCTTGCCGCAAGAAGAATTTCCTATTCTCCCATTATCTAGCTCTCCGAAATTCTACACCAAACCACAAGTGGACATTAAGACCTAATTGAGATTGAGAGTTCCATTTAATAAGGAACGAAAATTGTGCCATCATGCTTGTAAAACAAAAAAATTCTTTGTTTGCAAATCAGTATTTGAAGAACGTACAAAGCAAACTTGTGTTCGAAATTAAATTAGAATTTCAAAGAAATGTTCAAATTAATTACATTATAACTGAGTTACTTTGTCTGTCCCATTCTTGTATGGTTATAAAATTTACATATATTATTCATATTTTTATTTATTACATTTTTCAAAAAAAATATATCATTGATTGGTACTTTTAAAGAGAATTAAAAAATAAATTGACCTCTTCAAATCGTGTTGACAAAATTATACAAAAACGACGATGATGCCAATTCAAATTGAGAAATTACTTATTTTACTGCTTTAAATAAAAAATTCAAAATTAATATTTTCTCAAACATAAAATTTTGAATGTTAAAGGAGCGATATTCACTTAAGACAAAATTATTAGAATCGATGTTAAAATAAATATTAATAGAAAGCACACTGGAAATAGTTCTATTAACATAAATCAACATTATGGTATACGTAACTACAAAATACAACAGATTCCTAGCAAAATTTAGTGAAAATTTTATAAGGCCTTATGCCACAGTTTTACAAGCTTTGAACAAAAAAAATATTTTCAGAATTTAAGGAATTTGTTTTCGTAATAAAATCTAGCATTTGTGGAATCAAAACGCTTAAATGAGAATAAATTTTACTAAATTTATTTTTAAATCACATATTTTCAAAGACACTTCTAAAGCCCAAAGAAAAAACAAAGACTTGATGCGTTCAGACTAATAGATATTTTTTATATTAAAGCAATAATTGTTAAATAATGCCCAAAAAGTCAAATGATTCTACATCAAAATCTTCTTAACAAAATGCTTCATCAACATGAATTGTGTTAAATTTGAAAGATAAAAAAAAACAAGATAGTGCACTAATTCAATTAAAAGAATATTTTAATCATTTTACACTTCCAATTCATATTTCTCTTAAGTTATAAGAATTCATGAATCATCTTTGAATTAAAATAAAATACTATTGGAAAAGAAATGCTTTAAAAATATCAATCCCTTATTTTTATTGTTTTTCATGGCGTATAAAATTTCTTAATAAATTTCAAATAAAAAAGTTTGAATTTACAAAAATAAGTTTCAGTGTAAGAAATTTGAGGTTAGTAGAAATATTGATTCTACAAATGATTACATTGGGTGCAAAAGAGAAAAATCTTTTTTATTTTTTTATTTTTCATGAAACAAATAATAATTTTTTTTATCTTTCATGAAATGAACAATTAATTTTTTATTTTTCATGAAACAAATAATGAATTTTTTTTATTTTTCATGAAGCGAATAATGATTTTTTTTATTTTTCATGAAACGATTAATTTTTAGAACATATTTTGTATCCAATTTAATAAGTTGTTCATTTGAATACACATCAGAGTCAAAAATGAACGTTTATCTTCACATTTCTAAGGTTTCATAAGAAAAATGGACATCTATTCAATTAAGAAAAAATTGATTTCATTGTGTAAAACTAGGATCTTTTTTAGGTGTACAACAAATTACTTTAGAGAACTTAAATTGTTATTGAAAAGGAATTTAAACACATATATTCGATATTCTTAACATAAAATTAGAAAGCAAATATAATAGTACTCTTAAAAGGAATATGACTTTGACGAACTTGAAATTCAATGATTACTGTTGACTCACCATAATCTTTTATGACAGTTTTCAGCTTTTCAGGCATGGAATTAATACTTTTTTGTTTCCTTTGGCCCAATGGATAAGCACAGTATTTCTAATTCATCTCGAAGCGATTCCTTCTATGTGATAGTTTCATTTTTTAGTTTGGACTTCATATTTCTCTAGATCGCATTCCAATGTAGTGACAAAAAATACACTCCTCAAAAGTGAAATTGCAATACCAAGAAATAATGTACATAGCATCATGCAAATTTCAGGAGTGATAGTGGTGAGGTGGATTTGCAAATGATTAAAAAAAAAGATAAATAAAATCATTATAAATCAATTTATTAAATATCCAATGAACCCACCTCGGGCAGCTATACAGGCCTCAATCCGGCGAGGCATTCTATCAATTAGTATATTGATGGTTGCCTGAGTTAACCATTTCCAAGCCATATCCACTGATGTGAACAGATCCTCCATGGTTTGCGTTAGTGGTCCTCGGTTCATGTCACGTCCAATGAAATCTCACAGGTGTTCGATAGGATTCAGATCTGGAGAGCTTGCCGGACAGGGAAGGATGTCAAATCCAGTCAGGATGTTAAGAGTTCGCCGAGCGACAGGCAGCCTGGCATTGTTTTGCTGGTATACCGTGTTGGGTGCGCCCTGCAACAAGGGCAGAACAACAGGCTCCACAACTTACGTGATGTTGCGGTCCACTGTTAAGCGGCCGTCAATGTGTACCAGAGGCGTTCTGTGATCAAACATTATGCCGCTCCAAACCAGTATGCCCAGTGTAAGATCGGTTTGACGCTTGACGAAATTGGTTGATTCGAAGCGTTCTCCATGCCCGTCGACGGCCATCATTCCTCCACAGATAGAAACGAGAATCACCCGTTAAAAATACCCGTTGCCTTTTGATGGTCCAGGTACGATGACGATGATACCACGCCATGCGTCTAGCCCTATGTAGAGTGGTCAACGGTATCCCAGTTGCTGGTACCCGTGCACGTAAGTGAACTTCATGCAATCTGTTGTGCATGGTTTAGGTGGACATAGATCCACCTGCTCCTGGAGGCAATCGGCTTCGGATATCACGTGCCATGGAGAAAAGGTATCGAACAGTCAACTGGCGAATATGCCGGTCTGTGCGCTCTGACGTGCACCTGTGCGCACCACTTCCTCTTCGGCGAGCCTGTAGACCTTCCTGAATCCCTCATGAGACACAAAGTTGGATGGTACTCACGTTATGCTATGGGGCGAGTTAGGCTATGCTACGAGTTGCTGTGGGGCGTAGAGACAAACCCAGCTCTTGGAGTTAAGCTAATACGGTCACGTTCCCCGATCGTTAACTGATGGTATTGAGTTCACCGATACTTCAGAGGCATTTTCTACGCTTCTTCGAAAGTCGCAAATGCTACGTAAAACCTCAGATGTTGTTTATGAGAAGGAAAGTTGCTGGTCTTTATCGCTCTATTATGAGAATCACGTGATCAGATAGTGCGAATATTTAATCGTTTGCTTATTCATCTCACCATTATCACTCCTGAAATTTGCATGACCCTGCGTGCAATATTTTTTGGTGTTGCAATTTCACTTTTGAGGAGTGTAGTAGGTTTAGAGTTTGTTAGAGAAGCCTTTTTCTATTTCGACCGTATGCCATGGGTTATTTTCTTGTTCAGAAACTCTCTGCTTTATCACGATCGTTATAATATTTTATTTCAGTACACAATTAAATAGACTAAACGAATAATTTCTCAAAAACTTTAAAAGTAAATTTGGAGCCACCATATTCCCTCATACAACTTCTTACATACTTTACTGTCGAATTCCTTGCAGTTAACATTACCAAATTTTTGTGTTTAGCACCACATGATGCATGGCCCAATAATTATTATATGTTTAAACACTTGTAGATGACCCCTTCCGTTTCAAAACTGAATATTTCCTGATCTAAGAAAGAGAAGAGCAGGCTTAAAGAGAAATTTTGGGCTTAAAGATTTCGACTTTTGAAAATCCAAACATGTAAAAATATGTCATTCCCGTTTTTCGAATATAAATGCAAATAAAATAATTCATTTTTTCGTAAAAGCATCTCTTTTTATAATTAGAAGAAAAAAAGTTTCTATTTTTTTGGTGAAAAGGGCTTTGAAAAGTGCTAAATGGAATTTTTTTAGCGTGAAATACTTGAAAAATTCATTTAATATTTAGATTCCATTTTTTTTTTTTTTTTTTAAAAAAAAATCATTAATCGGTATATTAAGACATTTGAAATTTAAGTTCCTTTTAAAATGAGAAAATGGTTGCGGGAAAAAAGCAGATCTCTGAATGGAAAAGTTTGGCTTAGTTTTATTAACGTCGCAATAGAAGCAACACGGGGTTTACTGGCGACGAACCTCGTAATTTTAAACCTAGGTTGAGTAACGAGCCTAAATGTAAAAACTGTTTTCAGTAAATTGAATAACTACGTTAATCAAGCTAGTTAATTATCCTATTTAAGCTACCTTTACGCCATTAAAAGTGATTATATTTGGTCCAAAAATAATAAGAACTGCCACACTTTTTGACGATGGTACTTAATTAACTAACAAGCATCAAACCGATAAACTCAATCAATTATAAATTTTTAGAATATTAATGATAAACTAAATAGAACTGCTACAAAATAGATAATTCGAAGGACATGTTTTTTGAAAAAAAAAATACGTGTTCAGGAAAAGATTTCAATTATTTATTCTTAATGCAAACAAACATTTTCATAAACCCATAATTCCCATTTCATTTCTCTCGAATGCAATTACCTGTAACAACTTCCAAACAATGTTAAATTTAGCTCAATCTTAACCTATTCGGAGAAGATCATTAATATTTATCACTTTAATCTACGGCTGGATTCAACCGCTTCTTACCTCCGGCAGACCTATGCCAAATGTTATGCTGAGTTTGACGAGCAGGTTTTCAAAACATTACATTCATAATCAGACTTTTCTAAGGGATAATTAACTGAAATAGTCATTAAAGCAATGAACCTTAAAGAGAACTAATAAATTAAAATTATTCAAATATATGGAATAAATAAATCTAATTAATTATTTTATTAAGTAAAATATAATATATTTGAATCCCATACAATATATATAGTAAATATTTCATAAAACTGGAAGAAGAAAGCAGCCCAAAGCAACAATTTGAACTCATTAAATAAGGCAAGAAAAAATATCAGGGCTCAGAAGCTTTTCAGATCAATATTAAGGCAAAATATTTTAATTCAACTGCATCTGGGGGAAAAAATCGAAATTAATTCTGGGATGGATTCTTCATATTCATTTCTATAAATACGAAGCATTGTGTTTCGTAAAATATTTCAAAACAGAATTACATGTGAAAGAAAGAAACAGCATAGCATTAATTTTTATTCCAGAAATGATAAATTTGGAAAAAATCAACACAAAAGATAATTTTTCCTATACATTTTAAGAATCTCGTAATTAAAGTGGATGTAACAACAGTAGGGAAAATATCACTTTTTAATCTCTCTGTTTGCATCAGTCAACAGCAAATTAATTACTCTAAAAATAAAATAAAAACTTCTTGAAAACATTATGTTTCATGGATTCAAATCAATGTCTATACACATATAAAAGCAAATAAATGAAAAATTAAGACCGGTAGTGACAAATAAGTTTCAAAAAAAATTTTAGGACCACTATTAATTTAAAACTCAGCGTAAAAAAATTAATTGAATTAAAAAATTAAAATAAAATATAATAATATAATATTTTGACAGTCTGCATCTTTGTAAAAAAAAATTATTATGTTGTCAAAAACATTCAATATTCAAATACATAAAAATTAAAAATATCCGTTATAGTTCACAAAACAAGTATTTTCACATTTTTATAAAATTGAATCATCGAATAGTGAAAGTTAAGACATTGAAATCCTTTTCATTACATTTGATAAGCAATAGTAATTTAAGTTCAAATGTAAGAGTTCCAAGGTAAATAAATTTAAGGAATTAAATTCTGTGTGGGGTTGGGGGAATTGATTTATTGGTTGTTAGTTGTAGGGGATATAAAGCAATTAAGGCTATTATCCCCTGGGGAATTGGCTCTTTCAGTATTCTTTTAACGGTTGCTGTTATATAGAGATGATTGAATTTTGATTTAATGTTTAACTTTCTTTCTGCTAAGAAGCAGCTAGTTGGATATTAACGAAGGAACTCGTAATATTGAGAAGGGATCAAGTGACGAGAACAACGCATGAAATTGTACCCTATTTTCCAAACTTCCCCACGAAAATTTGAGGACTGTGAGCCCTGACAGATTTAAAGAGAATCAACCCCGCTACACGATGGATCATTATTGACATCAGACTCTAAACTTCAACTTCACAAAAACAACGCTGGTGACAAACTTGTTAGATAATAGATTGCTGAAATTTTCAGCATATTATGATGAGTTTTGAAAGTAATAATATTAGGTTATAAAACGAAAAATGGTTTGTAGTCTTAAAAAACCAAATATGAAACATGTTTAATGAATTTGCTCCAAATAAATTTTTAGAAAATGTGAGATATATAATCATGTGATATATACGCTTCGACCGACCAATAGTCGAGAAGACCGTCACATAATACGACGCGCATGCATACCGCTAACTGTCTCATTGACCATCATTCATACACAGGCAGCACATTCACCATGGGCCTCTTTATCAGTCCGGTACCATCGCAAGGCGCCTGGCTGAAGCACAGTTGCTATCGCAGAGCCTATTACGTTGACTGCCATTGATACCCACTCACCGTCGCCACCGTTTGGAGGAGTGTCGCTCCAGAAAGGATTGGACTGCACCCAAATGGAATCATGTCGTTTTTAGCGATGAATCCAGATTAAATTTTGGCAGTGATGACAATCTAGTACGCGTGTGGAGGCTCTGCCTTCACATCTCAATCCCGCGAACATCTTAACCCTGCCTTCGCTGTTCAGGGGCGCACCAACCCCACAACTGGTGTGATAGTATGGGTGTCATTCGAAACGACACACGGTCACCCCTAATATTAATCCACGATACTATGAGTGCCGAGAGATACGTTCGTGACATTCTTCAGCCCCATAGACACTCACGGTAGGGTACCAGGAACTATTTTCAAAAGGACAATGCTCACACACACACAGCAAGGGTTTCACAAGACTGCCTCCGTTACATTTCCGTCCTTCCCTGGCCTGCTCGATCCCCAGATTAGTCACTGATACAACATATCTGAGATCATTCAGATCGGCAAGTTGGACAGCCTTTGAGTTTGGTCGAACTAAAGGCGCATTTACAGTAACCATGGAACGCGATGTCGCAGGATATCATATGGGACTTTATGTCTCAATGCCCGACCGCATCATATCATGATAACACCATTGGTATGTTTGTATATTACTAACTAGAACACGTGCTCTGCACACGGGTCAATTGAAAAATATAAGACCTCCGCCAAAAGCCTAAACTTTATTAAATGAGGACCAATTTTTTTTAAATAACATATTGTATAATTTTAAATGAGCTACAAAATTACTCCCCAAGGAAATAATGAATTGGTTAATGAAATTGCAAAGACAAAAATAAAAATTTAAATGCAAGGGGGAAGCATGTAGTGCATAATTGGAAAAAATAATTTTACAGTTTTATTAACTCTAAATAACTTTAATTCATAAAATAACAATCATTGATAACGTATAATGAAGCTAATATTAATTATGAAACGTATCATATTAAGATAAAATTTAATATATATATAATGGCTGGTTTATATGAAAGTATTTACACAGTCTTTGGGTTATTTTACTCTTTTTACAAACTAACTAATAACCAACAGTTTGCATCTTTGTTGAATTTATAAAGTGAGGATGTTCTTTTTTTGGTTTTTGTTTTATTGCATTTCGGAGTGTTTCATGCCAATCTTGAAGCACTTACTTTGTGTGAAGATTATTTTACTTATTTTCTCACTTTTTTTGAATCTTTCATTTTATTGAAATTTTTGTTAGTAATTTTTATATTATAGATTCCTTGCTAATTTTTCGAATTATAAATTTTATATACTTACGTTTTTCTATCATTGAGCTCTTTAGTACTTTAGAATCTTCTAATTCAGTCTACCAAATCCTAAAGGGTAAGGTTCGTATCATCAAACTAGTTAACCTTACCTACTCGGTCCCCAGCCCGAAATTGCTTTATGACTTGCTGGGTTCCATTTTTTCATTGTTTTTTTACTTTGTTTCAACATTTCTTTTTTTCTCTTTTTAAATATTTTATAGAGCTTTTTTTTTTTTTTTTTTTCATTATTTTTCAGTATATTTATTTAATACATACTTTTGATTGCTTTTCTCCTGATTAAGTGAATTGAATAATATATTTAAATAATATCTTTAAAATATATCTTAAATAATATTAAAATATATTTTATTTAAATAAAATCTTTACTTAGATTTAATATTAGCATAATTGCTTATAGTTGATTTTTAATTCTATTTTGATTCAAAATTCTGACTTTGAATGGTTTCTGTTTTCTATGTTTGATCTTTGTGAATCGCGATATTCATTATTTTTTATTATTTTAATAAAATATAAGAAAAAAATTCATGCTGACTCGGCGTTTTGTGCCAATTATTGGTATTCTTTTTCATGATACAGATTAATGATTAGAACATTAAGCTTACAGATTGAATGATTTTGAATTGATTTTTGCAGATTATATTGATTTATTATCTGAAATATTTGAGAATCAGTAAAATATTTGTGATTATTTCATTGAGATTTGTACTCATAGATTTTCTTTCGCTTCTTACTATTAAGCTGGAAGTTATATTTTCTGATAATGAAAATTTTTAATCATTTAACTGCTGGAAAATTGGGTTACTTGTGTTTGTCAAAACTCGGGGGTGCATTTTAATAATATTTGCTTAAAGTTCAAAAGATTACCATTTTTGCTATTTTTATCTTGGTGATTGATGTGCATTTTTCGATAATATTTTGAAAATGAATAAAGTGAATTGTTGTTGGGGTCAAAAACGCTTAAATTAAGTATATAAAAAAAACTATAAATTTTTGAAAAAAATACAAAGGAAACGTTACTCTTTCCATTTTTTTTTTATAAAACTTCTTTTTTAACATCCTCTGGAATCTAATTTGGTTTATAATAGGATATATAAGACCAACCTTTTATGGAAATCTGAATTGGTCAGCAGTTCTGCTGACACATCAGGTAGGAGATCTCTTCCTTCGCGTCATAAGGATTTTCACCAAAGTGACTTAATTTCAGATAGCAAATGTAAATGCATCATTCTTGTTATTCTGATTACTTAAATTTGAGGTTTAGAGTATGCTCCGATAAGAGATACAAGACTTATCATATAATAGTTGAAGAGTAGTAGAATCAGGATTGCAATCTTTTATTTTGCAAAACTTTAAATTGCATGTGTGTGTGTGTGTGTGTGTGTGTGTGTGTGTGTGCTGATTTGGTAATGACACTCAGACTTCTGGTACTATCAGTATTAGAATTAATCAGCATAGGTCTGATACGAAACACTTTAACAGCCATAAACATACTGGTCGAATAGAAATTAAACATTTTAATTCACGTGGATTCATTAATATATAAATAATATAAAAATTTATATAAATAAAATTGTACCTAATACAAAAGAAAGATTATGATTTAAAAATTTTTACTTTGGTGTTTATGGTACTTTTTAACCATATGGGTTGAATGTAATATGGAACAACACAAATGTCTAGCATACAAATAAGCAAAATAAAAAAGAATTTAATGACTGAAAATTAAGCTATAAGATTAATAATCCTTATAAATTAAATAGAGTTTCCAGAGGCAAACGTAAGAATAGAAAAATAAGTGACTTTGTAAGAATTAAGAAAAAAATATCAATAAGGATATGAATTTGAAAAAAACTATCACTTAACATATCAAACACTTTATATTTAGACTTAATAAAAGAGAAGTGAAAGTTATTGTAAACGTTTTGAATGAAAGTACATTTCCAGATTATCAGAGTTTTCATATCATTAGAGATATTTGTATCTACCTTTGTCATAAAATGAATATTGATTTGAATGCGGATGAAAAATATATTACAGAACTTTATACCTTCCTGTTTACGGATAAATATTTTAATAAAATTAATTTTTCTTATTTGTTTCTGATGTGTCTCTATTTCCGATTCAAAATATGAAAATTAAAAGAGCTTTTAAGCACAATAAAAAACGCAGGAAACTTATTTTTAATTATAGTAAAATTTCAGAATTACAAACTGTACAAGTGTGTAAATGTAAAGTCGACAGACAAAATGTTGATTTATTCTACTAACATGTTGTCACAAGGAATTTGGACAATGTTGGAAACAATTTATTGAGTGTTTTCTTAAATAAGGGTACTAGACTTAGACTAATGATTATTTATTAGAGTAATCTAGTCATAATAAAACATACTACTAAGGACTTGGATAATTTTCATCATTAAAGTTGTAACTAAATATAGATTGCCTATTAAGGTATTTGACGTTGGCCGCTGTAGCCTAGTGGTCAAGGCTTCTGATTCGTGGCCGGCGGTTTTTGTTCAGTCGCGGGTTCGATCCTTGGCAGCCAAAGACCCGCCGTGTTGCCGGGGCTGATGCACGTTAAATCTGTAGAGGCCCAAAGTCTTCCCGTTGGTATGGATGTTAGAAGAGGGGGGTGCCAGATCAGGTGTCGTCCTCGTCACTTGACCGTGGTTCAAAATTACGAGGCCCGTCGCCAATAGCCCTCGATGTGCGACGTTAATAAAAACTAAATTAAACTAAGGTATCTGACGATTTTAAATCATGTATCTTGAAGGAGATTTTACCATTTGAATTTTAAAGTAGAAAGAGAGGTTACATTTAAAGATCAAAGATTCGCTATAGATGTTTTGCAGAAGGATTTTATTGTCGTTTATGTGGATAAGGTTCCTACAAATTATGTAATTTTAAGTGAATTTCACTATTGTAATTTGTTGAGTGAACATATATTAAATAATAATGCTTTCAAAATATCCAAATATAGTTATAGAGAAATAAATAATCGTCTTTTGGTATTTAATAAGAAATTAGGTTCATACTTTTCGAGTATTAAATATCCATATATATCCAAAATTTCACGAAATTCCTGTGAAATTTCAAAGCATTGCAAATGCTTATAATACCTACCCAAATCTGGCAAACATTTGCAATCGATTCTGCAAAAAACAATTGGTAATCTTGAACAAACTGCTATAATTAAAACGGCTTTGAAGTTCTCAACATCACGAGAGATCGAGAGGTGTTCTCTGTACGTGGTATAAGTTTCGAAGACGTTTTCAACTCAATAGATTTTGAAGAATTAATTAGGATTCTTTTGATTTTATCAAGCAATAAAATGAGAAATATCATTTTAATCAAACAATAAAATGAGAAAAATTCAATACTCTTATTAAACTTGAATTACTTAAAAATATTTCATACGTTTTCGTCAAAATCTTTATAAGAAAATTAAGGGACTGCATCAGGAAGGTATTGTTAGTAATAGCATAGCCAATCTTTACTAATATTTTTATGAAAAGTAACACATTCATAATGATTCTTACTTTCTTTATCGTTACATAGATGACTTAATTATTTTTGGTAAAGATAAAGAATTTAGAACAAATGTTTTGTTTTACCCTGATTATAACTCAAATTATTTTAAAAACTTACTTTAATATTAATTCAATAGAATTTTTGGATCTTGATTTGAAAGTTGTTGATAATAGACTAATTAGTAATACATACATACATACATATATATATGATAAAAGAGATGGATTCAAATTCCTTATAGTTAAAATTTCTTTCTAGAACAGCATTTTGCATATATCTATTTATAGAGATATTTTATTTAACTTTTTACAACAAAATAACTATTTAACCACACATAAAGTAAACAAATTTAACAATATTTAAAAAAATTCATTAATTGCTTAGAGAATGATTATCAAATAAACAAGTATATACATCACGAATATATAGAACATCTTCGTAAAATGTGATTCATTTTCAAATTCACCACACAACACAAGGCCCACAAAGTCAACTTGTTAGTGGTCTAGTCATGAAGAATTCATTTGCTTTTTCACAGATTGCACTTCTTACGCATTCTTTGGACCATTTTACGCTTTTACCAAATAATAACCAACCAACAGTTTGAATCTTTTCACACTTTATTACCAACCGACTAATAACGAACCCACAGCTTTCATCTTTTTAAAATTTATAAGGTAATCACTTTTTTTTTGTATTTCGAGTGTTTAAAATCTATCTTGAAGCTCTTCGTTTATTTGATGATTGTTTTACTTTCGACTCCCCTTTCGGAATCTTCATTTCTTTGAATTTTTTGTAAGTAATTTTTATATTATGAATCCCTTGCTAATTCTTAGAGTAATAAAATTCATTCCTGCATTTTTGTCTCATTACGCTCTTTTGCTCTTCGGAATCTTCTAATTCAGTCTACCAAGTCGTAAAGGGGAAGGTTGGTACCACCAAACCAGTTAACCAAAGTTATTCGGTCCTCAAGCAGAAATTGCTTTATGACTTGCTGGATTCCGTTTTTTCATTTATTTCTTTTTTTTTTTCGACATTTCTTTTTAGTTCTTAAAATATATAATAAATTATTTTTTCATAATTTTTTTAGTTTATATGTATATATATGTGTGTGTGTGTGTGTGTGTGTTCGGTGACACTTTGGTTCCAGTTTTTATTATTGCCCACACTTGCTGTTGCGCAGTTCCGACGCGCTGTACCTCATCTATTCGTTCGTTGGACATCAAATTTATTCATCTGTCTGTTTTGTCTGCCCTGTGTATCTGTCGCCTGGCCATGTTTTGCTGCGCTGAGTGATTTGTGGACTGAAATGAATTCTAGTAAAATTTTGAGATAATAATCGTCTGTGCCTTAATGATAGTTGGATCACCAATGAGTGAAATGGTAAGCAAGGAATTTAGTAACTAAATCTAAGTTCAGATATGATGCATTAAGTGGGATCAAGAGAGCAATCTTTTCTATCTGTAAACATTTTCTTGCTGGTTATATCTGCAAAGGAGTTCACTCTTTTTACTGGTACATTAGATTAAATATTAGCGTAGAGTGAACAATCAGCAGCGGGTCTAAAATTTACATGTTAAAATGCTTCACAAGAATTTGTATTAGGTTTAATCAAATTTAAATAGAAGGATAAAAATTAAATTGTAGACTTCTGTGTTGAGATGAATTTGAAAATATTACGATTGTCAAAATTTTTGAATTATTATTCTAAATATTTCACAAAATGTAACCTGATTGCCATGACTATTACTAGCAGACACCGGCAGTATGTTTCCAGTGTAACCGATATAATAATTAGCAACTTTAGTTTAGTGTTTCGTCACGCACTTGAAGCAACACGGTGGCTATTATGCTGACGGACCCGTAATTTGAGCTTGGTGAGTGGAGGACGATACTACTGCACCTTCTTTAACTTCCCACACCATGCCAACAGGTGAGGACTTGGGGGCCGACAGATTTCAAGTGCATCAGCCCCAACTGCAAGGTGCATGGTGGTACCAGGCTCCCACCCGTGAGCCTAAACGAAACGCCGGTCACAGTCTGAAACCATGACTACTAGCTACCTATGCCCCAACAATTGAGAAATTATTATCATGTTAGGAGAGAACCATTGAATTTTAATTCTTTTAAATTAACTAAGATAACCTTAATTAAAAGTTCAATGTATGTTTTGAATTAACATATCTTCAGAATATCTATAAATATTGTAAATCTGCTTATATAATTAAAATTTCTATAACTTTTTAATGATAAGAGTCCCATCCAAATTACCCATGCTATTCACGCACAAGACATATATAACACAATACTATATACAAGAGAGGTGAGCTTATAATGAATCATTTGTAATGAATTATACTATAAACGAATTAATACTATTAGTATCCTGAAAATATCTCTTTTTAGAAACCAATTTTTCTTAATTGTAAATGTTTTCAAAACCATCTTACTATTAACTG
>BMAW01061153.1:57321-79483 GCA_019974015.1 Nephila pilipes
GTGTGTGTACAAGTATTGTGTGTTATTATTGTGTATTATTATTATTATTGGCGTGTGTGTGTGTGTGTGTGTGTGTGGAAACGCGCCTCATGCTCACACGGCGTAAATAATTAAATTACCAGTTAATTAAACGTTAAAAGTTACTACACTTTCAACTTTCAGGTCAAATTTAGAAGAGCTAATTCTCCGATCTTAGAGAAATTAGGCATTCTGCTGCAAATTAAAATTATATTTATTTTGTGAATTAGAATAAATTTTAAAACTGGTAAAAAACTATCCCACCAGTTACAACTGTAGCTCGTACTAAATATATAATCCATCAAAGACACCGAGCAGTCAGTCTACCTGGAACAATACGCTTCTGCGGCAAATATATTAGGGCTGCTGCACAGACTGAAGCTTGCTGTTAGTAAATTTCAGGATGATGTTGCTATTCGTACATTGCTGTTGCTATTTCGCCCCAAAGTCCGTATTCCCCTACATCTAGTACACCCGCACTCTTCAGTAAGTTTGAAGGTCAGTTATACATTGTATATCTCCCAAATCGTACCAGATGGCCCGTGCACTTTTTTAAAAACCCAGACCTTGTAATTGTTGTTTTTTGAATAATATTAAAGAAAATTCTGAACAATTTTGGTGAAGGTAGTAGAGATATTCCCATGTGGTAGGGCTTGAGAAGAAATATGGCATATATATATATATAAACATTGATTTTTCTTAGTTATTTTTTTTTTTGATTAAATTACAAAATTTTATCTTTCCAAATGCCTTGAATACCCCTTATGAGTTACGCCTCAATTCTAAATAGAATCTAAAGCTGATTAAGATTTTGAGTTATGCGTTTTAATTATGTATGATTCGGAGGAGAGAGAATAAGCAAAAAAAAATTTTAATGTATAAGACATTGAGAATCTTCCTACATTTATCAGATTCCGCGATGATTAGAGCGTTAGTAAAATTAATATAGAAGCAGAAGAATCGATGAAATTTTGCGTTTAACATGCAAAAAACTTTTTAAAAATACGTTAATGCTCCTAGATATATATATGGAAATCCTGAGTGAATATCATCAAAATGAGAATTTTCGGGAAATTGTTCAAGATCATCAAATTTTTTCAAAGATTTGTAACATTTTACTGTATTTTCTTACATGATCTAATGAAATACAAATTTATATATATATCTATATATATAAATTAATATATATAAATAAATTAATAATGAAACAAAAATTACACAATTGAAAATTATACAAAGGCTAACTAAGTTACAAAAACTCTTTCTATGACTACTAAAACCAAATTGATATTTCCTTCGGCCTTTTTTTTCAAAAAAAAAAAAAAAAAAAAAAAAAGAGAGAGAGAGAGAGAGAGAAAAAAGGAGAGATTATTGTAATAAACATTTACAAGAATATTATATAAGAGTATATATATATATATATATATAAGTTTCAATTAATTGTAAAACATAATTATTCACGCATTTATTTAGCTGTCTTGTAAATTTATTTAGCTGCTTTACGATATCAAGTATTTTGTTGTTCAAATGACAATGACTAATTTTATGTGTTAACTTCTTTTCTTTTCATCCTTCAAATAGTTCATTTTTCTTAACGTTTAAGCTTTAAAAAAATTTCTCAAGCCTTACCAATATTTTTCAATTTTCCTCGAGTATTTTGTGAGGACAACAGTAACTGAATATTTCCTCATTAGATGGCTGCACGAGTCTGGCGAAAATAAATTTCTTATCTTCAACTTAGCGCATTCTCGAGCATTGTTACGCACTGCATGATCCATATGTCTTTACATACGAAATTTCATTACAATCGGGACTCCTTCTTGGTGTGTCTTTCTTTCTTTCTTTTTTTTTTTTTTTTTTTTTTTTGCTGTAGAATGTATTTACGAACAACGCAGTTTTTTAAAGGACGTTCAAACTAAAAAGCGTATGTTTACAAAAAATTATGATTTATATGGTCTATGAAATGACTGATTTTTAGTTCCTAAAAAGCAAGATATATTTGTAGTAGTTGCAAAGCTGGAAATGAAAACATGCCTTCTTAGTTATTGCACTGGAAAATTGCTGTTTTCCTTCGGCTTTTTTTTTTTCAAAAAAAAAAGGGGGGGGGGAGAGAGGGAGAGAAAAGAAAAGAAAAAGAGGAGAGATTATTGTTATAAACATTTACAAGAATATTATATAAGATTATATACATATATATATAAACATAGATTTTTCTGAGTTATTTTTTTTGATTAAAATAAAAAGTTGTATCTTTCCAAATGCTTTCAATACCCCTTATGAGTTTCGCCCCAATTCTAAACGGAATCTGAAGCTTATTAAGATATTTAGTTATACGTTTTAATAATGTATGGTTCGGAGGAGAGGGAATAAGCAAAAACGTTTTATATCAATAAGAAATGGAGAATCTTCTTACATTTATTTGGTTCCATGATGATTAGAGAGTTAATGAAATTAATATAGAAACAGAAAAAACGATGAAATGTTTCGTTTAACATGCAAAAAACTTTTTAAAAATACGTTAATGCTCCAAACAAATATATATCGAAATCCTGAGAGAATAATTGTATGAAAATGAGATTTTTTAGGAAACCGTTGAAGATCATTTAAATGTTTTCAAAGATTCGTATAATCTTACTGTATTTTCTTAGATGCTCTAATGAAATACATACATACATACATATATATATATATATATATATATATATATATATATAAATTAATAATGTCAAATATATAAAAGCTAAGTAAGTTTCTAAAATTCTCTCTATGACCACTAAAACCAAATTGAAAAATTCAATAAATCCAATTAACTGAAAACATTAGTAAAATATGAAGATAACCAAAACATTATGTGAAAAATATTATTCTATTTAAGAGTAAAATTTCTGGAACTCCTCTTGAGCAGTTCTATTTCTAGGCGGCTTTCTTTCATTTCATCCGGGTTTTTTTAATTTTTTTTTTTTTTCACCTTTTTTCCGGAAAATCGACCTTTTCCCCAAAACGGGAAAAGTTTTCACACTAAATGCTTCGAGACATGCGCGAAACTCTCCAAAAACACTCTCCTTCCCATTGAGCAGTTCTCTCCGTCTTACTTTAGTGTGAAGTATACGTCACTCATAGTCTTCAGTTTGTTCTTCATAAAATAATTTGAAGAGACATTCACATTTGGCACTGTGTCTATGTGCGCTTTTGATTCCATGTCAGAGTACCTGGCCTATTTCAAGTAACTTTAAACCATTATTATTATTATTATTATTATTATTATATGCTTTGCCTTTCTAATTCTAGTTGCTGAAGGGCCTTAAGTACTATACAATTTTTTAAGTAATAAGGTTATGAGTACTATGTTTTACTATTGAACTTCGTAAAGCGTGAAATTTCCCTTCTAAAAGGGTAACTCCCTTTCTTTATATAATTTATATTATTCTGATTGAATATAATTTCCAATTATTAATTTGAGTTCATTGTCTTAATTAAGGGGAGCTTTGCTCTGTAGATTTAAAGTTAATAATAGATACAAGACTCTATACGTAACAGAACTCAGAAACTCTGTTCTATTGTTATGCAATGCTTCTTCGATGGAAGTTTTTGTTAAATTTGTTTGTTTATATCACGACTATTGTCTGTATTATTTCTTAAAAATAATGGTCAATTCTTAGTGTTTTTTCTATTGTTTATTGATGTGACTAGTTGTAGGATGCCTTCTACCCTTATATTTTAGGATGCAGGAGAATTTAAGTCAATATCACCTTTACTTAATTTGCTCTTAGCAACAGACTAGTATTCTCTGACTAGTACCTGACATTGTATATTTAACTCAGCAGGGAATTATTTTCCACTTTTGTTTCTATTATTATTCATGATTATATACACGTATTGTATTACATTATTACCTGATTATTTACCTGTTTTATTATGTGGTATTTATGTTATTACCTGTGCTAAGCAAAAGCTAAGGGCTTAAGCTGGTTGCTATGCGATGACTTCTTAATGCTTCGAGTATATGGTCAAACTTGGTTACATTGATTGTCTTTTAGCTCGCTCATGGGTACTAGTACAGAATAAATATTGATATTGTCTGATAGCCCAAATTATTGTCTTTCATTTTTCCTTGTTACTGGGGCCTTAAGCCCCTATAATCTTTGAATACAATAAGATTTATGCACCCTAATATTCTAAATTACTTCCATTAATTTCGTATTAACATTGATTTTCGGGATACAATTAATTTCTTGTTCTCTTAATTACAATAGACTTTTTTGCCTATTGTTTCCCTTGTTTTATTGTATTTATTCTAAACATGGGGATGCTTTTTATTCTCCTTTTATTTTTAAGATCTTACTTTTAGACCATTTGATTACCTGTACACTTCCAACAATGCTGCTTTTAATATTTTCTTAAATAATGTCCATTTTCCTTCTATTATTTTTCATAGAAGTTGTGGTCTGACTATAAGAATAATGATGTGGTCATATAGTTGGTTTTGTCTTAAAAACTGGAACGCCCTCCACAGTAGTACACTAACCATTGGGGAGGGCGTTCTGCATCCAAAATGTTTGGATGCAATCGAATTTTATAGTTCCCCTCTTCCAGTATTTAATTCTGCTTAGTATTTGAAGTTAATACGTTTGACCATTATTCTCTCCTTTTGTAACACCTGAGCTATGTTTTGGGTCAGCCGTAGTGTTCCTATTTTTTTTATATATTCAATACAGGGGAGGGCTTTTCCATTGTCTCAAAATTTTAGTTACCTGTCCTTATAAGGGCCTGTTGTTAATCCTATGGGATATAACATTAGTTTATCTATATACCGTGCCTTTATTTCTCCTTTTCCTCTTAAATTCAATAGTAGGGATCCACCAATCTCTTCCTTATCCTCCTCTTGTTGAGTCAGTTATAAGGTCCATAATTGCCTATACTTTTTAATATACGTTTGCCAACAATTGTGCCAACACCCTGTGGGACTCTAATGTTATCCAACGTGTGTTTGCTTTTGGTCAAAATTTCATTTCTCATTTGTTGACCATTATTGATGATTGGATATTGTTACTTTGTTCCTAGGCTTCAAAAGAGGTGCGTTGGTGGCCCCGGGCCAATAGTAATTTTACCCATAAATTGCGTTTTTGACTCCTAGCCCCCTATTGGTGTTCGAAAATTTTTTTAATTATTTTTTGGGTTCTCTGTTTGAATTCCAGTTATTAGAGGGGTCACTCTATGACCTTGAACCGATCTGTTACCTATTTATTAGCCTTTTAAGATTTGACTTTGAAACATTTTAATTGCCTATAACTTGGTCAATTCCCAAAATTTTTCAATTTTTCTTTTTTGGACATGGTTCCTTTTCCCCTTCTCTTTCCTATCTTCTTGACCTTGTTCCCCTAATTGTTTTATTTTTGCTGTTATTTGGCTTTTTGAGATTTTCGGGGTTTTTTTCCTGTGGTCATGTGCTTTTTTCTCGTGATTATTTGGGTTAGACCTGTTATTTTTCTGTTTTCACATTCCCCTTTGTTTGCTTTTTAATTCAAATGGTCATTTGACATATCTATCTAAAGTCCTTCTGAGTGATTTGGGTCCATAATGTCAACTCTTTTTTTTTTTTAGTTTGACCTAACTTCTTATTTCCATATTTCTGGCCTAAGTTCTTTGTTTCTAATGAAATTTCTTCCAAATTTTGTGAGGCTGGTCCTGATTTAATTATCTTACTACACTAATATTAACTTTCCTAACAAACAGTCAGGATGACATTGAATTACCCTGACAACCAGTCAGGCAGTAGTACTAATCTGTACTTTGATTGCATTATATTATTGATAGAGTTTTGCAAAAATCTTTTTCATGATTTTTGTGGCAATTAATATAAATTTTTGATATATATTTATGTTCATTACTCATTTTTGATCTTGTCTCTTTTTCTTATTAAATTTGAAGTGATTGTGCATGCGTTCTCACCGGACCACCTTTCTTCTTCATGTGATTGAATTTCTTTTTTATATATCTACTTGTGTTCTATTACTAGGACTAATTTTTTGTTGTGAGATATTTTCACTTGGATAGACTAAAACTGTCTGACTCTGAACTAATTTCGATCCTTCCTACAATATCTTGGAATCTTAAATCGCCTTTGGCGATTAAGATTCCAACCACCGACAATTCAACTCAACCAACAATTCAATTTCCTTCCTTTTCAACACCTGTTGCTCTACGAACTAGAGCACATTTTCAGGCTGCAGAAAAGGGCAAGTGTAAATTATGTACGGTAAAATTTTCCTGTTACGAAAGACTGTTCACTTTTTTACTGCGAATCGTGGAAAGCAAAACTTGTAAGCTTTAGAAATATTTCTAATTTGTTCAAATAGTTATCAAACACTGTTGCTGAGTTAATAAATGGGACGGAAAAACACAAAATTCTTAATATCGAAACATTTCAATTCGACTACGAGATTGGATGAAAACTGTCTTTTGATTTATTCCCTTGCGGGTATGTGTTTGAGATGCACATTGGCAAGTCAACTGCAAAAGGGTGGTAGAAAAATAAAAGTTGATATGATTATTTCTGTTGTTTTTAAGAAATGGGCATATAATCACTTTCAAATATCACATTATTTTTGGAACACTGGAAATTTAAAATACATTTTCACACAACCCTAATATAATTTTAGAATATATTCATAAATTCTAGTGCATGTTTTACGACATTTGCAATGTGTCTCATTCTCTTACTAAATTTTAAGCAGATTAAATTTTACTATTTTTAAGAAGAATAACTTTCGTGTAAACTTTTGAATTAGTTTCAAATAATGAAACAACACATTTAAAATATCTCTAGGTTTTGATGCATAAAATTATTTTCGGTGTAAAAAGAATATTCAAATTAAGTCTTTTAAAAATATACTAGTAGACAGTTTATCAAGAAACTTACGATTTGATTATTGCAAACTATATATATTTTATTGCTTTTCAATGAATATACTGTTTAATTGTTAAACATTTAAATAGCATTAGAAAATTAAAAATAACTTAATATGACTAAATAATACACATAATAAATTGAAATATTGGAATTAATGAAATTTAAATATTTCGGGAAATAGAAGAATATGTAAATAAATTCTGAATTCTTTGGACGTGTTGCAAAGGATTAAATTTCGTAGTTCTATAGATTTTATAATGTTAGTACTACATCGACATAAACTGCTATTATTAGTTTGAAAACTCACATTTTTCATATTTACTTAGACATTTAAGGAGCATTCACAAAATAAACATTTTTTATTTATTTATTTATTTATTTAAATGCGAAGTAATTCAGGTAAACGAAACAAGAATTTTATGTTCTGAATTTTAACCTATTCTGAAAACATCATCAGGCAACCAAAGAAATTTTGCTCTTTTTCCTAACTAAAATATTTTTGTATAAAATGAATAAATTAAAATGACTTACAACACGCTGTGCGCAGTTCTCCAGTCTTCAAGACAGAAAAAGGAGGGGAGAAAACACTCGTCGCTATTGCACCGAAACGGTCAAGGTTGCGCATGCGCCAGGAGAATCTGTCGCGTCCCAGCAGTGGAAATCCATCGTTCCCCTTTCCTTCATCTGGCACGCACATTAATTCCAATTAATTTGCATCATTTTCAATATTTGGGGAGTGACAGCTTCATTTAGAATATCAGCAAACATTTCATCAGTGAGTAGATATTAAACATCTATTTCCTTTCTAACGTGAATTCGGCGCATGGAATGATATTTAATGTCGATATGTTTAGTTCGTGAATGATATACTGAGTTCTTCCTAATCTTCTGTATACCTTGGTTGTCGCATGATTTGATGTAAATTTATGGATGGACATAATTCCGTAAGAAAACGAGATTAATAGATAAATTCTTTAGAGCTTTCTGAAAGACTGCTGTACTCTGGTTCTGACCTAGATAGTTGCTTTTGTCATCCCTTCGTTATAGGATTTTCCAGAAAGTCGTGCGTGTGATCTGTAATGGGGTTTTCTTCTGGTTAAATCAGACGCCCAGTCGACCTCATCATATCCTGTGAGAGCAACTGAAATTTCAAACCACAATTTTCTTTTTGTCCCTATTCTTAATACATGCTTTTCTCCAACCGACGAGAGTTCCAAGATTGTTATTAAATTGACTCAGATGGTTGATTGCGTAACTGATACCTAGTCTAGTAAATACTGAGAGGTGAAAAAGTGAACCAATTAGATTACGGTAGTTATTTGTTCTTGTTCACTCTCAGATGAAGGACACACTTTGTTTAATTTTACATTGGGATCTAAAGGAGCCGGAACAAGTTTTGCATTTTGTACATTATAACGTTTGAAAATAATTAGTGTAATATTTTTTTTTATTTTTCTAAGAACCCAGCGACATTCGACAACCTTCTTGTTTTGAGGTAGCTTTAGTAATTTTCGTGCTCCATTTTTAATTAGTGCTTCATGTTCAATTTGTATAGTTTCGTGCTAGTATTCAGCATAAGATCCATTTAATGTGCATTCTAATGTCGGAATTTATATCTTCATCTTGAGCACAATTTATGCTTCTTTATCATTCTTCATAGTTTGAAGATAATCTATATTTACTTTATTCATTTATTGATACTCTTTTCACGATCTTGCGGGCGTTCCTACCTTAGTTTTCTTGAGACGACATTACCCCTTATTTAAAGTGCAATTCACGCATTTTTTTGTATTCCGAGTCTTTATCTAAAGATTCCGATTTCCTTGTTACTTGAAGTGTCTTATTTTTTTTGTTGTTGTTTCATCAGCAGGGGCTTATTCTGCATTGGATGGTTAATTTTCATTATCTTGAATATTTTCAGGAAAGAAAATTTTGAAGTCAATCATCATAATTCAAACAGTTTTCGAACTTTTCGACATCTCCAGCTTTGATTAACTCGGATAATTTCAGATCCATAGTCTATAGGCTTTTGCTTCTTTAGAATATCTTATAAAACAGTCTCTTTAGATCCGTTTTCATTTTTTATTTCATCAGTTTTTTTCATTCAAAACAAAGGATTTTTGTCCAAAAATACTCAAATAACTGAAATTAGGCTTCCTGCCTTTACAAAAACATTTCATACGGTGCTCAGCTTCTTGATAGACTTCGAGTTTACCAGTAATACATACGTAAATAGTTGTATTTATAGCTTCTCTCCCAATTTTGTGTCAGATTGGATTGGATTGGATTAATAAGCAAAGGGCTAAAGAGCAAAGAATTCGATTCATTCTTCCAGCACAACCATTTCTATGCATGATTTGGAGCTGATGGTGTCTTCATAAAGATTCAAGAATTCTGTTGCAGAAAAGTAGGATGTATCATTCCATCCCTTTTATTCTTATTATTACTTATATATTACTTAAATATTTTTATTAAAAATAAATTAATTTCTTATTTAAATAATCATTAGAAAATAATTTAAATTCTTAATCCTCTGGTTCTCTTAAATTTTTTAGTTATAATTCATTAGTATAAAACTTAAATTCTAAGGCTTCTTATTATTAAATAAATTTTTTAATTAGAATTTATTAGTATAGAACTTAAAATACTTAGGCTTCTCGTTCTTACTTAAATTCTTATTATTAAGAATGAATTCTGTTAACAGTATTCCTATGACTCAATTGGTCAAGGATTATCAGCAAATTGTATGGCCAAAGGCATCAGTCCCAAGAGCCTATTCCGGCTGTAGAAAAGATGGAGCTCTTATGGAGAACCAGGAGTTGCAAAGATAACGTTTGTATACGAGTTATGTAAAACCCTTGACTTGTTGCAAGAGTTCTTGAGAAAAGCAAGTTTAATAAAAAAAAAAAAAAAAAAGGACTTAAATTGTGCAAAATGCAATAGTCCAATGAAACTAAGATCTAAAGTCATTAATGATGGTGCTGTTTGGACAAGTAGAAATAGGATAAATGAGAAAGAGTGTGGTTCGCAGAAATCTATTAGGTTTGGATCTTAGTTCAGCTTTCGTAAATTAACAATTGGTGAGATATTTTTTGACCTATCTCATTATTAAGAAATATGCAACAATGGATATTATATCTGAATATTCCTTCTCATCCAGTATGATGGCTGAATGGAGACAGTTTATAAATGAAATTAATAGTGGATTATATAGAGGAAACAGCCAGGACCATAGAAGGTGTAGGAAAAATAGTTGAGATAGATTAATTCAAATTTGGGAAAAGGAAATATAACAGAGGCCGTAGAGCAGAAGGTCAGTGGGTATTTGAAGAAGTAGAAAGAAGCCCAGGGAAATCGATTCTTGTTTCTGTTCATGATAGAACAAAAGAAACTCTCTTGAGTCTTATAATATAGTGTATTAAACCTGTAACTACTATCTATTCAGATTCTTGGAAATTGTATGATTGTTTAGCAGATGAAGACTATGAACATTTGAAGGTGAACTACACATATCATTTTGTTGACCCAGTAGAGCAATGGCGCACTAATACCATTGAGAATATGTGGCGTCATATTAGGGCTTCTTTGCCTACATACAATAGAAAATGCGATTTCAAAATTTATTTAGCTGTATTTTTGTTCCAGACTTCTTGTGAGGAGAAAAAAATTGATGCCTTAAATACATTTTTAGAATTAGTTAGGGTGCTGGTTTGGACCAATTGATTAATTTCATAGAATGCTTTAAAAGTTTTTGAAATTCAGTCACTTTCAATATTATAAATTTTTGACAACTTTCACCTTTAATATTATAATTAATTTTTTGCTTTTTCATTTATTTTATGATTGTCTGTTTTTATTATGTGTGTGTTATATGATAAACTGAATTATATGTTCATAATAATCTGAACCACATAATAAACATTTTTTTTTACTTTAAATTTAGATTTTTTTTTATCCACAGTTAATTTTAATATAGTATATTCTTAACCTATCCACACACGTCAGCGGCTTTGTTTGAAAAGGCGTTAATTTATCTGCAACTTTTCTAAGAAATTCATGAAAGAATGGCGTAAATGAATTTCTTATTGGAATATTCTAATCTATATTTCGCCTAGTAAGAAAAGACGAGATTATTCTCTTTTCGGCTTCAACGATTCGTATTAAAAATCAAATTTGTAATAAAACTTCGAAACGTTAAATTACAATGTTTGAACTTAAAGTATGATGAATCATTTTATTTTAAAAATCCAAAAGAAAATAAAAACCATGGAGAAAAAAAGCTTCTATTCCGTCTAACTTTGAAACATTGAATTAGTCACAAGAAACGTAAAAACTTATTTATTGAATTAGTTGTTGAATTATTCTAATAAAGTAAAAATAAAATATTTCATTTAATGTTAAAAGGATCTAGTGCTTAACTTCGTATTTTCAAATATAACTTATATGTTTCAACCTAGATGGTAAACCATGTTTGAGTTATATTTTTATGAAACTCCATTCAATTGCTTGTTTAGCTATATTGATCAAGCAGAAATTCCAATTTTTTGTAAAATAGATTTATTGTATAAATACAACAAATTTCTATTCGTTCAAATTCTTTCTTATCCGTATTCTCCACAGATTGTAAAAAACTCCAGTGTAAATTTTAAACAAAATTTATTTAAAGCGGATTTTTTATGGGGCATGTCTCAATGATTTTTTATTATCTCCCTAGGTATAATGAATTTAATATTTTTAACATATTTAAAAGGTTGTTGTGTTTCTATTAAAAATATTTCAGACATTTTAGGGAACTTATAACTTTTTCTAAGAAATAAATGGAAGGGAAAATCACACACACACACACATATGTATGTGTGTGTGAGAGATTTATGTGTGTGTGTGTGAGACACCTACACACAAAAGTATTTTCAAACAAATATTTAAATGGTACTGACAATGAAGTTTCAATTAATTGTAAAACATAATTATTCACGCATAATAATGTCTTGTAAATTTATTTAGCTGCTTTACGGTATCAAGTATTTTGCTGTTCAAATGACAATAACTAATTTTATGTGTTAACTTCTTTTCTTTTCCTCCTTCAAATAGTTCATTTTTCTTAACATTTAAGCTTTAAAAAAATTTCTCAGGCCTTACCAATGTTTTTCAACTTTCTTAGAGTATTTTGTGATGACAACATTAACTGAATTTTCCCTCACTAGATGGCTGCACGAGTCTTGCCAAATTAGTCTCATCTTTAATTAATTGCGCAAGCTCAAGCATGGTTTCGCGCTGCATGATCCATAGTTTAATATTTGACTTCCAAACTGGTGGAATTCGCACTCCTATTTTGTTTACAATTGCAACCCCCCCCCCCCCCCCCAAAGTTAATCATTTTCAACACCAAAAGAAGCCAAAAGCTGTTTACGACAGATTTTTCCTTTCGACAGTGCCGGAGATGTTGTCATAATGGGGGGAAAGGGTCAGTGACACGTAATATGACTTAAATGATCGGTTTAAAAGGGTAATAGATAAAACACCCATAAAAGTTCCACAAGTAGTATTAAAGTAGATTGAACAAATGAATTTAAATACACTCATCACTGTTACAGTTATGCGGGGAGATGTTCGGTTTTTTAGTTGTGAGAAAGGTATTAAAGTATTGTCCAAGTTTAACTGTAGCTTTAAATATTAAAAAAATATTTTATGAAATATCCGAAGGTCTTTGTTGCTCTAAGTGTCAACAGTTCGTAATAAAAATATGTTCGGGTCACCACTATGGCTTACTGAGATTTTCTCCGAGGCATCGGGGTATATTTTTTTACCCCGTGGAGAGGGAGAGAGTTGTTTGGCCTTGAGTACCATTGATATTTCGAACCCTGGATAGTGAGAGTTGACCGGTTGCTTTTTGCTATGACGTAACCAACGAGGTTGAAAAGACGTCTCGTCTAGCTAGTTAGCGAGGCGTTTTAACTTTTGGCGTTGTTGTATAAGAGAGTCACTGCAAAAAATAAGAAACTGTTTTTAACCAGATAAGATATAATTGATAAGCGTTTGAATGTTTTTTTTTTTTTTTTTTTTTGTCGCAGTTCATCCTAATATACTTATCTTTTGTTCAATCAATAACAAATCCAAACCTTTGAAATACACTGCTGAATTTTAACAGTCATGTTATGAATTCCAAAAAAGTTGATAATTTATTCCTGCAATACATATCTTTTATCTAGCTTTAACTTCCGCAAAATTTTTAATCAGATCTTTTGCATTTGAGAAGGACAATAACATTCTTCTCCACAAATATTATCAATCAACTTATAACTGTTCTTACATGATACAGAGAGGGGTATATAAGTAATTTCCGTCAATTAAATTTTTGAAAAAGTCATTTTTCGTGTTGTGAATGAAATACTCGAAGAAAACTGAAAGATATTGATAAAACCTGAAAAATTTCTTTGAAAGTAAAAGTCAAGAAAAATGAATTATTTGAAGGAAGGAAAGGAAAACGTAAACATATAAAATTCGTCACACTTACATTCTAATTTGAATAATGAAATGTTTGATACCACAAATAAACAAAATTATTTACAAAACACTTTAGGCGTGAACATAGTATGTTTTAGTATTAATGGAAATGTGATTATCAGTACCATTTAAATATTTGTTTCAAGATGCAAAATGACGATAATTCACACATATAACACAAAAGCATTTTGAAATTTGATTCAATAAAGGATTTTAATGATGCTGCAACGATAACTATTTCTTTGTAGTTTCTTAAAAGAACAGGAAATGTTTAACTCTATTTTACTCTAGATTTGTCCTCTGTAAAATAATTAAAAAATAAGTGTGATTAAAAAATTATATATATATATATATATATATATATATATATATATAACACATGGATCAATACGTTCCGAGACTAACCCAGAGATGGCTCTCGTAGTAAACCAGTAACCAGGTCTTTCTAGAGTACTAACCTTTGCTTGAAACGTGTCAAAATTTTAAGTCGATCGGACCAGAAACAGCTGAGTTATCGAGGTTGGAGTAAAGTCGTTTTGTAGTTTGTTTAAAAAATGGAAAAAACCGAGTTTCGTGTTCTGATAAAACATTGTTTTTTAATGGGTAAAAACACCGTGCAAGCGAAACAATGGATTGAAAAATGTTACCCGGACTCTTGTCCATCAAAAGCAACGATTTGTCGGTGGTTTGCCGAGTTTAAACGTGGTCGTACCGACACAAATGACGCGGAACGCTCGGGTAGACCTGTGGAAGCCGTTACACCGGAAAATGTGAGTGAAGTGACAAAAATTATAATGAAAGATCGTAAAGTGAAGCTCCGTGAGATTGCTGAGATGACACAGATATCATATGGAAGTGTATTTACTATCCTTCATGAAAAATTGAGCATGAAAAAGTTTTTTTCCAAGTGGGTGCCGCGATTGCTTTAAAACAGCAACGAGTCGATGATTCAGAAAGCAGTTTATCGCTATTTACTCGCAACAAAAAAGATTTCTTGCGAAAAAAAAAAAAAGATTTGGAAAAGCGTTGGAACGATTGTATCACCCTAAAAGGTGATTAACAAAAGGTGTTATGTTGATGAATAAAAAAAAATTTTGCAAAAAAAATGTTGTTTTCAATGTTAGACTCGGGAGTTATTGATCGATGTGTTACGTCCAATATCTCTATCTCGTCATTTACTATTCACTACACTTTTATATATTTAGAAATGTCGATTAACATAAGACATAGTTCATGCACAAGGAGAGATTCTCGAATCAGATAACGTCATAGAGAAGCCCAAAAGGTTAACTGAAGGAACAAAGTTCGATAATCCATTACAGTACATAAATATCAAAACAATTAGTTTTATTTTCTCTTTCGTTTTTAGGAGAAATACCGAAATTTGGAAGAATTCTACATTAAAAAAATGTAACTTTGCTTTTTCGAATTGAAGAGATCTTTTGCATACTTAAAGAATTAATTTACAATCTTTCAAATGATCCAAGGGAATCAGAATATTTTCGTTAATTTTGTTTTTTAATTTAAATGTTAAAAAAGAGCATATTTATGCTTAGTTACAAAATGAAAATAAAATAAATAAATAAAAGACTCCGATGAACAAACAAGAAATAATACATGTTCAATGTTGTTGTTTCAATGCAGCGCTCTTATTAATGTTTTATGTAAGAATGGTATGTATATTCCATTAAATTAAATTACAATGAATGTTTTTTTTTTAATTAACTGTAATGTTGAGCCTAATATGTATAAACTGTATTGTCTACTCCCCAACTATACATTTATTATGTTGAAAACTTATTCAAGGACTCGGTCACAAAATTAAAAATGTCCAATTTTAATTTTAATGATAAAGCGAATGTAACTGTACATGAACTGTAAAGTCACTACATTGATTACTATTACGAAATAAATATTACATATCTAATTATCAATTAACATAATTTACATTTTACACTATTTTTTCATACATCAGCAAAATGAAAATAAATTATTAGAAGTTTTTCCTAAAACTGAATTAATCATTTATGGCTTAATAATATTTTATTTTAAATTTTTTTGGTACCAATAATAATTTATTTTTTTCCCTTTTGTTACTAATAATAATTTCTTTTTCTCATACTCTATGAAAGAGAAAATTAGAATTGATTGAGGGAATGTTTTCGCGTATTGTTTGTTTCATACGAAGACAACGAATATTATTGAGCTGATATAAATTTCACTTCATGTGATTTCTACTATGCGTTACAATAGAATTGAAGTATGAACTTAATTTATTGATAATATAAACTTCAGCCAAACATTTCAATACAGATTTTAAATAACAATATTTTATTTATAATTATTGCAATAATTCTAATGCTTGAATTTTATGAGATGCGTAATTCACTTTGAAAAAAAAAATAAGTTAAATTAAAAAACTCGTTAAAAATTTCAAAGACAGTGTAAAATATGTCAATAATTGAAAAAAAATAATATGAAATTTTAAAATTTGATTGATATCAACACAAAGCTGTATTTTGGCTATAGAATTCTTATGAGAGAAGCGTAAAATTCTAATTTATTAAATTCTGCTTGAATCAATAAATTTTTTCTTGTAAAATATCGTCTTTGATGATTTCGTCTCCTATATACTTTAACATAAGAAATTAAATATCCCTTTTGCATAAAAATTAGAAATTGAGTGTTTTTTTAAAAAACAAATTAAAAATTTTAAGAACTCTATCAAAAAAAAATGATTATATGTGTTATATCCATAGTTATTTATACTAATATGGGAGCATTTATTCTGCCTGAAAATATATACGAACTTTGGGGCCTATTCTCTAACATTAGCAGAAAACAGTCTTAAAACAGAGTACCATCATGCTGTAGATCGTTCAGTTCCAATTGTAAGTAGGATGGACATTGTACAGCCAAATGAATTATGCAACATGGAAATGTCTTGCATCAAGCTAATTGCGCTAATTGTTCCTTGATGAATTGTTTTCATGCGAAAATAGTGTAAACTCCCGGGTTCGACTAAAATAGACTGCGGGCCGTAGTTTGCCGATTCCTGCAATCGAGAATTACGTGCGAGATGCTGTTCAAAATGTATATGCAAAAGAAGAAAATAAAGGCTCCCTTTCGACACGCCAACACGACTTTCCGAACGTTACGTTAATCCTATGGAGTTTTCTACTAAATCTAGATTGTTTATTTTAATTGCGTATCATAATGTGCATTTGAAAGAGCATTAAGAAAAAGGAAGGTTTCACTGGAATTTTTTTTTCTGAGTTTTGTAAATATTTTTAAATATTTATTAATGATCTGAAAATTCATATCCCACGCTCTAAATAATATTTTCAATAGTCTGAAAAAAAGCAACCCTTGAGAAACCTTCCTTTTTTATGCTCTTCTAAATGCTAATTTTTTTTTTTTTTTTTCAAAAATTTAATTAATATTTGTGTTGTAATTTGAATAACCACCAAAGTAAACTAAGGAAAAAGTGGTAAAAATGACATTCTCTCATTCTCTGACAGTGTGAAAGCTAATGTTAACTTTAATTCTGCCCGGGTCTAAGAAGTCTCATCAGGCAGTGTCCATCTCCGTTTCTGAAGCCTTTGGAATTGGGCCGCTAATTACTGGCCAGTGTCCAGACAGATTGTCTCGCTGAACCCCCAACTACTTTCCAAGTGATATAGTTTCTCATTGATTGACCCTGAAGAAACGAAGGGCTGAATAGACCCACGACCCAAAGCTAAATCTTTAGAAATCGAATCTGGGCCGGCAGCTTTGGCAGTCACACCCCCGAATCATTGCGGCAACATCAGTGTGGAAGTATACACCTCATGCCCTGCATTGTTCAGTAATGATTTACAGCCTGTTTGGTAGGTTGGATGAGATGAAAGGTAGATTTCATGAAATATTTGAAGTGTGTTCTGAGGATATCTTTTACAGTTTTACTTAGAGTCGAGTAATTTCCTTAGAAAGTATGTTTAATTCGCTGTATAGATATCCGTGGCAGTTCACAATATTTAAAAAGTACTGAGAATATGATTTCGAAAAAAAAAAAAAATAGAAGCAGTTCTCTGTATTTTTACTAAAGTTATTTAAATAAATACTCTCTAGAGCAATTAAGTTTCATTAATTACTATTATGAAAAATAGATATTTTTTTTATATACATCGTTATTATATTAGTAAGGGTATTGTGAATTTGTTATAACATTCCTTGTTTATACCTCCAGAATTGAAATTCATATGGGTTTTTCAGTATTTAGTTATTTGCCCATTGGAACATTGGTTGTTATAAAATTTGAGTGATACAGTTTATTTCAGTTACTAAATAACATAAATCGTCGACAAAGCTGCGATATTCTATAATTTTGTTATTTAAATATGTTTTTTCTAGCATGTATATTTACATATAAATACTATGCATCATATGCTTGTACATATTATTTTTAAAACTCAAAAGTGATAATTTTTATTTCAAATTACATTATTGTATATGCTTATAAAAGATATTATCCACAAAAAAAGATTTATAGAAGAGGTCAGTTAAAATCTATTGTATGCGATGCTTGAGCATTATATCAGATGTTAATATGTATCAATATTTACTGTCATTAAATGTATAAGGTGACAGAATAACAATTAAAAAAGAAGCATATGTTTCTTCAAAGAAAGTAATATAATAATATGTCAGATGATAAATAAAATGAATAGTTATTAATAACAGACGAGTAATTATTAAAGGTAAGAGTAGAAAGGTATTTAAAATGCTCTTTTATCAAAACTTTGCTTTTTCTGAATTAAATGTCTTCAAAAAATTCCATTTTTCTTCAATTTTGAGCAAACCGTTTGAAATAACTGATGCAGAATCCTGATAGATTATAAAATAAAATAAGGCATCCATTTTATATTTTGGCTATTTTGAGACAGTTGAAACTCAGTTTTAGTTTATAATAAATCCGAAATTTTAAGGAAAATTAAGAACACGTAAACAAAACTCTTTCATAAAAATTAACCTTTAAATAAGATTGCAAAATAATATTTAAATATGTGTAAAATGTACTTATAAGTAGTAATAATATGTAAACGAAGTGGTAAAAATTAAAAATTTGGACGCACAGAGCATTTTTAAAAATTCGAAAAAATATTTTTAAAGAAATTTTAATAAGTTAAAGAATTGTTTTCAAAAGTTGTTAATTTAGATACACTCTAGTGTATATGTATACCGAATCGCATAACTCTGTGTCAATAAACAGGGGGAAAGTTGCTTAAAGTTCATTGTCCCCCTAAGATGATAAAAATTAAATTAGTCTAATTGGTACCGAAATTATCAAACATCATTATTATAGCTAGGTCAAATTGTCGTTTAACTGAGTTTATGATAGGATTTCATGCATATATTGATGTGTATTAAGTTATTAGGATAGAAACTGAAAAATATAGGTACATTAATTACACTTTTCTCAAATGATCCTGCGCACATTTTAATCAATATTGAAAAGTTTATTCATTCCACTTCAAAACATAACAAAACATGAAAAGTAAAATTTCGAAATAAAAAAAAGAACTTCACCGACGAAAGATAACATTAAAATATGTTCTAACAGCCAAATTTTATTTTTTAAGACGTTATTTTTCCAAATTTTATTTTTTGAGATATTATTTTCGTAAGGCACAACGTGGCTGCTAACAACTTAAGTAATCGTTTTGATTCAAACGAATCCTATTTGAAATACGAAGATTGGTATCGTTTGTTATTGTGTTTGATTCAGAACGAGTGATTTGCTAAGTTAAGAGGATTTTTTTTTTCTTACAATTTCAACAAGGTTACCTGAGTTAAGAGGGAATCGAAAGAGAGTGAGTGACCTTATCTATTGTTTAGCAGTTAATCGTTTTGTCTTGCTCTTACGTATTTTCAATTAGAGTCTTATAATTATTGACTATTTAATTCGACTGAAAGGTGGTAGAATTAAACAATGCATGAAACTCGTCATAAGTGTTGCTCTCTTTTCTCCCACTTCAGCGTCGCCAAATCTCTGTAACCTTTAAAATTGGCTCCAAAGACGCAGATTTAATGTATACGCACGTAGGTTCACGTTAGCGCTATGGAGGTTTCCTTTTCTTTGGAAAAATCCACGTGACGGGGAAGCAAATATGACTTAATGACATGACCTGGGAGCGAAAATCAGAAGTGTCTCTCGCGTGAGGATTGTGTGAATATGGGGGATGATCTCTACCCACACACCTCCCCTCGACATCCCCCCTAGTTTATTGCTGCTTATTTGATTTAGAGATGTGGTGCTGCACCGAATGAATTTTTTGCTTCTCTGAAGATAAAAGCAAAATAATGTATATATTTTTTTCTGGTCAAGAGCATGAACTGTTGAATTCTTTTCATAAAAATGAATAAACTTTTCAAGGATTTGAAAAGAAGAAAAAGTAAAATCAAGATGTGAAAAAAATAATATTTTTCTTCTTTTCGGAAATGGAGATGAGACCTTTAAATCTTCATTAGAAATCCACCACGACCACATGAATGTCGCTTTTTCGAGCTACGAATGTGAACTGTTGCACGATTCCAACAGAAATCAGATTGAATGACTTAATTGAGACTCATTTTGTTCCAGCTGAGAGACTTAAATGAGATCTAGTTCGTAATATGCTTATATATTATGGCATCTATGAATGAAATAAAGAAAACAAAAGCAAAAAATTATTTGCGATTGGTTTCCAAAAAAATAAAAGGTTCGAAACTTATGTATAGTAAAATGTTTTACTATAATCTATTTTATTAAAAAATTTATTTTGCAGGTTTTTACTTCGGAATGAACAACTTTTTCTAGTTCTTATATTCCCTTTTTCAAAAAAATTTTGAATAGGAAAAGGATTTGTTTTGTGTGACTGCTGTTAAAATACATAGAGACAAGACAAATTTTCATTTGCTAATCATATATTTAAAAAAAAAAAAAGAAAACTTTATTTCTTCTACTTTAAGTTTTAATCCTAAATAGCTAAGTTTACCAGAATTCCTCCAAGCTTTCATATTTTTCTTATAAAATTATCTTTAAACATATATCTAATGTTATGAATTGTTTACAAAAGGTTATATCTAATTCTAAGGGTAGATAAAATTTCGTGTTAAACGTGCATTTTTTTTACAATATGAGGGTAAGTATTCTGACACTTCAGTGAAAGAAATTTATATTTTATAATTTTTCACTCATAAAAAAATTCATACGAAAAGCCGTTTGGTATTAAGATCAATTAAAAATTACTGTGATACTGCTATTATACCCAATAATTAGTTACTTGAACTATACTTATAATTCCCGCTAAATACATAATCTAGGATATTCTATTACTTTCACATGGCTATTAACCCTTATAACTTCACAATTCGGAAATAAACTTATTTATGCATATTTAAAGTAAGCAACTATCTCATTGAGTTCAAAAAGTAATACATAAAGGAAGATAAACTCATTTAAAAAAAATATTTGCAATACAAATATCTAAGCATTGTAAAGACAGACGTATCTAATTTTCATCCGCATTTTGCTAAGTTCATTTAATACAGCAATGCTTTAACACATTAGTGATTTCTTTTGCCAGCGTAGCATATTGAAAATTGGTTTATTTTTTTTTTTTTACACCTAGCACCATCTTTTACATCATTATTTTCGAGTGATATAGTCTGCCCGCACACCTGGTAAGAAATCATTTTGGCAGATCATATATATAAATACGTTATTGAAAATTCAAAGGAAATATTACTAAACTAATTTATTTCATTTTTTATAAATACTTTCATTATCTTGCACTGTGTATCAGTTTGTGGTATCTATCAGTTGGTTTGGCGCACATCTTTTTATCAATGTGCACCCAGTTCCCGATTAGTAAGAAACTTGAAATTCTACGCACAATTCCAGTTCAATTTTTTTTATATTTCCAATGGCAAAGCAAATACAAACATAACTAGAACAGATTAAGGTATCCGACTACATTCAGAAACGTGATTTTGAAAAAACGTATAAATGAATAATTTTTTTTTTTTTTTTTTGATATTTAGTATCATCTGAATTATAATGTACATAAAAAAAGCATTTCAAAAGTTTTATTATAATAAAAAAAATTTAAAATGCAATTTTTTAGCATAAAATAAGAAATAAATATCACATTTTCAAAATATTCTCCTTTCATGAAAAATCTTTTTATTACAATATTATTTAGCATATATACTGCTGTTTGTAGAAAATGCAACACCATGAAAGAATCATCGATCATCAGATCAAAGATGAAATTTAATGAGAACGACTTGTCTGATACAAGATAAGTGATGAAATTTTCAAGAACAAAGAAACAATCGTAAGCGCGTAATCAGTTTTGGTCAGCACCATGCGCTGCAATAAGTGCTGCCAACGGACGTGGCATGGAGTCCGATGTTGAATATCTGCTTGGGAAGAGAATCTACCATATCGCTATGCGCAACAAAGTTCGTCTTTGAAACTGCAGGACGGATCACAGGCGAGACGCCGACTCAACCATATCCACACGTGCTAATATTCGACATATCCGGTGAATAAGCAGCCAGGAAGATTTGCATGCGTTGTGCTGAACAAGTCTCGAACAGTCCGCAACATGTGAGGCGTGCATTATCCTGCTGAAAGATAAGCTCCAGGGATGCCAGGAGGAACGACTTCGGGCTGTAGCACTTCACGGACGAGCAATACGTAAC
>BMAW01061153.1:92715-135501 GCA_019974015.1 Nephila pilipes
CTAAACAGCCAATCCCAAAAACATCTCCTCAAAAAAACAGCAAAAATATATGTTATGACATATTTCAACTCCACAAAAACCGCAATCAACTGATGAAAATATGCCTTTTACAAAACTAACGGAAACCATTCATTGCCTCCAAACCTACAACATCATAAAAATTCCTCTCTCAAAACATCCATATTATCTTTTGAATATGGCTTAATATTATTACATGAGTATATACATACATATATTATTATTATTGCTACACATACATACATAGAGGAAGAGAGCATACATATTGCCACACATACACATGTTACGGTGTAAGTAAGTATATGGTTATAAGGGCATAGCTGGTTGGCTACATATATTATTTGGTGCATTAGCTAGTTGGCTACTATACACATTACAGACATGGGCGCACACACATTATTGTTGATGCAGTGCATACACACACATACACACACAATATTGTTATTTATGCATATTATTGACACATACACACACATACAGCTATGCAAGTACATATTATTACACACATTACACATTATTGCTTGGTACATACACACACACATTGCTTTGTTGCTTGCATATCATTGTATTTTATTAATATACGCCGGCTTGCTAATAATAATATCAATATCATTATTAATGGCCAAGTTAAATAAGGACACACACAGCCGGCCTACAGCACATACACATTATTGAGTTGTTAATAGTCATTGACACACACAGTCATTACTTGCACACACACGAATACTGGTCATTATTATTGTTTAAGCACACATATCATCATTACTTAAGCACACACATATTATTATTTCCTGCCATCACGTTATGCTACATACACATACTACGCTAATACTAAAGCACACACACATTACATTGTCATATTACTGGCTTCTGGCATTAATAATACGTTACGACATGATACACATTGGCCATCATTGGTCACGACATTATTACTTAAGTACACACACTTAGACACACGTCATCGTCATTGTTCATATCATCAATACGTCACGTCATCATCAATGGTCATTGAATTATTAATACACACACACAACACACACACACACACACACAGCCCACACAATAATACTACAATATCATTATTTATCACGAACACACACACACACACGTCATCACGTTTTATGGTGTGTATATATATGTATATATATATATATATATATGGTATATATATATTATATATATATACATATACATATATTATTATTATATGTATGTTTATAGTTTTGCATTTTTACACATTTTTCAATATTTTATAATTATTTTCGTTAATCCTTTCTAAGGAGTTGGAAGTGCACTTACCACCAACTTCATCAATTTTAGGCAATAAAGGTTAGTGAAGGACAAAGACGATTTTGTTTTATAAATATTTTTATGTAGACATTATCTTACAGATCTGTCTTTTTATGTAGTGCAATATGAAATGATCTTTGAATAGGCTTCAACTGGCGATAATTAATATATTTCTTACCATAAAAGAATTATAAAAATCAAATTAATTTTATCAAATAAACTAAATGAATGAATTTCTTAAAATCAATCACAAACCCAAAAATATTTTAATGTACTATTACTGGAAAAAAAGGGATTGTGTAAGGGGTTTAATTAATATTATCTGAATAAAACTAATCATGCAAGAAATAATTTTATATTAACAAAAGTACCCAATTTTGGTAGAAGTAGATCGCTTTAGCCAATCAAAAACTTGAGAACTTTCTAAAATATAATTTGCACATTTCCACTGGTACAGGAATGGTTTTACAAATGAAATAATATTCTTTAAGGTAGAGCTGCTGTGTTAGCATAACACAGTCTTTCTTGAAACATCAGTTAAGAAGGGAGGGGGGGGGAATACTGAATCAGCTGTCAGCAGCAGGTTTTGTTCCATTGAAAGGATGCTTAGTGCCGCTCTCTGAACCCAGCCAGGTTTATTCTAAACGTGAAGGGGGTGGAGGATATTCACACACTCGCAAAAGAAACTCGATTCCCCCTCTTGCTTTCGTATGGAACGGACGCGTTGGATCTCGTTGGAAAACTCTAACCCTAACATGGCCACCAAAGCCATGGACGCCGAGACAGCTGTGCCGGAGAGCAACTTGTCAACGACTGAAAAAGATGTACGTGAAGCCATCAAACTCCTGACTAAGAAGATCATACTCCTTAATAGGAGACTGGACTATACTAAAGGACTCATTGATATTGAAATTGAACATGGTACTCCTGCGGATGACCCAGCAACACTGAACTTACTAGAGCAACGAAATGTACTCGAAGAGGAAATATCAAGCACAAAAGGTGAGCTGAACTTTATTTCTACTTGCCCAGTTAATGGTAGTAACGTTATTTCAAATATTATTAATGACAGGAATTTTATTTCAAAAGTTTATAAAGAAGTAATTATTCCAACTAACATAAACCTCCGCAAAAGACCTGCGGAATCTAGCATAAGCAACGATAAGAATAAACCTAATGATATCCAACAAACACCTTTCAAAGCTCCTAAAGTACTAAATAAAACTGATAATGATGGATTCATAGCACCATCTAAAACGGCTAAGAATAATACTAGCAAAAGCTTAAATAAACCAACACCTATTAAAATGAGCAATAGTTTCAACGCGCTCGCGGCAGTAGATACCGAGAAAGCGGACGTTGTCCCCTCCCTCCCACAACCATCCAAGATCCAACCGATCATGCTTCGGTTGACACAAAACTATAATTTATAAATGCAAGCAGTAAACCGAGATCACCCGAAATCTGTCAGCAAACTTTCGGGTCATTATATCAAGATAACTCCTGAGACTGAAAATGATCACAGGGGAATTACTACCCTCCTTACTAATATGAAAGCTGAGTATTTTATAATCCAACCGATAAACGAAAAATCTTTGAAAGTCTGTATCAAAGGCCTACCCATATATGCCGATATAGACGACATTAAAGAGGACCTGAAAAACCAGGGCATCAAAGTCGACAAAATAGTGCAGCTTAGGAAGCTAAAAACAAAGCACCCACTACCTATCTTCATGGCGGAAGTCAAAAGAGATGTCAAAGCACTTGACATATAAAAAGTGCAAACAATTACTTACAATCCGTAAAAATAGTTCCCTTCAAAAGGAAACAAGCCATCATGCAATGCTATAATTGCAATCACTTTCATCACTCGTCTCAGAACTGCCGAATGAATGCAAGATGTCTAAAAGGCGGACAAAACCATCGCACCGGCGAGTGCGAAATCAAAGAAAGAATCGAGCACCCAACTTGCATAAATTGCAAAGCTGAACATATGGCATCCTGGAGAAGCTGCCCCCTATTCCAGAAAAGAAAACCCCAAAAAGGCGAAGCAACCCAAAAAACTCTAGATAGAAACATCACTGCAACCAGACCAGTTTTTGAAAACCTTCTTTTTTCGAATGTTTGTAGTAATCAAATCCCTCAAGAGATGGCGCTAAAAACGGTGCAAAATACAACCGAAGCTTTCAGTCAGTTTGAACCGACAAAAGCCCCCATCAATCCACCAACCATTATTAATAATAATAACCCGAACAGCTTTAACTTCCTCACAGCAATAAATGAATTACAAAATTTATTTAACAAATTTCCCAACCTTTTTGAAGCTCTAAATAACATGTCTAAAGTAGACAACGATTTGGACAAACTTAATATATTCATCATAGGTGTAGTTAAGATTCAACCCTCAACATGCAAATAAATTACACCCTCCACGGTCTCAAACTGGCTATTAAACTAAATTATTTTCTGCCGCCAATCCAACTTAAAAATTAAATTTTTTCAAATAAAAAATAGCACAATATCAAAGCCACTTTTTTTAAATAACTAAGATATTCTAAATACCTCTTTCAATTACCTAACAATAAAATCAAAGCATTTCTTTAACGGTAGGTTAATATTGCTCATTTAATTAATTTAATTTTTCATGTTTTTAAAAAATTTTCATGGTTTAATTTTTAAATTCCTGGGCAAGTGAAATAACCAAAGTTCTGTCTCACCCATAACTAATAGCCAATCTACAGGGGATTAAAGTCCGTAAGGACTAGGCACCTCAATAAGTATTTTCCCGCTTATAAAAGAAACTCGAGTATTCAAAGAAGGGGGAAATTTGTCATTCGGGGGAACACTCCGGGAATGAATGGAACACAAGTGTCAATAATGTTAGAAGTTCAAATGAGATACTATCCCTCTTTGAATGGAAGAGAGGTAGAGAAGCTTCTCAAACACTAATGTTTGGCGGCCCTTTTGTTCAATAACTTTTTTCTCCTTCAATTGCGCGGTCTCGCTTAGAAAGGATGGATAAAGAGTCATGGGCGAAAATAGCGGTGGGTGATCGCCTGCAATGAAAGCCATGTTTGGGGACCCCGAGTTGGAAAAACCAGAATCTCCTCTTTTCAATCCATTCAATGATATTTTTAGGTGAGTTTTGAAAATGAAATTATCTTTATGGATAGTGCATTATAATACAAGTGTGTTTTCGTGATAACAATTATAAAAAATCTAATATGCATTTAGTTAAGGCGGGTTTTTTTAACACTTCATAAATAATTAAAAATACAAGTGTGTTTTCGTGATGACAAGTATAAAAAAACAATGATCATGCTCCAAATGTAAGTAAAAACGATTAAATTAGTCAAATGCATACTTTTAAACTCATAAAAATCGGATGATATATACGTTATTCAACCTAAATTGAACATAGCCTAGCGATCGAAAGATACTTGTTGTCTAGGTTTTCAAATTATTCAATTTTCACACTAAGGTTTTTATCAATCAATATAAAACTGGAATTCATTTAAAATAAATTATGACGATACGATTTTTTAATGTTACATTTTTATCTTTGAATTACTAAAAAATCATTTAAATAAAATTAAAGAAATTAGTTATCATTACGGGAAAGTATACATAATTCACTATAAATAATTAAAAAAAGATTTATTTATAATAGCGCTTTTATTTAAAGAAAAACTAAAATATATAAAGTGTTTAAAGTACAAAATAATATAAATTTTATAAGAGCTTGAGGCACTTAATTAAGATACTTAGGTAATTATCGATACATTAAGTAGTTACCATAGTTACTTACTTATATATATGAGACCAAAGAAGTATTAATGCCTCAAACGTTTCTAATAAATTCTGTATTTTCTTACAGTAAAATACTATTTTTATACTTTTCATTCTTACTTGTATCCATTTGGAAATGTAAGACTAAAAATTAGCACTTACGTGAGAAACACGAATGTGGAAAATTTCAACTGAATCGGTCGTTAAGGCTCTCGTCTACCCACCGTTTTGATTTCATCAGCTTAATGTTAATCCTATGGGATTTCAACTTGAATTCTCTTATCGTTACTATTTGAATGCAGTAAAGTGCATCTGAAAGAGCAAACAATAATGAATGCTTCTGTGGAATTAATTTTTTTCTCAGATTCTTAAAAATATTTGAAAATATTCTATAAAGACCGGAAAACTGAAAAACGAATAATTAAAATAAGAATAAAAATATTTTTAAAAATCTTGGGAAAAAAGTAATTCCACAGAAGCATTCATTATTTTTTGCTCTTACAAATGCATTTCATTGCATTCAAATAGGTCGAATAGTAAAGATGTGAGAATTAAAGTCGAAATTTCATAGGATTAACATTACATCCGCGAAATCAAAATGACGAGTAGACGGGAGCCATAATGGCCAGAATCGGGTCCCTAGCCACCTCTTCCCTCAGTTAGCCACTGCCTGAGCATACCATGGGATTGTACTGTATCGGAATTATGCGTGTGAGCAAAATTTCTGCTCGATCAAATGATAGGAGGTAGGTTGAAATTTGAGTTGAAATTTTGATCTGGAAAAACATAGATGTGAACATATCACGCTAAATAAGATCTTGTAACAAGCATGACATAGGTATATGAATGGTCCTCTCTTAACACGTTCAAAAAAAATGCATAAGTATTCTATAGGGAAAAAAAAGAAAAAATTAGAAAGTATGCTCGATTTTTTAATGCTAAAAAAAAAAGACTCGAGGCAAATTATTAATATATGTATTCAAATAATCTAAAACCAAGGAATATATTAAATAATTAGTAATACATTCTTCCTTTTTGTTAGCTAATAAATATTAATAATTGAAAACATTGAAATGCCCGTTGTAATTTGTGGTTAGGAAGTGAAAATGCTGAACTCTGTGTAGATGTTTAGATTGAAATAATTTTATTTTGTTCGTAGTTCTAGGAAAATAAGGATCTTTTAACATCAATATTTCTCTAGTTTTCCTGCTTGCGGTAATAAGAAATATCCTCCAGAAATAATTCGCTTTTGATTCAATTATTCAAAGTTTTTATTTTGTGTAAAAGCAATTATTCAAAGTTTTTGTACGAAACAATATATAGTCAAATTGCGAGCGATTGAATAATTTTTAAAATATCGTAAATTCTGCTAAAAATGACTAAAATTAATGTCAAAAATGAAATTTTTTACCTTTCTTGTATGAAATTTAAGTAAGAGAATTTAGACCGTTATTCTCTTTTTTCCTTCAAAAAAAAATTATGCCAGTGCTTTTTTTTTTTTTTTTTTAGTTTCTTAAAATTTAGAAATTTAACATTTTGAGCGAGGATATATACAAACTTTCTGTTCAATCTAACTTTTTTCTTAAAATCTAATCGTACAAAGAGAAATCACAGTCAGTTTTATAAACATGTTTAAGTGCCACTTGGATGTTTGCTCCAATGCTCAGCATCTCCGAATGAAAAGGCAATCCACTCCTCGTCGCTTTGTATCAATTGAAATTGACAAGTGAATAATAGGCAGTTTCAGATAATGAGAGAGAATAAAAAAGGTTTCCCCCTTTGACTTCTTTAAAACTTTTTAGCAAGCCGAAAGACACCTTGAAAAATGAAATTGATTCATAGCCCACGAAAGGTCATAAAAGATATAGGAAGAGGTGGCTTTTGTATCTCTGTGAGAAAATTGGGTGGCTGCGTGGAATGAATTCCCTTGTCATCTACTGGCTGACAGCTGTAATTACATTTTCAATGTAATAATGAACAGATTTACATGTTTATTTATTATTTTTCACTCCTTTTGGAAAGTCTTTTATCCAACTTGTTACAGCTAGTTGATCGCTAAAGTCTATATATTTCCTGAAACTTCATCATTATTTCTTTTCCCTCTTTGAATGAGATGGTAATGCGATTTTTTTTTTAGATTCATCAGTGTACCGACTGCTTTATAACGGTAATACTCAAAGATTGTCCCAAAGACTTGCATCACTTTGAAATTTTAAAGTGTACATCTCACTTTCAAACTGTTTTTTTTTACTCCTGATATCTGTTATTTAAACAGCCGAAACCTCAGAAAAGGAACGATAGTATGATTTTAGGATTTTGAAACAAGCCAATCGTAACACACAGTACATTTTGCGTTGTCACTATACACTAGCAGGGAAATAAAAACACTTGCAGCATATATGGCTGTTTTCCTCACATTATAAGGAATTCACTTCCACCGAACCTTGTACCAGAGGGAGTCCCACTTTTTCCTACAACATAACTATTTCATTGGCTTAGAATGCTTTCAATAAGAAAAAAAAGTGTTAGTTGCTATTGGTTTGTTTGCATTAAAATGTCACATAAGGAAGCACAGAAATAATTTTTGACGAAGACATTGAAAATGCGGAACAAGGACGATGCTTGAGTCAATACTTCGCTCACCTGGCTTCCACGCGCCAGTTTTCAATTTTTAGCGTGCAATAGCTCCCTTTAATGAGATCGAAGGTTTTTGACTGAATCGCGAGCTTCACGCGCTGATTATGGCGCTTGTTTCAATGTACTGATGCTAATCACTAAGGAAAGGAAAGTTAACACCAATTGTGAGATATATGTACTGGGAAATGGAATAATAACGAGCTACGGGCTCTTAAATAACGAGACTGGCGCTGTAAAATATTTAATTTTTTTAATCTCATACAAATTTACTTATTCACAGTTCAATATACATAATAACATCTTCATTACTCTATCGCTACAACGTTCCATCCAAATTTTCCATTGACCGAAGAGTGTTGGAAGTCTTCTTCTGTCAGCTATTTCAGGATGTATGCCGCTTTCTCTTTCACAGCTTCAATGGATTCACATCTTGTTCCTTTTATTGCAGATTTCTCCTTAGAAAACAGACAGAAGTTGTATGGCGCAAGATCCTGCGAAATCGTGTTCCTTTTAATGCAGATTTTGCCTTAAGAAGCTAATAGAAGCTGTGTGGTGTAATAACTGGATAATAAGGTGGTTGGTCTGACACTGGAAGGCGGAAATTGGCTAGAAACCTCTTGACAGACAATGCGGAAAGACTTGTCTCCCGATATTCGGGTCAGGTCCCCCCCCCTTACTGTGTTTAATCAAGTTCAAGTGATCTCCATTGCATAGATGAGGTGACAAATTGAAAGCAAATAAAGTGTTTCCGTTTATGTACTCTTTCCTCGATAAAAAAAGGCCCTGATCTTGACCTAATTTTTCAGTTTCACAAAATAAAATATGATAACCTTTGATGTAATTATTTTGAGCAAAATTTAGCTCCATAATATTATGTGGAGTTGGCTGACCGTCTACGTAAATACCTATGAAATTGATGTCGTAATGTTTAAATTTGAAAGGAGATTTCGTGAATGTATCATGAAATGCATCGTTATCGACACATCCCACAATAATTTTCTTTAGCATTTGGCCAATGAATATATTATCTTGCACGAACGTCATACTTCCTTGCGGTACGGAGTATACTTTACAAAAAACTCGATTTATTGGATATTTCGCCGTCTCATTTTCCAAAGCTTTCACGAGATCCAATGCAACTCCGGGACTAATATGCACTTTTCTTACTAATAAGGTAATTTTCTCAAGTATTACTTTATGTCCTTCTTTTCCTTGCAGACAAAATTCTGGTTTACTTCGAATCAGTTTTATTTTTAAATCAACTAAATTCAATAATAATCTCACTTGATGAAATAAATCACAGTGTAAGCTACCAATCATATCCACAGAACCACTTAAATGGAAAAATTCAGACCGTTTCTTCAGTCCTTCTTCGTTATCTTCATAGAACATTTCAGATGTCAGTTGAGAAGTTTTACTACCAAATCCATGATTCAGCAAAGTTTCACTGTAAGATCTGTATGGGTACATGTTACTTGAATTGGAAACGAGTCGTTCATTGAAGGACATATCTACTTGCTTGAATAGAGAATGCAGAAATAGATTAACAAGACCAATCGCTGTGTCTTTTTCTATGGGTGAACCATCTGTTTTCACAATTTTTGCTTTTAAGTAAAGTTGTGTTTGACTCAAATCCAGATATTCTTCACCGCTTCCAGAGACGTGAAAGTCAACAGGACCCCCATCAAATACATTGGATAATGGATGAAATTCTACCCACTGACCACTTTCTATGGCTGTTTGGGTGGCAGGTAAATGAAAAAGTTCCAATTCTGATTTGACACATTCTGGGGATCCTTTTAAAATAAATGCCATTATGGATCAAAAATATCTTGTCCTCTCACCTTTCTCACTTTGGTTGAAATGACTCTCTTCTGTTTCTTTCGCTTCCTTTTGTATTTTCCTCGTCCAATCGTCGATTGAACATGTTCGATAGCCTTTCGAGCAATGTCTCTACCTGTTTCTTCACTTCGCTTTTTTGCAGCTGTTTTGAAATCTTCTCCGGATAATACATCACTGACTACTCTCGTTCCTGTCCTCAGAGCTTCTTTTCCTACCACCTTTCCACCCTTCACCAAGAAGGGTAAAGTGGCCCTAAACAATCGACGAAAAATCCCTCCCAATCCATAGCCTTTTTGAAATAACACACCTTCGTAATATGGAACTCCAGACCCCGTATGATTCGTGTAATGGTCTTCAAACTTTTTTGTACAACACACGTAATTAGGTATGGTCACGTAGGTACACGTAGAATTGTCTTTTTCATGATGTGACTCATTTCCTTAACATATAGTAAATGATTTTATTCTTTGACGTACTGCTTATTTATAGCATTTGCCGCATGCGGAAATGCCGAACAACAATCACTTTACCTCTTTCGAAAGGCACTAGAGCACCTGAGTTTAGACTAATTTCGATTTCAATAGTGTGAAAAGATTGACGTATAAAGGGAACGTAGTGAGGTCTATCGTAATGAGCACTCACAACATCACCGTCGGGTTCCAGATATTCGGACTATTCTTAAAAGATGAGCTTCTACGTGACCTATCACCACAGATTGTACAATATCACTGTAAACGTAAAAAAAGGGAAATGCTGCCTGTGTATTGGCTACGAAAGAACTTTCTTCAGTTCCGCTCACTACCCGAGAACGAAATCCTAACACGTTGCACAAACCTTCTTGCAGAATCACTTTCGTATTGTTTTGAGTTTTTATTTTCACTCGTTTGTTATTAGCATTGAATTTAAAGGAAATTTTGCCTTCGTGTGAAGGAAGTAACATGGATTTTAAAATTTCGGGAACCGATTCATAATAACCGGGTGGCAACTTTCATGTTACTAATTTCCCGTCTCCTAAATCAAATCCAAATATATTATTATTTTTGTTATACCAAGTATGCGGATAAATTATTTCGGCCAGTCCGACTTCCCACTTGCCGTCTAAAAGAATGGGTGTAAGTAGTTGCGTAACGAAACTTAAAATTTTGTTTTTTGGAAAATAATGCAGAGAACTGTCGGACGATGGTGTCATATAGAAAGACATGTTTTGCTAATGAATGATATCTGGTTCGCTAAGTGTATTTATAGCATTTTCACATCACTGACCCACTTGTTAAATTTTTCCGGATATCCTAGGAATTTCACAAAATATTCTAATTTTCCCTTTCTTTGTCTTTTCTTTAAAACTTTTTTCACTGGGTAATAACCAGAATCTGTAACCTTTTGTATTTCCTTTTCGTAAAAAGTACCTTCGAAAACCTCACCTTTGAGATCTTTCAGCATATAAACAATAGGATTTCTGGGTATAACTTTGTACATTGTAAATATTTCCATAGACCAATTATTTTCGTAACTTTTCTCAAATCTCCCTTTCCTTTTACTGATACGCACTTTATCATTTATTTTAAACATGGGCTGTTTGACTTTTGGTTCGCTCATGTCGCCATACAGGTTTTGCCATACTTTGGCTTGGTTATCAATGTTTACGTTCAAAGGCTCCATCTTAATGCTTCGGTGCCACGTCTGATTATAACTAGATATAAGTTTATGTATTACATCTAAGTACTTTCGAGTATTGTACTCTGGGAAATATTTCGTCATTTTAGACATCAAAGTTCTATGAAAACGTTCGACAATGCTGGCTTTCGTTTCATTATTAGTTGTAAAGAAGTGAACATTCATTTTCTTAAAATAGTTTTGCACAGTTTTATTTTGAATTCTGCTCCTTTGTCCGTTTGTAATGATATGGGTTTACGTTCTCTAATTTTTTTTTCAAAACCTTTTAGTATACTATGACTTGTTTTATCTCTTAAGGGCCCACGCATATTTTGAAAACACATCTATACATGTTAAAAGATCTTTATAACCATTATTATACTGACTTAAAGATTTCAAGTCTAATAGATCCACTTGAAACTATTCATCTATTCCCCCAACCATCTATTCTACCCGATTCCTCTTAAACATTCGTCTTGCGGTTTTATGTAAGGTATGAGAATCTTTAGTTTCTAACCATTGTTTGATATCTTTCTTTTTAACATGATTTCCTAAAGCTCTATACAATGCATTTACACCTCCAAAACTTGCAGGTTTTTAAGGATTTTTATACGTATATTCGATAGACATTCCTATATATGAGCGTTACCTAGTACAATTATGCAATGAAATGAAAAGGAACGTTCAAGTACTTATATTGTGACATTGGGCTATTCGCGGTTTCTTTTCACTAACCTTAGGGATTTTCAATTGAGATTGATTGCTTTCACTAAACAACCTTTGCCCAACCAAAAATGAAACGTGATACGTAAAGTTAGTATGTAAAGCAGTTAGGAATGAAGTGAAGTTATTAGGTTTGGAAATATATAAACTCCGTCGGAAGGAGTAGAGTATCTGAAAGAGGATCTGAGAGAGACGCCGTAGGTGAGATGAGGTGAAGCTGAAGTGTCAGATAAGAGAAAGGAGGAATTAAAGTCCATAGTAGAGGGTTCGAGCAAGGATTGTTGTAGAAAGATTTGGTCTAGTGTTTTCAACAGTTGTTCCAGAATCTGAGTTGCAGTCGAGGAAGGACTATTGGTAAGATTCTGTTAGATTACTATTGGTGGGTTGAATTAAGGTATTAGAAAGCTTACCCGAGAGAGCGCAATCTTTTCTGTTATAGTAAATATATACTAATAAATTGTGAAAGTTGTTTTGGTGGATCTGTAATTATTTGTGTCGTAGTGCTTGATAATTGAATCTAGAGATGACACAAGAGGACGCCCTAGTCGGGCGGGCGTCACAATATACAAGCAAAATAAAAAAAATGCGCGTAAAACAGAATAAGAAAAAAAAAAGATTTTGTTCAAAATATATTCATTCAGTTCATTCAAAGGGGGAAAAAGTGGATAAAATAATATTATTCAATTCCTAAACCTTATAATAAGAAATCAAAAAATATCTTCCAATTAATTCAGATTAAAATATATTCATTCTGTTCATTCAAAAGAAAATATATATATATATATATATATATATAAAATCATAATATCCAATTGAACAATTTTGCGCGGAAAAGAATCATTTATTCAAAATATATTCCTTCTAACTTGTGTAAAAGAGATCTTTTAATTTATTCTCAGTAAGACATACTTTTCATTTATCGAGTAAAAATACTTTTAATTTATTTATTCCAATTATAAACATTTAACTTGTATAGAATTTATATATCAACACAACGAGCTAAGCTTATCGCTCCGTAAATAAGATCCCCAAAGGTAACGAGGTAGGGTCCCTTATGACAGTAGGTAATATGATAACCTCATCAATATATCCAAACCAACGCATAAAGGGGGGGTGACGTCACTTTTTGCCGCACGTAGACTGGGGCTTACTACTGACACAGTTTGCTTGCGCTAAAAGCCAGCGACTGACAGCTGTTAAGTGTGAAACCTTATCTTTTGAATGCTGTGCATCTCGCTTCTGCAAGCAAATCCGTATAGCTGTAGCCTTCATTCGCATTTGAATTATTTTTTTGTTTTGCCAGAAAAATGATAAATGTAACAATAGATCATTGAATTGTTGTGAAATTTCAAATGAATTTTGAAAAAACCGTTATTGAAAATTATAATTTATTGAAAAAGTGTTCAGCAATGAATGCTTTTCACATGCATGTATTTTTCAGTGGTTAAAACGTTTTAAAGGGTCCGAGAAGACGCTGAACGAGCTTGGTCATCCTTCCACGTCAAAAACGGATATCAATATCGAAAAAATCGATTAATCTTATGTGATCGGACCGTCAACTAAGTATTCGTGCTACTGTTGAGCCTGCAAGATGTATAAAGAAACCGTGAAGCAAATTTTACATAACAAATTTAACATGCCAAATGTGTGGGCCAAAAAGTTGCCTCACAATTGACCAAGAAGAAAATCGTAAAAATGTTTGTACTTACACTATGAATGCGAATGAAAACTGCCCAAACTTGTTGGAAAGGATAATAACGTGGGACGAAACGGGTTTTTTTTACTTATGATAGTGAAAGGAAAAGCCAATCTATGTGCTTAAAGAGCTTTTCTTCTCCGAGAGTCCCCCCCCCCAAAAAAAAAGGATCGAATGAGCAAATCAAAATTTAAAGCAATGATAATTGGTTATTCTTTCACTGTTCATGAGATTGTGTACCTTCACTGGGTTTCTGAAGGGCAAATTTTTAATAAACATTACTACCTTCACGTCCTTGCTGAACTAAGAGAAAGAATAAGGGGGGGGGGGGGAACATGACCCGAATATTTGGAGACAAGTCTTTCCGCATTGTCTGTCAAGAGGTTTCTAGCCAATTACCGCCTCCCAGTGTCAGACCAACCACCTTTTTATCCAGCTATTACACCACACGGCTTCTATTAGCTTCTTAAGGCAAAATCTGCATTAAAAGGAACACGATTTCGCCGGATCTTGCGCCATACAACTTCTGTCTGTTTTCTAAGGAGAAATCTGCATTAAAAGGAACAAGATGTGAGTCCGTTGAAGCTGTGAAAGAGAAAGCGGCATACATCCTGAAATAGCTGACAGAAGAAGACTTCCAACACTCTTCGATCAATGGAAAATTCGGATGGAACGTTGTAGCGATAGAGTAATGAAGATGTTATTATGTATATTGAACTGTGAATAAGTAAATTTGTATGAGATTAAAAAAATTAAATATTTTACAGCGCCAGTCTCGTTATTTAAGAGCCCGTAGCTCGTTATTATTCCATTTCCCAGTACATATATCTCACAATTGGTGTTAACTTTCCTTTCCTTAGTGATTAGCATCAGTACATTGAAACAAGCGCCATAATCAGCGCGTGAAGCTCGCGATTCAGTCAAAAACCTTCGATCTCATTAAAGGGAGCTATTGCACGCTAAAAATTGAGTTTCGCGTGGAAGTCAGGTGAGCGAAATATTGACTCAAGCATCGTCCTTGTTCATCATTTTCAATGTTCGTCAAAAATTATTTCTGTGCTTCCTTATGTGACATTTTAATGCAAACAAACCAATAGCAACTAACACTTTTTTTATTGAAAGCATTCTAAGCCAATGCCCTACATGGAATAACCTTTTTCCGTAAGAATATTCTTTAAAGTGCAAATGAGTGTATCACATAGTGAAGAGAAATTAGAGAAGGTTTTGGTTCATAGCACGAGATGGAATTGTATCTGAACAAAATGGAAAGTTTGAAAAAAAAAACCATTTTTAAATATATCAAATGCCTAAATAAATTAATCAATTTATAATCACACAATATATATATATATATATATATATATATATATATATATATATATATATATATATATATCGTGTGTGTGTAAGAATTCGCAATATGTTTCTTTTCTTTCTTTCCAAAACGTAATAGTTTGCATACCGACAGTAAGAAAGACATTTATTCTGAAAACATTTTCCTTGTTTTCTTCACGCCCAGACATGAATTCGCTACGACATATGTTACAATTGACATGGAATCGTGAAAATAATAGTTTTTGCTAGGAACTTACGGATATAATTTTGATTTTCCGGCATTTGCATGCACGTTTCCTTTCCTCTCTCGCTCAGTCCTTGGATGATCGCCATCTTTCGCCCTCGTCCGGATCCCTTCTCCTTCTTTGTTTTTATCTGTCCCTTTTAAATCCCAGGACAGGTCTGACTCCCGCCCCACTTCGATTCATTTTCGTTTTTGATTGGACAGCTAAATTTCAGACAACCTCCGTTTCTGTCCCCCAACACCATTCGTTCTTATTAGCTAATATGCAGTTTAACGCACGTGCATGCAAATGCCAGAAGTTAAACGGCTAGGCCCTAACTCCCCATATTTATCTATGTCATGGGTCACAATACCTGACAAAGAAGAATCAACCCTGCCACATCTTTGTAGTATAGTCAGGTGTTCATGAATGTAGCTGACCAAAGCACATGACCCCCTGATTTTGCTCATTTATTGCTTTGGAGTAGTTAACTTTTTATTACGCCTTTGAATGGAAAATTGGGAAACAAAAACGGGAGTTCATTGCAAATGTTTCTGATGGGTGTTATCTTTTGCCTACATTACAGTATCATACTACAGTATTTTATTGTTATCAGGTTATAAATGTCAATATATGTGAGTGCAAAATTTCAGCTCGATCAAATGATAGGAAGTGGGTTGAAAGTGGAGTTTAGATTTCGATCTGGAACGATATAGATGTGAAATGGCAAGTTAAATAAATTCTTGACCATACATATTTCTATATCATAGAATAGAATATACAAATTCTTGTAAAACGGATGATATAGAAATATGTATGGTCCTTTCTTAACACATACAATAAAATGCAAAAATAAACTGAATTCCGTAGAAAATGATACTTTTTTTTTCATTTAGTATTCTTGATATTTTAATGCCAAAAGACAAGAGACAAATCATAAATATGCATATTTAAATAATCTTAAGTTTCTTCTTCATTTTCGTTAGGTTATAAATGTTAATAATTGAAAACATTGAAATGTATGTTATAATTTATAGTTATGAAGCGAAAATGCTGCACTGTGTACATTTGGATTTAAAAAATTTTATTTTGTTTGTAGTTCTAGGATAATAAAGTTCTTAACACTAATTTTTCTCTTGTTTTTCTACTTGCGATAATGAGAGATATCCTTCAGAAATAATTAGCTTTTGATGTAATTATTCAAAATTTTTATTTTGCGTTGAAGAATGAAAGAACATACAGTCAAATTGTGAGCGATTGAATAATTTTAAGCTTACCACAAATTCTGGTTAAAATGGTTAAAATTAATGTCAAAAATGAAGTTTTTGGTCTTTTCCATCATCAAAATTTAGAGACTATTTTCTTGCGATTTTCTTAAGGTCCGTTAAAGATTGTATTTAATCTAAGTGAGTGAATTTGAAACATTACTCGTTTTTTTTTTTTTTTTTTTTTTTTTTTTTTCTTTTTTTTCAAAAAAATACGATGGTGCTTTTTTTAGCAGTCATAAAATTTAGAAATAAAATAGTTTGTACACAGATATGAAAACGTTCTGTTCGCTCTAACTTTTTTCTTCTACTCTAATCGTATGAAAAGAAACTCATTCGGATTTGTAAAACGGTGTTACGTGTCGCGTACGCTATTTTCCATTTGGACATTTTTACCACAGCTCAGGTTCACAAAAGTATGGAGGAGGGAGGAGGGGTATTTTGCGAAAGAGTCTATTCGGGGGTGTAATTTTCCACTTGGATTATTTTCACTACTTCTCAGGATCACAAAAGTATGGAGAGGAGGGGTAGGGGGTACTTCGCTAAGTGGGGTAGGATTTAACGGTTGTCTAATACTTTTTTTCTTCAGTTCCTTGAAATTGAGGGGTAATCCACCCCTCGTCGCTTTGTGTCTACTGAAGCTGACAAGTGAATAATAATAGGTAATTTCGGACGATAAGAGAGAGAGGAAGTAAGAGAAAAGTCGGTTTCCTTTTCACTTCCCTAAAGCCGAAGGACAGCTTGAAAAATGGAACTGAGTCATGGTCCTCGAAAAGTCATAAAAATATAAGAAGAGACGGTTTTTACAACTCTGTGATAAAATTAGGTGATGGTGTGGGGGAGGGGGATTTATTCTTCATATCACATACTAACTCACAGTTGCTAAGCTTACATTTTCAATGTAGCAATGAATAGCACTTTCATTTTTTAACTCCTCTCGGAAAATATTTTATCCATCTCGTTATTGCTATTTGATCGCTAAAGTCTCTGTTTTTCTTGAAATTATATCATTGGGATTTTTTTTTTCTCTTTGAATGAGATGATATTGCGATTTATTTTTCTCTTTTAGATCCATCAGTGTACTGATTATTTTATAGCGATAAGACTCATTGATTGTCCCTAACACTTGCATTGCTTTGAAACTTCAAAGTATTTGTCTTGCATTTAATTTGTTTCTTTTCTTTAGATTTTCTGTCATGTAAACAGCTAAAACCTCAGAAACGAAACAACATGGTTTTTAGGATTTTGAAACAGGTCTACCGTAACACATTGTAAATTTTGCCACAATACACAAACAGAAGAGGGAAAAAAATATTTGAATTAAACATGGCTGTTTTTCCACCGTTATAAGGAATTCACCTCTATAGCATCCTATACGAAAGATAGTTCCAGGTTTTTTTTCCTTCAACATAATAATTATTTCAGAAAAAAAAAGTAGGATTTTTTTATTCTTATTTTTTCAGATTGAATGGGGAATTTATACTAGTTTGATGGCTTAAACAGGCAATAGCGCCTAAAGGGATTTCAAAGAGATCCAAATTCATGTAAATTCCACAACCTTTGCAGTACTTAAGAGAATTCAATTCACTCAATTTTCTTCCGAATGATTTGTAGTTTCGAGTGATTTTGGTCTCACAAAATAAAAAAAAAAGATTACTTTCCCTATCATTTTTCCAATCTTCGTAAGAAGCAAATAAACACTATTCTGTTCCCGACTATATGTGAATTGTGCATGTCGTCACGGAAAAATGTTTTCAGAACAAAAGTATAGCGATATACAAACTATTATAAGTGTATCATATATATATATATATATATATATATATATATATATATATATTAACTTCTCAAAGAATATTTAAATTTTTAAACTCCCAAGAAATCATTCCTTAGGCATCTGATATATTTAAAAATGTTTTAAAGTCATGTTTTTTTTTTCAAATTTTAATTTTTGTTCAGTTACAATTCCATCGCGTGCTATAAACCAAATCCTTTCCTAATTTCTCTTCGCTATGTTATATACTCATTTGTACTTGAAAAGATATTCTTACGGAAAAAGGTTATTCTATGTAGGACGTTGGCTTAGAATGCTTTCAATAAAGAAGTGTTATTTGCTATTGGTTTGTTTGGGTTAAAATGTCACATAAGGAAGCACACGAATAATTTTTGGCGAAGACCTTGAATAATATTATGTATATATATATATATGTGTGTGTGTGTTCTCCCCCTCTGCTGCTCAATATTTTGAGAGACACTACACCTACGATGGAGACACTACACTTTCAATGAAAAAGTGTATAATGCATTTCATTAAAGATCGCATCATGAAAAACTGAACAAAAATCAGGTCTCTCGATTCTGAAATGGTCTTAGACCTGAAACATGTACTTTTGTGTCTCAAAAATTCATTTCATGCATAAAACTTACCGAGTTCACACTCAATATAGGAACTTTTGAATACTAGACTCATTTTTTGGGGAAACGTATGAATACATTGAAACTGTTCCGCGAAGGAAATATCACATACATGTATTTTACTTCTTTCTTTACCTTTGGAAAAGTGATTCAAAGAATTAAATATCAAAAATAACATCCTTTTCAGCATGACCAAAAAAATTTCAGCTCATGGTCCCCCCTCAACCGCTCTAATGGAACGGTTTACTCTATAAAGGACAAAGCAAATCTGTTTGACTTCTCTCTAGAATGCTCCTTTCAAGTCAACAGCTCTCCTTACAAAATTCAACACATTGAATAAGATTCCAATTTTGTTTCTAATTTCATCTTATCTAACCAAAACAAGCACCCCCCCCTCTCTCTCCCATGGAAATAGCTCTAATTATTCAAAATCTCAATAAGTGAAAAGCCCTCGTTGAGGATGGCATTCATGACATCACTTTCAAACAACTTTCCTACCAACGTGCTTACTCACATCACAAAAATATTTAATAAATGCCTTCTCTTATTTTCTCTCCAAATAGAAGCACTCTAAAATCTTTGAAAAAATTCTTCTAAAATGGATCCTTGTCCATATCAATCTTATATGATGTATGGTAATGTGTTCATGCCTAAAACAATACATAATTTGGTTTAATGCATAAACACAGTACCTTATATGGACTTCTTCGTATTGTTAACACCATCCCTGTAGGCTACAATAATCAGCAAATTACAGCCGGAATTCAATTTGACATTCAAAAACCTTTCGACCGCCTTCGGCACAACGGTCTCATGAATAAATTAATTCAACTTAATTTCTCAACTTACATCAACAATATCATTAATTGCTTTCTCAACATTCTTTCCAAGTTAAAATTAGAGCTGAATTTTCATTTATTGGCAAAATTCTTGTTGGCTGTTTCCAAGTGTCTGTTTAATCTCCTTCTCTTCTATCTACTGTCTTTTCCAGTATTACTTCCTTCAAACAGCTTTCTCCACCCTCTGTCTCTATACCGGTAATGCCGCCATCCTCACCTAATCTAATAACATAATTGACGACAAAAAAAATCCTTCAAAAACACCACCTTAATATTGAATAATATTATTTACGGAATTGTTTAATATTTTAAGTGTTAAAAGCGGTGTACGAGCTCGTATATATAGCATTACTATACCGCAAATAATTGCTTTGACATTTAATATTTTAGAAACTAATATATGTAGTATTTAGTTATCACTCACTGAATTGCTTATAAGTGCAAATTACAGTTAGTGTAATTATAATATTAATATAGCGCAAATAATTCTTTAAAAATTATCTTTTAAAATGCGAGCGTACTATCCGTATCACAGTCCGAAAAGGGTGATATTTTCAGAAGCCACTAGGGAGAAAAAGGCTGCCACTTTCAGCGACCGTTTGATCGTAGAGCTACGCGTCGCAGGAGAACGAAAACTGCTTATTCGCCTTTCTGTAAAAGGGTTAAAAACGACAAAACCAAAACCCTGATCTTCTGTAAAGATCATACGCTCCAAAACCAGCCAAACAAGTTAAAAATTATTCTCTAACTTAACATGGAACACCGACGTCAAATACCTGGATTTGAAATCAACTTATCAAAAAATCGTTAACAAACTATCGAGAAAGGCTGGGAACCCTCCTTTACGCTTTCTCCGTATAGAACCACGCCGCTTAAACCCACCTTAAAAAGCTACAAATTCTTCAAAATAAAATTTTCCGTATTGCTGTTAACGCCCCCTGATTCGACCGTAATGATGTTATTCATGAAGATCCTTTAATCAAAACTCACATTTTAATCAAAAATTCCTTTAATCAAAATTTATATTTCATATCTTGCTCTAAAATTCTACAACACCCTTTCAGATCACGAAAACCCACTTATCAAAGCTCGGCATTTTTTGCCCGCAACTGCTGTGCTCATCCCTATCCATATTAAACATGTAATAATTATTTCAATCTTTATCCTCCTTAAAATTCAAAATTTTCATAATTAAGCATCTTTTCCTTCTTTTATTCGGCTTTCTCCTCTCTCTTCTTTCATGTCCACCTTTTTCAATCAAAAGTGAAACTGTGTCAACCAATGGCAAAAACATCAATTCTAATTCATCCATCAGAATTCAGACTCTCATCAGTTTCCAATTCATCCACTTATTAGCATTTTTCATCGCCCTTATGGCAATTTCTTGCTTCTCCTTGCAACACCTACGCTCTTGACAGCAACTTGGGTGGTCTCCACTCCAGCGGCGTTTAACTCGTTCTTTTCTCTCCTCCTCTCTCTCTTCAGGAGAGACATTGAAAAACTCTAGAATCTCAATTTTCTCTCTTAATTTTAAGACCACTTCAAGTCATATTTCTAATTCTTGAAAATTACCACCACTTTCTTTAAAATGGTAATTTAATTATAGTAAAACGACATCAAAAAATCCTCAAAAGTTCATCTTTTGGGACAAATAAAAAAAACGAATAGAGATTTAAAAAACAAAGAAAAATTTAAAAAAAAACATATAAATATCATTTCCTTTCTTATCATCCATTCTTGATTCCTGCTTCTTTCTGCTCTGTGTTTCGGCACAGCGTAATATGTTTATTTTTCTCCTTTTTTTTCCCTGTAAAATGAGCCAGATGTACAACGCCTACCCATAATCGCGTTGGCCTTGTAGTCATGGTCGCGGTCTCGTGGTCGGCGGTTTTCGTCAAAACGTGGGTTCGAGGCTTAATGCCACCATGTTTAATACACCACCTGCTACACCACCGCTGTGTAGCAGGAGCTGATGCTCGTTAAAGTTATCTAGGCTGACTACTCATAGTCCTCCCATTGGCATGGTCTGGAAGTTAGGAAAGGGAGGTGCTAGCTCAAGTGTCCTCCTCGTCACTTGACCGAGCTTCAAAACTACGAGGTCCGTCGTCAATAGCCATCGTACTTTCTCCAGTGCTGCGTTGGTAAACAATCACATCACATCAAATTATAAGAATATGTATATACTCAGAGAGAAAGCGGCAGCAACTATTTATAGAATATGAGAATTTTACATGAATTATATATACCCGATTAAAAGAATAAAATATTTTCTTGTAATTTTCGCTTCGTAAATTTTAAAAAGATAAATAATTTCTGTATTAAATTAAAGAAAAAATATTTTAAATATTGTTCCAGATAATAGTGAGACATTTTTTGTTTACTAGATATAAAATCCGCATAAAATGTTCTTTTAAAAAATATATCATAAAGGTAAGTTGCAGATTATTGGTGATGCGTATTATTCATTGGAACATGATCAAATATTATTTAAATCCAACATGAGAGAAGAAGAAAAAAATATTTTTCCATCAGGCATGATTTGAATTTTCGTCGTGTTTTATAAATTCAAAAATACATCTTGTTATTATTTGTTCATGCTTCAGAATTGCGAAACATTTTGCGGATATTTTTTAATGAAATATTTTTCCTTAATTTTTTTCAGTGAGTTATTTTCCATTTGAACTAAAATTATTCGATTTTTTATAAAATTCTTGCGCGAATAGTTCAGGCGGATGTGATTGGTGGTATTCGATGTGACGTCACCGAGAAGATGCGCAGGAAATGCGGGAGCTTATGAGATACCTTTGAATCATTTAATGAAAACAAGAGACACCTTTCACATAGTCTTACTAAGGAGATTTGAAAAGTATGGAAGATTTATTGAAATCTGATAGAAGCGAAGTAAGTTTTGAGATGTGTGTCTAAATTTTTCTTCCCTTTAAATAGAAATGACACTCTAAATAATACCGCAAAAAGTTCTGCTTAATTCTAATTTCTATAAAATATTTAATTATTTATTTTTGTGACATATACGTTATGCAATACCAATCTCATAAACAAAGTTTAAAAATCCAGTTAAATGACATGACTTTGAATATATGAACAGAAAAAAGCTTTTAAGAAGTTGAAGTTAACAATACAAGTTGTTAAAAAGTTCTTGCTTTTTAATTCTTACTTCAATCTTACAGTTTCAGTGCTTATCCCTTAAAAGACATTTAGACGAGAAATATTTACAAAAGTGCACTGAAGATATATAATTTTTCGTGATTTCAAAAACTTCTTAGTATAACTAAATAAAATATTTGGGTTTTTTTTCCCATCTAATTTGAAATATGCAGCCACAAAATCAAGAAAGTAGCGATAACTGTTTGAATTTAAATTTTGAAAAGTGTGAATTTCAAAGGCGGGATGAATCTTTTCTCGCTAAAGGGCAAGATAGCGACGCTAAACCAACAAATAGTGATATCGGTATAAAAAAAGTAGAAGAAAAAGATTTTGTGTTAAAAGGTGAAACGTTTGAATTCAAATCGAGAGATGAAACCCAAAGAGAATTGCTAGATTCTACTTTGGGAAGTTTCATTCAACAAAATGATCCACAAGGGTCAAAATCTTCGGCAGTTGAAATGATCATAAGCCAATACCTGATATCTGAGGTTAATTTGGTGTTTAGGGATCAATCCCAACCGGGATACCCCTCTGTTTCTCCCATCAATTCTATAGCCTCGCTGTCTGACTTAGAGAGCGATTCCGCAGGCGAATACGAAGGGCGGGTGAATGCAAACCGAAATGCAAATGATAAAATTAAGCAAGAATGGATAGTGGATTTTCCCGTGCCTAGACCCCAAAAGTATCGTCCACCTGTAAGAAAAAATAGAATAAAGTACCCTCATCGAGTCCAGTTCCAGCCGTTCCAATCTGGGACTGTTGAACTAGATTTTCAGCACTGTCTACCAAGTAGCTCAGGTCAGCAAGTTAAACCAGGAAAGCTTTGGACTACGTCTCCTGGCCCCTCCCCCTCCCCGTGTGATCAAATGCAGAGTTTGGAGGACATAGATGAGGACTACCGGAGATTCAACGAGCAGTTGCGGACAAAGTGTCCGAATGTCAGGCAGAAAACAACGAAAACTCGGGATTGGAGGAACCGAATACGCAGAGTATTTCGCATCTTAAGGGAAAGGGTCAGAAAATTGCTTACTCCCAGTTCGGAATGAGTTATATTGGTGATCTAAAAAATTCGTTAGTTCATAAGTCGCTGAAAATTATATATATATATATATATATATTATGCATATTTTTTTAAACGTTAATAAATCCCAATCAGTCATAAAATTTTGAATGCTTTAGGAAATTGTATTAATTGAACCTCATTTTTAATTATTCAAAAATGTTTATTACTTTAGAATCTCCAAGCCTCAAAAAAATGTACGCATTTTCAGTGTATTAAGTAATCGAAGAAAATTCAAAATAAAATAAAATATAAAAAGGTAATTTGTTTTGTTTTTACTCTCGTTTAAAGCTAAATGGAACAGTTTTGGAAATAATTTGTTCCAATAAAAATATAAGTAATTTGAATTTAAAACAAAACAGTATAAAATTTAAAATTTCTTAACTGTTGAATTTCAAATTTAAATTTTTTAAATTTCTTTTATTATCGAATATCCCAAAGTTCTTTACAAGTAGGACTAAATGAACTAATCTTTAGAGGTTACTACAGCAAACGAGAAGAATAGTCATGCTCTTGATAGACATTCTAAATTTGTGAATAGTTTTCATTTATTTTACTTTTCTTTGTATATTGCTGATAATTTAACACACAATGGAATTCTAATTAATATTTATTAAAACTGATAATATACTTTTTCAGTAATTATAAAACATATTTGTATAATTTATTAATATTACAGTATTATTTTATGATACAGTATTTATTTATGATATTTATAATGCTCCTTTATAATGTTTACAACATTTATTTATGACACTTCCATGCACCTTAAAAGAAGTTTGTTACATTATAAAAAAAATTCTAAAAAAAAAGCTTTATGAAAAATTTTGTTATCGATATAATGAAGCGAAATGGGTTCCAAAGAATCTTTTCATCAAATTGTTTGAAAATACAAACTTCCATTAGATAACATTTATGAAAATTCCATTACAGGTAAAATATCTTTTTTACAGTTTTACCTTGAATTCTTAATTTTTATTTGTAGACGTAAAAACAGAATTTAGAACTTAGCTACTGTTTGTTTGTGTCAGAATTGTATTAGGATATATCTGTCACAATGGAATAATGATATTTGTTTCAAATATGCTGTATCATGCAGTAGAAATAAATATGCGACTGTAACATTATAGCATCGGCAGTAATAGGTTTGTAACGGCTTAGATCTTAGAAGTAGTTATTTATATGAATATAATTCTGTATCAATAATAGTGGTGTTTCAAATACTGTTTTTACAAATAGGCCGTTGATTGTTTCGATTATTTTCTTAGCGCTAGAGACATTAAATCATCAAAAAAAATATGTTTGATATTTAATTTGGCAATCATGGCAAATATTAAAATTGCAATTAGGAAATACGTGCTATAACTGTTCTTGAGATGAAAATGATAAGAATATATGTATGGATAAGAGAATATGTATGGATAAGAAAATATGTATGGATAAGAAAATATGTATTGATAGTCAGAAAAATTTTAAAATGATTTTCGACATATACTTGTAGAAGTAGAAAATTGATTCACACTTTTAATAACTATTCAATGTTGTACAGTTAGTGTTTCTAATATTTATATAGTAACTGTAGATTACACAGGAAAAAAAATATTCAAAACACCTGCTTCTTGCAAAAAAGGATCAATTCGCATTGATCAAAATCTTATTTTATTTCAACCGAGATTCGTTGAATCTCCTTTTAAAGCAAATAAGAATACTAAAATAGTTAAGCATGCACATTTTGAGCTAAAAACAAACCCCTTTTTAGAAAATGATGCAGGTATGAGAAGCAGAAAAATGAGGCATGTTTCAAACTACTGTTATCAATGTCCTTAAACTTTGTTGTCATATTTTAAGACAAAGGTATTGCATAAAGTATATGTTACATTATGATTTAAGTCAAGACTTTAGAGAACTGGAAGTTATTTATTCATAAAATCTTTACAAATATTTCATAATGAAAAATCAGACATAAAATAAGAAATTGTTTCAAAGAAATGAAGAAAAAGTTAATTTTTATGTGCACATATTAAATAATGAGAATATTAAAGAATTATTTAATGTAATAATAAGCTCTAATTTTTTCCACTCAATTTTAAATATAAAGCCAATCATTTTTGATTGTCTATCATAATGGGTTTTTAAGAAATTTACGATATAAAATGTACAAAAGAGAGAGAGCGTTATGAACTTGTATGTGAATAATACTAATCTACTTTTATCTAAAAATAATATATATATAGTTCATAATATTTAGGTTTATAATAATTCTCTAATTGTTACTGGCGAAAATATTAAGTTAATAATACGCAATATAAAAGAATTTAGTTACTTTTATACTTAACTTTTTTATTTCGAACATTCATCTCAAAACTTACAAAACCCCCGCAATGCAAATTTTTCGTTCTGTCAGGAATTTTGCATCATGATCCGAGGTATGTATCAAATATTTCAGTATTTTATATGGTAAGAAAATACGCGAGTTTTACTAATATTTATATGTAATCTCGATTAACATTCTGAAACTATTTTTTAATGAAATAAAAATTATTAATTTGAAAAAATGATTTGTTTTTAATCACTTTAAAAGAAGTAGTTCTTTGGAATTGCGTTTGAAACTTGCATGTTTTAATTCTTATGGACTGTTAAGAAAATAATATTATTTTGAATATAGAAAATAGTTGACTGGTGATAAATTAATAGTTTGTACAGTATTGAGATTAAAATGATTATCTTTACCTGAGTTACGAAATCATATATATTAACAACTCGTGTTACTGATGTTACTTGTGTAAAAGAAGTGTGCCTTGAAATTTTGATTTCAAATGTCCTATATTCTTTAAATTTTGACAAAATTAATACAGATCAACTCTTAAGAATTTTTTTCACAAGTTTTCTACACACAAAATATTCTGAAAGTAAAAAAACAGAATATTTTAAAAATTTAATAAGGAGAATCAAGAATTTGTTTACAATGTTTCAAACAAATATTATTCAAATGTTCTTCATGAATCAATGTTCAAATACTCTTAAAATATTTATTCGGCTCTTTATGCTCTTCTATAAAAAGCGACTTTTTATATATTTCGGAGGTGTAAAAAGTACTTTCATTCGGATGGTGTCCTCTATTTCCTTTTTTTCCCTACTCATTTCTATATAAGTGTCCAAGCAAAATACAAAAAATAATGTATTCGAAAAAGAGAAAAACTCAAATTAATCTCGGAAAAAAAGATCTAGTGAGTTAAATTAAAACTTTCAGAGTAAAAAAAAATTGCTTTATAACATCTATCGCGTGAGCAAAGGGCAATGCATTTTCATCAGATGAGTGGTCACTAATAATGGTACCAAAAACTGTTACAGTTAAATTGAGGTGATAAATTTATATTTTAATTGAGGTGATAAACATACCTTTTTAAACAGGGAATAAGCTCTTTGGTGAGATTCTAAGGAATACAAGTGGATTCAATCAGTTTCAATTGGAATCCGTGCAAGATTTATTACAAGAATCAGACATATATATTTGTTCACATCTCGTATTTTCTATTGAATAAAAACGTCATAAAATTTTCAGTTATAATCTTTAATATTTCAAAAACGCTTTGAGGAACAGCTGACATTAGAAGTTGAAGAATGTGTACTAAATTAAATTCATAATAATGCTTAAATATGTGTAACTCAAATTAATTTTTATTGATTTTTGTTTATTTCGAACGCAACGTGCTTTTTTTTTTTTTTTTTTTCCCTCATAGAGAAGTTCTGGTTAAATAAGCAGGGATTTATATCACTCTTAGCTTATATATAGAGAGAAATTTTCTTTTTATAACTAAGGTTTTCCTGTAAAAATCAGTTTGAAACATTGAAATAAGAAAGAATTTTTATATTTTATCTATCAACTGTTGTATTTTAATGCAAACAAGCATTCGTGAAATTACCGTAAATATTGATAATGTTCAAAACATTTTTAGGCCGTTGCCATTTTTATCCTCTCTAAATATATAAAATACGGTTTTCTTACAACGTTTTTTTGTATTTTACATGGTGTTCAATGTGCGTGTGTGTGTCATCAAATTTTCGATCGTTAATTTAACCAACTTCCCATCAAACTAGAGCTCTGAAACTTTGGGAATCGTTTTTACTCGCCTAACAATGCAATATTTAGACATTAGCGACAAGTTTTAAGTAATATTTCAATTTTTTTTTTAATTATGCAGTTTGTATTAATTTGATGCCCTCTATGGAAGACATATTGAACTACGCAGAGAGGGTGATATTTAAGACGAGAGAGAGATGAGGGGGGTTTTACAACGTTTTTATGTATTTCACTTGGTATGTGTGTGTGTGTCAGTGTGTCATCAAATTTTCGATTGTTAATTTAACCAACTTCTCATCAAGTTAGATATCTGATACTTTGGGAATCGTTCTTGCTTACCTAACAATGCAATATTTTGACATTTACGACAAGTTTTAATTGATATTTCAATATTTTTAATAAACTTTGCCACCATATAAGAACGTTATTTTTAAAAACGTTGGTTTTTATCTCGAATTATTTATTTATTTACTCGTGCAAACGCGGATGGTAGGTGGTCATTGTATCGTGCTCGTTTCCGTCGATCCACGCATTAAAATCCTGACTGCAATAAAAGTCAGTCCTCAAAGGAAGGTTAGGTCGGAATTTCTCCCGTCAGCGAAATCTGGGAGAGTAGGACCCCATTTCAGACGTCATCCTCGGCAACGGACCGTGGTTCAAAATCACAAGATCCGTTTCCAAAAGCTCTCGTGTTGTTTCTAAGTACGGCCATAATAAATTTTCAGTCAATTCTTTATTTAGCATGTTTTGGGGAAAGCAAAAGAAAGAGTTATGATATTCATAGGTTTTTTAATCATGTATTATGAAGTTAAATTTGTCGGAAATATCGAACATGTATTCAGTGTTAAACACTTTAATTTCGGAAATACTTTTCTTCCTGCGTTTTAGTCCAGGGTGGCATTTTGGTCATGGACCCGAACTTGTGACCGACATTATTTCTATCGAGTCGAGATCTGATGCTACTGAAGACCTGCCGTGATTAATGCATGTTAAATCTGTCAAGGCTACAAGTCCTCCCATTGGCCTGGGATGGAATTTTGGAGAGGGAGGTGCTAACTCAGATGTCATCCTCGTCACATGACCAAGGCTCTAAATTACGGGTCCGTCGCCAACAGCCTGTGTGCGGCTTCCAAGTGCCACGTTTATTGCAATCAATCAATCATCACGTAAAGAGGTGACGAAGCTAGGAGATTTAATTATCTGTTTGGAAAAGGAAATTTTTGTTGTTTTACAATTTTTTTTTTTTTTTTTTTTTTTGCTGTCCCTGTTCATTTTTAAAAAGTTGTTCCTTAAACTGTTCTTCAGTTCATTTGCTCTATTAAATCCTCGAACAAAAAATAAATCGAAAGAGATCCATCTCCATTTAGTTGTAACCAAACCCGCCATTCCACTTATGGAACAAAGATTCAAACCAGTAATTGAACATTGCCAAGCACGAAACCCAAAACCACGACCAGTGCCCTTTTTCATCAAGTATGCTACGGCGTTCAGAGAGCCACCAGTACAACTGTTGCTTCTACTCTGTGCGCTGTTACATGCAACTGTGAATAAAAAATATCCACATTCATTCGAGGACCAGCAACTAATCAATTGCTTCTGCTCGTATTGAAGGTTTATATAGAGCGCCGAACCCAGAATGGGTCTATATCTCTCATCTGAGTTGAACCTGATTACATGCTATTACAATACCCTGGTACAAATGGATGCTGCACAATTTTAAGTAGTTACTAATGAGATAAATAAATGATATAAATATTTTCAACTAATTGCATTAAGTTATAAAAGTTTATTGAGTTTAAGATTCTATGAACTGTAGTGAGTGAGCAGTGAGGTGGGGTGGGTGGGGCTATGATAGCGCTTGTCCAATCAGGGAGCAGCTACTCGAGTACTGAGAAATTTTCTATCTTGGTTAGGAGAAACTTCCCTCTTTCCTCTAAGGGGGAGAGGAAGCTTTCCTATTGGTTGAGGGTATGGTGAGTTAAGGAAGTATATATAAGAATTAATCTAAGCTTGTTGGGGTTCTATAATTACGAATGTAGTGATTGATTTGCTGAATTGAAGGGTTTGGGTGGTTGATAAGGGTATTATTAAATTTTTCAGTGATTAAATTATTATAATTTTGGAGTTTGTAGAATTTTAGGGAGTCTCTGATATCATCATTTCGCACAAACCATCTAGCTTGTGCGATCATCCTTAAAATATTGTTTTGTAAAATTTCTAATTTATTGTGGTGGATTTGAGCAGCCTGATTCCAAATTGGACAAGCGTACGTAATGATGGGTCGCAGATACAGTGTATAGACAAGCAATTTATATTTGATAGGCAAAGTAGAACTCCGACAAATTAGTGGGATTAATTTATTCGCGGCAAGTCGGAATTTATCTTGAAGTTGTGTTATATGTTGTCTGAAAGTGAGTGTTTTATCAAGGATAATGCCAAGGTATTTGGCTTTTTGAGACCAGGGAATTGGTGTGTTATGAATATAAATTTGTGGTATTGGTGATCTTGTTGATTTAGTGAAGAAGACGGCCTCCGTTTTTGTAACATTCAGTGCTATTTTCCATTTGGAGAACCAGTCTTCTAGTATTGAAATGTGTCTGTTGATATGATGTGCGATTACTTTGTTGTTTCTGTGTTTTGCAAGTATCGCTGTATCGTCTGCGTACATGCAGAGAATTGTGTCATCGTGTTTAGGTATGTCGTTCACGAAAATTTGAAACAAGGCTGGCCCGAGATGCGTGTCCTGAGGAATTCCTGTATTAATAGTTCTAGGGTTTGAATAAGTGTTGTTAATTTTTACAACAAAGTTTCTATTTTCTAGATAGGATTTAATGAGATTAATTAAGTAAGGTGGGGTGTTAATATTTATTAATTTGTAAATTAATCCTTCATGCCAGACTCGGTCAAATGCTTTTTGAATGTCTAGGAAGGCAGCCCCTGTCTTCTCTTTATTTCTAAATCCTGATCTGATGTAGGTGGTGACTCTTGTTAGTTGGTGGGTAGTGGAGAGATGTGGCATAAAGCCGTGCTGTTCCTGGATTATGATATTATTTTCTTGCAAGTAATTGGAGAGTCTATTTAATATTATTTTTTCAGCTAGTTTTCCGAGAATTGGAAGTAGAAATATGGGTCGATAACTTTCTGCGTTGGTTGGATCCTTGCCTGGTTTTAGGATTGATACGACTGAGGCTGTTTTCCATAGTTTTGGAAAGTAACCGAGTCTTAGCATGTGATTAATGATGTTATTAATTTGAAGGATAGTTGGGATAGGAAGGTTTTTTAGCATTTTGTTAGTTATACCGTCATGGCTGGGTGATTTGTTAATTTTAATTTTGTTAATATAATTTATAATTTCGAAAGGATGACAGTGTAGGGGGGAGTCATTTTCAAATTGTTGTCATTAGCTAGGAAGTTGTGAACGACATGTTTTATTGTCCTGTCATGTGTGGGTGTGTTGGTTTTATTGAGTTGGAACTGATTTTTTAATGAATCAGCTGGTAGTTCAGTTTTTTCTGAGTCTTCTAGTGCGATACTTGTAGGGCCGTTAATGGCTGAAATGATGGTGCTTTTCTTTCTTTGTTCCTTTGCGGCTCCCCAGATAGAGCCACGTTCGGTATTGAGTGATGCAAGTGTTGCTTCCCAATCTTTTGTGGATTGTTCTTTTATTCTTGTTTTTAGTAGTTTATTGACTTTATTAAAGTGTTTTTTGTGTTCGGGATTTTTTATGAATTGCCAGGTTTTTCTGGCCCTGTTTCTATATTTGATTAATTCTCGGATATCTTTATTAATATGATGTGTTTGTTGAGCGGAATATGGTTTAGATGATGTGTTGTAAGCTTTGAGTATGTTATCTGTTAAATTGGCGACATACAATTTTAGATTCTCTCCGTTATTAATGTTAGGGAGGTTAAAGTTAGTGTTTCGTAGATAGTTACTAAAGTTACACCAGTTTGTGTAAACTTTATTATTTTTATCGTGTATCTTGATTTTTAGGTCTATGAATGCGTATATTGGATTGTGGTCTGATGAGAGTTTGGGGAGGGAGGTGCAGGTAATTGGCCAATGGCAATCTTTCGTTAAGGTGATGTCTATTGTGGTCTGAGCCGATTGGCTGAAGTGAGTAGGGGTGGAAGGGGCTATGATTTTCATGTTGTTCGATTCTGTAAATTTCAGTAGTTTAATACCTCTTGGGTGATTGGTATTGCATTTCCATTGAGTATGTTTAGCATTGAAGTCTCCACTCATTATGTTTCGAGTTCCTACTTTTAATAGTTCTTGGAGGTCATTCGCGATATGAGAAGTTAAATTAGATTGGGGTGGAATGTAAACTGAGGATATGAAAATTGTTTTTTCCCTCGGAGGTGTGATAGCAACGATCGTTGCTTCAAACACTCGTAATTGAGGGGTTGGAATTCTGTAGTGTCGGAGAGAATTTTTAATGAGAATTGCAGTGCCGCCTCGTGCATGATTCGATCGATCAGGGAGTGCTCTGTCATTTCGATAGATTGTGTAGTTTGCAATTTTAAATGTGTTTTCCATGTTGACATAACTGAGAAATAACGTGAGATGGACTGCGAGAGAGAAAACAGGTTAGGTCGGGGTGTAAGTGAGGGAGCGAGAAGCAAAAGTAGAGCACCGCGCTTTGAAAGCTGGCGGGAGTGACGTAGTGAACTGAGTTGAGGGGGAAAGGAGAGGGAGGAGGGATTTGTTTTTCTGCGCAGGGGAGACTGGAATCAGCCCACCGCTACTGAGGATAGAGAGAGATGGTAGGGAAGTTGCTTTGGATGCGGGGCACGGAGAACCGGCCCTACGTCATCTGAAAGGTAGAATGAGGAAAGAAGTGAAGAGAGAAAGGGAGGAGACCGATCTTCCAAGAGGAGAGAAAACGTTTTGAAAAAAAGTTAGATCAGCTGATAGCAAAGGAGATCAGCTGATCGGAGGAAAGGAGGGCGGGTTGCTTCCTCAGAATGTTAGTCGTGCAGAATGATTTACATTTTCGAGGTTTATGAATTGGCTATTGCTCGTGTTGTTGGTATGATTTACGATGATATTACAGAATGTAGAGAATAGCTGGGTAATGAGCATGTAGGTGGATAGGATATTTAATTCTCTCTGTGAATATAGAGGACTGTCATATATCTGGCGACTCTGGATATAGAGCGGAGAAATAAGTTCTGGGTTCTTTGAAGCAGGTATCTGTTGGTTTTTTCAGTGTCTCCCAAATTTGGCAGCCGTATCTGATGATGGGGAGAACATAGGTTTTAAAAGGAGGAGTTATTACTGAGAGAGAGCTTTGATTTTTTTTTCAACAGTAATGCTTGCGGGGAGTAGAATTTTTTGGTTGCTTTATCTATGGTGATTTGGTTATTGTCTTGGTAATTGAGTTTGCTGTCGAGGTGGAGGCCGAGATAGTGGATGTTATCAGTCCATTCAATATAATTATAGAATAGGGTGATTGGTGAAGGGTATTTTATGGTTCTAGTAGATTTTGTAAAGAGGACTGCAAGGCACTTGTCTGCGTAAATGGAGATTCTCCAGAGGAAATGTCAGTCTTCTAGGATTCCTATGTAGTCTTGGACGATGTTTTGGGTCCCTAGAGTATATTTATGACATGTGAGGATCGCTGCGTCATCAGCAAAGAGGTAGACCTCTACCTGAGGTGATGTAAAGAAATCGAAGATGAAAGTTTCGAATAATAGAGGAGACAATAAAATGCTTTGCAGACAGCCTGCAAAAATATTGTTGGTATCGGAGAGGTAGGGTTGAAATTTGATTGGGAATGTTCTATTATTGAAGAAGCTTTTGGCAATAAGGATGATTAAAGTAAGGAATTCAAGTTTGATGAGGCGATAAATTAGACTTTCATACCAGATGTGTTCAAAATCCTTCTGGACATCAAGAAAAATACTGTCTGTGGCTATTTTCTTTGGAAATTAGAATTGATGTAGTTTGTAACTCTGAGGAGTTGGTGGCAAATAAAAGTGTTTTCTCTTCAACCATGCTGATGTAACGGGATGATATTGTGGTTGTCAGTGTGGTTCTTGATTCTTGTGAGGTGGAATTTTTCGAAGATTTTTTCCTATGGATGATTTGAGGCTTATTGGTCTATAGTTGAGAGGATTCTGGAGATCTTTATTAGGCTTTGGGATCATAGTGATAATGGCGTATTTCCTGGAGTCAGGAAAGTAATTAAAGGAGAGGCATCTGTTGAAGATTTTAGTGATATGAGTTATTGCATTAATTGTGAATTATTTAATTGGGAAATTTCGAATATTATCCGGTCCAGGAGCTTTCTTGTTTTTGAGTTTTTGAATTATTTCAATAACTTTAGATGGAGAGGTGAGCGAAACAATACTGGAGTGATGTGGAATCTGGAGGAAGATGTTTACAGTATCTTCGACTATTTTGATGTGTTTTTCATCTTCCGGACCTAGATTGACTACGAAAGAATCTTTAAGGTTATTCTGCGAAGAGGTTAGCTTTTTTGAGGTGTCACGAATTACTCCCTGGATACCCATGAGAGGTGGGATGACATTTGGGGGTGTGGCTATGGTATTCGACAAGTTTATGGACTGAGTTATCTTCTATTGTTGCGGCTTGAAGGGAACTATTAATGGTTTCATCTCTTAGAAGAGAAAGTTCTTTTTTAATTTCACTATGAAATCTATTTAGAATTATTCTGCAGGGGGGGAGTATCTAGTTTCTTGCCGAATTCAAATTTAACTTTGTCGAATTTTTATCTATGAAATTCTTTCTGTGACCAGTAGGGATGGAAAGGGAGTATTAGTAATTAGCAGTGCTGGTGGCTTGGGTAAAGGAGGAGATGGAGCTATTGATGCTGTTAATAACAGAGTCGAATTAAATTATACGGACGCTTTTTATACTAAAATGTGTCACTCAAATAAGCTACAAGAATAATATCCAATCTATAATAAAATTCTTTATTATTTAACAAGTTTAAACGTCAGCTTTATCTTAGCATTGCTAAGAAGGCAAGAGAATTTCGAAACAGAAAGTAAACAGACTACACCCAAACCATTAGAATCCTGGCTGTTGCCACTCCGGCATAAATAAAAACAATACATATGAAACTTAAAAGTGGCTGGCATTATAGTTACAATTGAATATTGATACTTAATTCCTTTCAAACTGAGACAGATGTCTTCGATATTTTTGATGATGAGTTGCCAGGGATGGTTAGATGAATTATCTATTAAAAGGTCTAAAAGTTAGTGAATTGATAGGTACTGGGAGAGGGTGGGATGAAAGTTTGCTAGTTTATTGTGAGATGAACAGGTTCATGGTCGCTTGAGAGATCCGGAATGACTGATGCATTAGTATCACTTGGATTGGAGACTGTAAAAATCTAAGGTGGCGTGGTTATATCGGGAGCATGTAGCAATCCAGTTAGGAGTGGTTGGAGCAAAGATCCTGATGTCGGAGCCATTTATGTAGCTAAAGAGCTGTCGGTCAGCATTATTATCATAGGAGGTTGGGTTCCATGAATGATGTTTGGCATTAAAATCTCCTATAATGAGACATTGAAGTCTATTTCTAAAGACTTTCCTAAGATCCGGGATGAAGTCTGTTGGCGATCTTCTTCTAGTTGGAGGCCTGTAAATGGATGAGATTTTGAGTTTATTATTGTTTATTTCAATGTCGTTGTTTATGGTATTTAAAAAGGCAGTAGTATGGACATTAATTTGGTGATGGGGTACGGAGTTTTTAATGATGATTGCAGTACCACCTCCTTTGTGGGTGAGGCGGTCATTTCTGTGGGTGGTGTAATTGACAAAATTAAGTGAGTCCCTGGGCCTGAGGAAAGTCTCTTGCAGGCAAAGGATGTCAAGGTTATTGGATTAGATGAAATTTTCTAGTTCAGCCATTTTAGCATGGAGGCCGTCCGCGTTCCAGGAAATAATGTGGATAAGTCGGAAGTTCATCTTTTGCTGAGCATTAGAATGAGGAGATTGACACAGACCATGAATTTGTCAGCCTTAGTCATGTTTGAAATGGAGATATTTATGAATTATTTTATAGTGCCAAACATTTCTTGGACAAAAGGACTTTTCAGCTATACAGACAGTGAGGAGATGTTATTTGGCTGGGCTATTGGAGATGGTGTGATATGGATGGCGGCCATCTATTTCTGGGCTTGAATTTGGATCTCTCTTTATTTTATTCTTTCTTCCCAAAAATTCATGGTGGGAGGAGTGGCAGGGGGAGGAGGTGAGGGGTTATTTCTTGCAGTTCTGGTTTTGGCTTACTGATGGGATTTTTGGAGCAACCCAGGAAATTTGCTGGGTGTGCTTCATTGCAGTAGCAGCATTTGAGGAGTTGGTAGACAGTTTTGTTGCACAGCCGAGTGAGCTGATCACCGGCGCATTTCAGGCATCTGGGAGGGTGGTAGCAGTGAAGGAAATTGTGGAAATATTCCTGATATCAGTAAAATTACGGGAGACCTGTTTTTTCTTTAATGCTTCAACTTTGATTATAATTGAGGAGATTTCGGATATGTTATAGATTTTTTTTTGTTGGCTTCAGATTTGGGTAGGGAGATAAAGAAAAAAAAGAGTGGCATGGGGAGTCCAGATCTTCTGATGGTAATGGTGTACCATTCGTTTAGTTAGAAATTTTTGGCAGCGAGGTCATTTATGATTCCTTGTTGGAGCATGTCTGTTGGCATACATCGTATAATTACTTCCATGCTTTTATTTTCAAGGAGCTCTGCGGTGCCGCAGATCTTGAGTAGGCTGGATGTTAGTGGAGGTGCTTGGAACGAGCTCCATATTTTTCACAGTGCCATGAAAACATTGAAAGGTCCGGGCTTGGAGGTTTGGTTCCCCGGTTTTTTACCAGGAATAGTTTTATTCTTTGAAGTTTTGGTGGAAGGTTGCTGATTTTGTACCGGTGGTAGTAGAGGTAAGTCATCCATCCGGAGTGATTCTGGAGGGTTTTCTATTGATAGTGAATCCAATCTATTGGATCACATCGTTTGGTATGTTTCTTGTTTTTTCGAGCTATCATGAGCACCTGGACTTTTTCTTCCCCTTAATTTTATGTAGGATTGATTTTGGTTAAAATTGGGGTTAGCCATTCACCAAGATTAGAAGAGGTTGGTTAGTTGAACTAATTTTTAGCTCTTCTTGTTTTTGGTTCATGTATTTAGCACGAGCTTCTTCGAGGAAAATTAGGTAACTTTGCATGATTTCATTTTTAGTATTTTCTTCGGGGAAAATGACTAGGAGAATTTTGTAAAGTTTTTCTTCCACAAACAGAATTATGGAAAGATAATCGTTTAAATTATTGCACGTGATTAAATTCTTCCTAAGAGCATCCACGTTAGAGAGATAATAGGTGAATTTGTCTAAAAGTTAGAAACAGAATAAGAGAAAGTGAGAGGGTGGCGACCTGCGCAGTTCTACTTGTGCACTCAAGTCTATGGTAGGAAGTGGAAGAACCAGTTGCTTCGGATGAGCGGGACTGGCTCTCAACAAGAAGAGCTGAAAGGTGCTGAAATTGTACGGGACGAATCGAAAGGAATGAGAAGTGGTGAACTGCACAGTAGTTACAGCGCAGGTTCTACTAGGCCAGAAAACTATAGACCAATTTCTCTTCTACCAATCCTCAGCAAAATAGCCGAAAAAATAATTCACAATAGACTGACAAATAACCTCCAGGTAAATGACATAATAATTCATGAACAGCATGGATTCGTCCCTAAACTCTCCACATCTCACCAACTGCTCCGAGTGGGGGAATATATAAAAACTGGATTCTTCAAAGAACAAAACACCGGTGTGTTTTCCCAGGATATCCAGAAAGCTTTCGACCGAGTCTGGCATACAGGTTTACTTTTTAAAATGATAAAATATAATACCCCACACACACTTAATAAAAATTGTAAACTCATATCTTCAAAACAGAAGCTTTCAAGATACAGTCAACAGCCAATATTCAAAACCAAGATCCATAGAAGCAGGAGTTCCATAAGGAGGAATTTTATTTACAATCTTATTCAATTATTACGTGAATGACATCCCTAAACACCAAAATACAAAAATATACAAGCATTCAGATAACACTGCGATACTAGCCCGACACTATTTTTCATCAAATATAGGCCAAGCACTTAAAGAACACTTAAAGGAACTAGAAGAATGGTACTCTACTTGGAAAATCGCCTTGAATGTTTCCAAGACTGAGGCCGTCTTCTTTTCCAAAAACTACAGAAAAATTGAACCAGACATATTTCTGGAAAACATAAACATACCCTGGTTCTTAGCCACCAAATATCTTGGTGTTACGTTGGATAAAAAGCTCACTTTTAAACAACACGTAATACGAATTAAAAAGCAGTATAATTCTGAAGTAAATAACTTATTCCCCCTTATCTCACGAAAATCTACATTAAGTAGATGTAATAAATTGCTTATCTATACCCTGATATTAAGACCAATCTTGACCTATGCTTGCCCAATCTAGTCACATTGTGCAAACACAACCCTTGACCTAATCGAAAAATCGCAAAATGCAACAATAAAAATGATATTAAATTTCCACTGGTATATGCGAAACACTGACATAAGATATTCAATAAAACTCCTGCCACTCAAAAACTTTATTAAAAAACTCTCAGTAAATTTTTTCAAAAATATTGATTCCTCAACAAATAAAACCGTCCAAGAAATCGAAAAATATACCCCAATTAGAAACAACCCACAACTCCATAGACCACGTGAAATTTTAATTCCTTAACTTATTTTTAACTTTCAACGAAATTCACCACTCACAACCACACTCTTCACACTAAAACACCCCTACATACCCACCTATATATAGTGAAATAACACACCTCACCCTCGACCAATCACAGTGCGAGCTCTCACTGCGACCAGACTGAGCAAACTAGCAGGAACTCAATAGACTACTGTTGCAATATTTAAACTTTTCAACTTAATAACTTTATTCAAATACTTATTATTGATTAAACTAATCACCACTAGTTTTATTAACTAGCGGTAACCTATATATACTTAAATTTTCACTTTAAATATCTTAACTTAAAAGTAATTTTCAATAGCTATTGCTCCGTAACCTACTTAATTTTTATATATTTATCTTAACTTCTGGGCAAGTTTAAAACCATAGTTCAGTCTCACCTCCAACTAATAGCCATTTCACAGGGTATTGAAGCCCGTGAGGGTTATGTACCCCCAAAAAGTATATTCGCTACAGAGCAGGTTTGTCAGAAGTACGAGTTGTCTTAGGAGGGGGGGACTGGTCAGTAAAACCGGTCTCCATGTTTACCGAGAGAACCAATGTACTAGATATCGTTGAATAACATTAAAATAATATTTGGCCTACTATCACATTGATTCTGAGTCCTCTTCAGGAATAATGCGAGACTTGAGGATCCAATTGAATTCATAACTCCGTCTTTTGAACAAGGCTCAAAGTCACGGCGTTCGTCATCAGTTAAGAAAATGCTCTTTCCTAGCATTATAACAACCTTCATTTTATGATCGGATTTTTTTTAAAAAAAATTAAATTTTAGAAGAATTTTTATCCATAAAATCACGCATTACTTTTATAATTTGTGATTATATATTTGAGAGACAAATCTATTATTCTAATGTTAAGGGTAATCAGGTACCCTTTGTGGTTATTATCAAATGCATGATTTCGAAAATTTTTTTAGAAAATGTCCAATTTGCGAATAATTTTAATTTTGTTTTTATTAACGTCGTACTTGGAGCAACACGAGCTATTGGTGACAGACCTTGTAATTTTGAACCTCAGTCTAGTAACGAGGAGGACACCTGACTTAGCCCCTCCCCCTCCTCTTAATTTCCATACCACGCTAATAGGAGGATTTTGAGCCCCGACAGATTTAACTTACATCAGCCCCGGTTACACGGCGGGTCTTTAATGGTATCAAGGCACGAACCTACGACTCGAAGAAAACCGCCGGTCACAAGTCCGCTACCTTATCCACTAGGCTACCACGGCCACTTCAGTTTTGAAAATATGAGGTAATCTAGAGAATTAAATTTAAAATTCAATAATAAAGAAACATTCTGCTATATGTGTGAAATGGAGATGTAAGCTTTGGACTAGAAGAAACTGATTATTTTGTTTGAAACTAGTGCACGGAGGGAATTTTATTTAATTGTTGCTAAAAATAGGAATAAATTACAGTTTTTTGAGTTCTTTAGTAGAGCATTAATCTGTAATCTTTTCAACATTAATCTCTGTAAAAGTAAAGAGTACGCAAAAAGGAGTTCATATGTACTGCATAATAACCCAATAAGTACTTCTATTAACATATCGACTTGGAAACTATATAAAGCGTTTTCAAATCGGTTCAGTTGATCAATCAGTCGAACATTCTATGGAATGTAAATTGATAAATCTAAATATTAATTTTTATTCGGATTAGATATAATGTTTCACGGTAGTTCGATGACATGAACTCGTAAACGAAGCATGAAGTATTGAGATGTAACAAAGATCTAAATGTTGCCACTTTAAAGCTGTCGGGGATCAAATATTTATCTCTAGCGTGGCATGAATATGGACAGTGGGAGGCCAGCTAAGGGGATCATCTGAATGATGGCTGAACATTTCGTAGTGCCTGGGTTTAGTGGATCATTGAAACATGCAGAAATACTGGCAGGCGGAAAAGTCATTTACGCATAACATTAAAGAATATGAAACTCAAAACACTATTTTAGATACAAAATTGCTGTTAATAGTATATTCTAATTCCCCTATTCTTTCAAAAGTGGCATAGGTTATTATACTATTTATTTCTGAGTCAGTTTACTTTCTTCTATTAAAAAACATGTGTATGTTTCATACTTCATATATCATACTCAACCCAAATAGATTTTATTTTTATCCATTGAAATTAATTCAATTTTTCTGGAATGTTTATAAATTTAAAAGTTACTTTATAATAAACTGATACAGATATTCAAATGTCACCAACTGATATGAAAATGGGGAAATGAAAGTAGCAAAAAAGGAGTTCAGGCTCTTTAGCGGTAAACATTTTTCATGTACTATAATGGATATTTTATGCAATTGTTCGAATAAAGTTTGAAAAAAAGTATAATTTGCACAATCAGCGAAAACACAACTATGAAACGACATTTAGCTCATAAATTTTAGAATTAAATCTAGAGTTGTTCAAAGTAAAGAACACTACGATCGATACATCTATTTATGTTTTTTTTTTTTTTTTTTTCTCATTCCAAGTGACGTTTAACATTTTTCACATGTGTTGGCTTATATGAAGAATTTCTTAGCCATCCTGTCGAATGATGAGCGGCTTGAAGACCCTTATTATAACACCTAATATTTTTCAGAAAAACTGCCGAAAATAGGAAAATTGATATTAAAATCGTTTTTTTTCTTCCCATTAGTTATTTGGTTTCAGTTATAAGGGAAACAAGATTATTGACAAAAAAAAAAAGTCAGTAAAACTATGTTTTACGATAAATTTAATTATGATATAAAAATTTCCAATGTTCGCTTTTAATATATTAATTTTACTTTACTAAAAATGGATCATTATTCCTATTTTATTATTCATACCATATTCTAAAATAATGCTCATATTTTGCTTAATGTATAGGAGGTATGCAATCGCGTTCTTTTAAAAAAAATTAATGATATTCGGAATAATTGAATGATCTTATAATAACATAACGGGCATTTTTTAAGAACGTCCGTGTGTGTAATATTATTTAAACATAATTTACTTTAAAAGATGAGCAAAATTAGTTTTCAAAACAAAAGCGGATTTATCGAATAAAAATAGTATATTTTATTTCAATGATTATTTTAATTAGATCGTTATATATAAGTGGAATCTCTTCCAGGATTTGTGAAAGATAATAAAACTGAGAGACTGAGGAACTGCTGCTGAAAGATCGAATCTCAATATGTCTATCATGACTGAAAATAAAATTATTCTAAAACTCCAACATAATTAAAATGCAGAATCATTAATTTGACGCTTTATATTTGAGATTTTCTATAGACAGTGAATAGCAGTCACTTAAGCCATTCCCCACCGACCAATAAAGTAAAATCTACTCATCATACAGCATCCACTTGGAATCTTTTTAATCAGCCACCAGCAGCAAATTTCACAAACTCACACATCGGACATGCTCCTCCCTCAGCACTTATACTCAGTTTAAACCTGTTTTAAGCAGCCAATAGCAGTCAAAGAGATCAACTTCTAGCAGCCAATGGAAATTCACTCTCTCATCATTCTCTTCCTATCTCAAAACAGCGTCTCCAGGCCAGCACACCCATTCTTTCGGCTATCATCGCAGCAATCAATCAAATACCAGAAACCCTCCTAGCTCAACCAATTTTAATTCTCCTACTCCAAACTCACTCCATAGAAGAAAAAAAAGCTTAAGATTCATCCTATCCAGAATAGCCTCACAGTATACTAGATTCGGGCAAGAAGAGTGCTCAGTGCTCTAGCCGCCCGATGAATTCGACGTCTACGTCAGGTTTCACCTACTTCTACAGCAGGCAATAGAAGTACAGCATCACTCGCAAGTACGATCCAATAGCTAAGCTTCCTGTCAGAATAATTATTTCAGCAGATTTTAAATCCATTTCTTCCATACTTCAACTCAGTATAACAGGTCAATTGAAAAGTCCCCGGCCTGACACATAGATGGCGCTACTAGAATTAAATCCATGTGTTTCTTTAGTTAGCCCTAA
>BMAW01061153.1:135511-168485 GCA_019974015.1 Nephila pilipes
CACCGTGTCACAAGTCAGTGAAAACGATGGCAAAAATCCATGAATTGGGCTTCGAATTGCTTCCTCATCCACCGTATTCTCCAGATCTGGCCCCCAGCGACTATTTCCTGTTCTCAGATCTCAAAAGAATGCTCGCTGGGAAGAAATTTTCGTCTAATGAAGAGGTGATCGCCGAAACTGAGACCAATTTTGGAGCAAAGGTCAAATCGTACTACAAAAATGGTATCGAAAAGTTGGAGGGTCGCTATAATCAGTGTATCACCCTTGAAGGGAATTATGTTGAATAAAAAAAACTAATTTTGCCAAAAAAAATGTGTTTTTCTATGGTAGGCCGGGGACTTTTCAATTGACCTGTTACTATGAATCGGGCTAGAAGAGCACTTCGTTCTCTAGTCGCCTGAAGAAATGTAATATTTGGTTAATAAATAATGTTAATAAAATAAAACAACGTTATATTTGACATTTTGGCATGTGTGAGAAGCGCATTCCCTCCTAATCAAAATGTCATTTTAAGAAGAAAGAACGTTCATTGCGTTGGGCATGTTCAAAATAATTTGTATTTTCTATTGTCTAGAAGTAGCTGAAAAACTCACGAGAGTCTCCGAGATGATATTACAGCAATTTTATGTATTTCAAGAAGACGAAGACTTTCATTCGCTAGACGATATTTCATTAAATAGAAATGAACCAAAAATGCAACCAGATTTTCCAGTACCTATCCCCACTTTCTTTTACATTTCCGGGAACCAAGAAAGCTTCAGAAGACATTTTTGATTTTTAAAACTATTTCTAATTCGTTATTCTTAGAATAGCATACAAAACATATTTCTGAAACATATCTTATTGGGAAATATAACTCTTACTGTCCATTCTATGTGCTACATCATAAGTGTAATTATACTATCGTTCGGTTATGTGTAAGCCACTGTTGTTATTGAGCTCATTTATAATTGCATTCAATTCTAAACATGCTCAAAACACTCCTCAATGTAATACTCTTTAAGTGAGAAAACACAAACTATAAACATTGCTGATTTAGAATTTTGCTCGAGTACCTTTAAAGCATCGTTGCCATAATAAAGTGTTTGTGAAAATTCTGCAATGAATAAATATCTATATGTTATTCAATTAAAACAATGTTGCATCATTTCCCAATTTGACCTGAATTGAAAATAGCCCACTTTCTTTCTTTAACAGTAATGGTTGGAAATGAACACTGGGTTTAATAAAGTATTCCTCCTCTTCATTCGATAGGTCAGTTTTGTTATTTTTGTTAAGATCTAGAAACAAAAAAAATTATTTCGCGATCCTTATTTTATTTGATTTCCAGGATAAGAAAAATTTAAATGTTTTAATAGAAAAATAACGAATTATTCCTAATTTATTGATCATTGATTATCAAATGCAACAGTAAGTCTAATACAAAATAGGCTTAGAATAAAAAAATTAACTAGAATTATAAATATTTTTACATATACAAAATAAATGCTCTTATTTATCACAGTTTCACTCTACGTACTGCATGAATAAACAAAACAATCATTATCTTTATATCCTTTTTTGGTGAATTGTATTTAAATTCATAAATATTTGATAAATTTTAGAAGATCTCATTGAACTTTACCACATGGATCAATAAGTCCCAAGACTGTGCGGTCGTTTTTTTTTTTTTTTTTTGCGATTTCCTCCTTCAAACGCACCTGCAAGTCAATATAATAATCACTGTTGATCGATTTACCTTTTTCGAGGTAGTCAATGAAAATCACGCCATGCGTATCCCAAAAAAACTGACGCCATGACTTTGCCAGCTGACTGCTGCGTTTTCGGACGGCTTTCGCCAGCTGTGCGCCACTCAGATGACTGCCGCTTCGACTCTGGAGTGTAGTGATGTATCCATGTTTCGTCCATGGTCACGTAACGACGCAAGAAATCTTTTTTGTTGCGAGTAAATAGCGATAAACAGCTTTCTGAATCATCGACTCGTTGCTGTTTTTGTTCCATCGAAAGCAATCGCGGCACCCACTTGGAAAAAACCTTTTTCATGCTCAATTTTTCATGAAGGATAGTAAATACACTTCCATATGATATCTGTGTCATCTCATCAATCTCACGGAGCTTCACTTTACGATCTTTCATTATAATTTTTGTCACTTCACTCACATTTTCCGGTGTAACGGCTTCCACAGGTCTACCCGAGCGTTCCGCGTCATTTGTGTCGGTACGACCACGTTTAAACTCGGCAAACCACCGTTGCTTTTGATGGACAAGAGTCTGGGTAACATTTTTCAATCCATTGTTTCGCTTGCACGGTGTTTTTACCCATTAAAAACAATGTTTTATCAGAACACGAAACTCGGTTTTTTCCATTTTTTAAACAAACTACAAAATGACTTTACTCCAACCTCGATAACTCAGCTGTTTCTGGTCCGATCGACTTAAAATTTTGACACGTTTCAAGCAAAGGTTAGTACTCTAGAAAGACTTGGTTACTGATTTACTACGAGAGCCATCTCTGGGTTAGTCTCAGAACTTATTGATCCATGTGTTAATTTTTAACAAATATTATTATACTAGATATCTCCGTTCTTTTTGTCATTTTTTTTTACGTTCGAATTAAACCTCTAAGACAACATTCCATCAAATTTATTGTTTTTGGATGTTTTATTAAGATTATTTTAACCTTTTTTCATTCATCATTATTATTCTGTAAAATAAGTAAACCTTCAATTAGAATGAATGGTTCTCTCACAATTTCCTCATGCTTTCATGTGATCACGAGAAAAATTATATTGCGCACTAATGTCCCACTGAAGTTGAAAAAAATTTTGGATCATTTTTCCATAATATAAAGATTTATAATTGTGTCTAAAATGCCTTAAACACGACAAAACTTTTGCCTTGGATCATAGTCATTTGATAAACTTTTATAATTAGGAAATCCTTTACTATAAAATCGGATTTGGCTAATTTTATAAGAGATTGTAGAATTTCTTTCCTTATTTCTTCCAATATGCTTGCGTGTGAATAGTTTTTTTCAACTAATAGTGTAAAGAGACATTTATACATACAGTTTCTCTATGTTCAAGACTACAAAATATCACCAAATTTTCAATAAGGCCTCTAGATCCTTCCGAGTAATTGAGTATAAAAAATTATACAATGAATACGTTTTTATTATTTTCTCTTAGTTTAATTAGATCAATTCATACTTCAACACGAATTTCTTAACTGCGAAGTCAATTTTTCTTTTTTTACATATATTTTGTGAAAAGGTGTGACATCTATCTTTAATGATATCACAAAATATGTGTGTATGCATATACATCATTCTTTCTTCGTAAATGAACCTTTGGAACTTACGCCTTTGCTTTCTAAATTGACATGCAAGTGCTTCAGGAACTGGTTTTAAAAGATAGATTATATTATGTAAGTATATCCGCTATTTTTTTCACAACTTAACAATATTTTTTTTCAAGTTGTATGGATTTCTAGTATAACGCATGTCCAATTTGAAATTTCAGTATTGCATTGTAAATTATCACTCATTATTTCACCTTAACATCTTACAGAAATAAAAATAATGGATATCCCTGATATTTACTGTTATATCTCGTACTTAAAGCCCGCCTGTAAAGGGCTTTCTTTTTGTAAGGGAGTGAGTGCAAGATGTCACACGATCCCCTCATATTTGACAGAGTCTCCAAGCGGAGCTGATATAAGTGAGCGAGATGACACTCGTGAGTAAGGAGTGTAAATAAAGAGTTGTTGTCCTGATCTTGTTTTGTCTCAGGACAACCGTAATGCTATGAGCAAAGGATTATTAGCTAAAATATATTGGTAACAATAGTAAGAGTAAGAGGAAGTGTTGTGTGCGTGTGTGAAGATTTCAACATTACTTTATAACAGATATTTCAGTAGATATAAAAGGCCGGTTCTGGGACAAGCGGAGTTCCCAAAGAGTTTGAATGGATGCCGGCTCTAGGACACGGTTCAGCTGCGGACACCTCGTCGTTATGCTGATGGAGAGATAAGATAAGAAGTGGATAACAGTGGTTTTTTTTTTTTTTTTTTTTTTGGAACCGTTATCGCTTTATACATTCGATACGTTTTTAAAAATTGAAATTATGTACATTGAATTCGCATTGAATTTTCTTAATTGATAATAAATTAGAGCAAAACGTAGATATAATCAGCTTTTAGTATTATTCTTTAATTTATTTTACTATAAGCAATACTGAATTCTGTAACGATTTTGAGATCACGCAGAAATGCAAATTTTTAGCAATAGATGAGTGTTATTCTTATGTAATTTTTTTTTTTTTTTGATGAATGAATTGGATAAAATTAATACAATTGCTCTTAATTGCGTAATTGGAAGCATGTTTTAATTCGAATGAATGGTATGAACTTTTTGGAGAGAGGTAATTTAGCATTTAAAATATGTTTTTTTTACTGAAAACTTTTTTATTTTTTCAGTATAAATATTTTTAATTAATAAACACTAAAGTACTTTGCGACTGTGGTGCCCGCTGTAAATGACTTGAAATTTTAAGTGATATTATTTTCCGCCTATAAAACAAAACGCGATTTATAAGCTGTTACACTTTCTGTTTTGTAATCTTAAGTTCTGATCAGAGACAACAAGTCGCAGACGACGTTGGCTACGCATTCTGATTTTTGCTATAATATTTCTTTTCCAGCTGTTAATGCTTACTGCTTAGCTAAGTTATCTTTTAATTCCATTATTAACTCAAATAGACACGGTACTAAATTCAAGACTTTTAGTTAGTTTGGAAAATAATGACGTAGATAGTTTAAATATTTTAACATCATCTTACTTTTTCATAAAGGATATAATTACAAGTCCTCCTGAGACAGTGGAATAGACTAAACTTTCATTAAAAAAAACCGCTGGGATATTATACGAAATAATTCGAGATAAAAACCAACCTTTTTATATGGTGGCAAAGTTTATTAAAAAAATTTATTGAAATATTAGTTAAAACTTGTCGCAAATGTTTAAATATTGCATTATTAGACGAGTAAGAACGATTCCCAAAGTTTCAGAGCTCTAGCTTAATGGGAAATTGGTTAAATTAACGATCGAAAATTTGATGACACACTGACACATACACACCAAGTGAAATACATAAAAACGTTGAAAAAACCCTCATCTCTCTCTCGTCTTTAAGATCACTCTCTCTGCGTAATTTAATATATCTTCCATAGAGGGCGCCACATTACTACAAACTGCAATATTAAAAAAAATATTGAAATATTAGTTTAAACTTGGGGCAAATGTCTAAATATTGCATTATTAGACGAGTAAGAATGATTCCCAAAGTTTCAGAGCTTTAGCTTGATGGGAAGTTGGTTAAATTAACGATCAAAAATTTGATGACACACACAAGCACATTGAACACCAAGTAAAATACAGAAAAACGTAGTAAAATGATATTAAATTTTTTGAAAAGATGGTATGTAAATTATTTGTAAATTTTGGCTCTCTACAAAATAAAAAAAATGGAAAAATAATAATTATAACATTAAAGTTAGAGATGTTTTAATTATTAAAGAAGACAATGTCTCTCCAGCTGTAAGGCCTCTTAGTTAAGTAGAATCTACTCAAGCAGTAATACGCAGGATGGAAGCGACGTCATGCCCTCGCCCCCCCCCCCCATTCGCCGCGTTGGGTTGGATATCCGATAAGATTATCATATGTACCTATTATTGGAATGGTATCTATAAGGGACCGAACCCCATTACCTTATATTTGAAATTGTTGTTTATGGAGAGATAAGCTCGTTGTGTTGAGAAAAAGATAAATTTTATACTAGTTAAATTAGATGGAATGAATATTATTTGAATAAATTAATTAAAAGTATTTTTTCTCAACATAAATTAAAAGTTTTTTTCACAAGTCAGAAGAAATGCATTTTAAATAAATAATTTGGAAGTTCTTATTTTTCCACGCAAAGTTGTTGGATTAGAAATTATTATTTAAAATACTTTTTTCGTTTGAATAAACAGAACGAATGTATTTTTATCTGAATTATTTGGGATGGTATTTTTTTGTTTTCTTCGCATAATATTGTTGGATTAGTTACATATTAATATTTCATACACTTTTTTTGTTTGATTGAATAGAATTAATATATTTTGAATAAAATATTTGGAAGTAATTTTTTTCTTCTTTTCTGCTTTTACGCAAAGTTATCTGTACTTGATTGAGTATTATTTAGTTGAAGTTTAAAACTTTTGTTAACATGGTATTAAAATGATTATTATTTTTACAATTGAAAAGAAACTCTTATAAAAATAACGAATTATTATTTTTGTTTTATTTTATTTATTTATTTTGTAATTTTACCTTCTTGCTTAAACATTATTAATGTATATCTTAACATTTTAAGAAAATTCTAATAAATATACTATAAGAAACAAACTTTTGTATGAATAAGAAAAGAAATTTAACAGCTGTTTCTTACCCATTGAGTTTAACTTCATTCTTTGAAAATTGATTGAATCGCGTTTGGTACAAAATTCTAGAAATATTCAGTAGATTTATTTTTAAAATGATTTTACAGAATTTTTTTTATTCCATATGGTCTTTAATTATTTTTTCTAAAATGATGACTTATTCAATATTAAATTTGCCCTTTTTATTTAGCGTTTTGAATGCCCACTTCTTTTTTTCTTACATTCCTTAACAATGTTGCTTAATATTAATTATTCAATAAGACTATTTTTACGTGTGCATCTTTTTCTAGCCACGCTCCATTTAGTTAAAGGAATGTTCTCAATTAATATGTTCTGAATAAATTTAGATTTATTGATTTAATTTAAAAAACTATAAATTATGAGTCGGCTTTGATTCAAATGAAGAATATCGTTCATTGTTAACGACCTCTGTTGGTTTTTTTTTGTTATAAAGTCTGTGATTAGCGGCTATTTCCCCCCCTTCTTTTTTGTTGTCTCTCATGTTGCTTATACAGTTTTAGATATCCTGCCACACAAAACTTAAGATTACGTTGAAATTTTAATGCACGCTCCAAGCAAGAATCCTAAAAAAAAATGTTGTTCTATACTTGTAGCAAGTTTAAAGCCCTCGGGAATTAAAATAGCCTCTAATAGATGAATTTCTTCTTCGACTTCGTCCTCATCGACTTGAATTATCGAAATGAAAAAATGCATAAAAATTTGTTAAAAACAAAATCATACATGACAGAAATTGTGCTTTTAAGGATATATTTCAAGTTAATAGCACGTTAAAACAATTAATTTATTTTTTTAAGCGAATGGATATAGTCGAAACAGTGACGTGACGGATTTCCAATTTGGCTCTAAACCGAAATTTTGTGTGCAAGTTAAAGTACAACGGAATGAAGAAAAAAAGTGATTATAAAATTCGAGTATTCCCCGAAACTCCAGAATACAAAATAAACACAAGCCATAAAGTAGACTAAGTCATCCACACATGTATGGGCATAAACCGGCCGCCTTTTCATTACACTGTCAAATGAATTTTTTTTTTTAAAAAAAAAAAAAAGCGGGGGATTCATGCTAGAACAAAAAATTCGTGAAAAAAAGTATATTGGTGAACCGTGTTATTATAGACTAAAAATAGAATCGTCTAAAAATTAATATATAAAAATAATTCATATCGTAAATAATTCATATTTTCCCTAATATTATTACGTTATTTAAATTTTTATTGTTTAGAATTAGAAAAAAATACCTATGGTTAGGGGCAAAAAGCTTCAAAAAGAGGTTAGCTTATAGAATGCTTTTCGCCAAACGATTAAGACACTCCTTGATTATTAGTGGTTGATTTTTTTAAACTCCAAGAGCTTTAAGTTTCTTTTTAAAGAAGTTTTTAAACTTGCAATAATAATTTTGTAAAATTTGAGAATATGTTAATTTTAAATTTATGCTATTTTGTGTATGTGTGGATTTTTGCTAAACTTGCACGTTAATATGTAAATTCACTTTCACAAGTTAAATAACTATTACATTTTCAGCTTCATATTGTTCTCTGGAACCATAGCAGTTTTGTCCAGCTATAAAAATTGCGAAAGTTATTAAAAGACGTTTCTCAGGACATTATTGTGCTTTAGCATTCACAATATTTAAACGATTATTTTTCAAAATGAAATTCTAGGAAAAAAAAAATTAAGAACTGGGAGGAAATATTTGTTCTCTTTCGAAATAAAAAATACGCGATACGAAATAAAGAAAAGCAGACCAAAAAACGCTTGAGAAATTTTAAAATATAATACAAAATTATAAATACTGAAATAAATAAATGAAAGATATTCGCGTTGCTTTGTCGGAATTCTACTGAAAGATTTTCATGTCCGTTTCAGAAAGAAAAAGATTATTTCTTTTTAAAACGTATCTAAGAGGATTTCGGTTTTCTTTATTAAATTCTTATAAAACTGGTCGCTTTTGCCTACTCCGTGGGAAGGTGGGGAGAGAAAAGAATCGGGAATTCATTTCTCCCAACATCGTAGATATTTTTCACTCCTACTTCCATTTTCATAGGGGAGGGGAGAAGAATTTACTAATACGGTTATCAAGTTTCGATTATGAGAAAAAAGGGTACAGCAAATGGAGAGAGGGAAAGTCCCCCTTTTCACACAAAAAGCACGTGAGAAATGTTTCTCGATTTTGCTCCCCTTTCATGTTACAGTGAAGGAAGTACTCCCCTGTCATAGGAGAGCTATTCAAAAACCAAAGCCGTCACTGCAATAGTGTTGAGCTCAACAAATCCACAGAGGCGTTTAATAACAAATGTAAAGTGCACTTACCGGGTTTTCAGAATGAAAGATCGAGAGGGCCATTGTCGTTAAGTGTCAGCTGCAAATGCTTTATAAAGTAAATTGAACAAGCCAATCGTTTCCTCTTTCAGTTCATAAAATCTCATTTCCATGCTACAACATACCATATTCTACATAGTCAGATTCAGTCTTCGATGTCGAGACGCATTGTGAGAAATTCAGTTCATAAAATGAGTTCCCCTCACCAAGGCCACCTATCGAAAAAAAGACTTGAGGAAAGAAATGAATTCCACGGCCTCAAGAAGAAGAAGGAAAAAAAAACTCAATACACTAAACATTCAATTTGCATTTTTACCTCATAATTTTCCTACAGAACTTTCTTGAAAAGTGAAAAATAAATAAATAAAAATAATAATAAATAAAAATATAAAAGAGGGAATTAACGAGATGCCTCTTAAACACAGTATTGATGTTTTACTTCTTTATTTACCGAAATTCTATCTCAATTACAAGTCCACAATTTTTGAGAGTACTTTTTGTAAAAAATGCTTTTGCATTAAGGGTAATTAATCTGAAGGAGTAATTAGATGATGGAGAATAAACCACATCTCACTTGACTCGGATCAGAAAGTTACAAACGATCCAGGACAGCTTAATATTTAAAATATCATTTATTTGTCATTTAAATTAGTATTGTGAAAGAGCTTATGCTTTTGTTCAGATAGAACAGTGAAGTTAGTTGAAAAATGATTACAAAAATTAATAGCTAATAGTGGAGAGATGCAGGTCGTATCACAGAATAGTTGACAAGGTGACATTAGAGCTCCTGGGCTTGTGGGCTCTTAATATCCATATCATATTTAAATATTTGTTGAGCGGCTTTTCCCAGCCTAGAACTGCGTTAAAATTTATTGAGAACAATTAAGTTTTATAGTATGAGAAACTTTTGAAAAGAAATTTAAAAATGATTAGACAATTGCATTGAACTTTGAATATTGTAAGAAAAAGAACATAACTTGGAAAGAATTAAAAATTCTCCGATTGGTTGTCACATAATGATGTTGCCAGATTGGGACATATTAATGAAGAATAACTGTCGACTATCCTTTTGGATGTTTGCAAGCTAGTTTCGAGTCTTTAGGGAACGACTGCAGAGAAAACTGTGCTGAGTTGAGAAGCAAGAAATATGAACCTTCTGGTGCATTATGTCTTTTAATAATCAAGAATAAACTCAACAGATTTGGGCCGTCAATGGAGATAAGTGAATCCTTGGAGATCAAGGAGAGGAGTAACCGAGTGGACGAAACTATCAAGACAGAAAAAATATAGGTAAGAAAAGAACTTCTTTTCTTCTTCTGCTGTTGCTATATGTGCTGTTCTGAAAGCTGCATAGGTACACATATTAAGGCAGGTGAGCATGTAGGATACTTGTAATTTGCATAAATGTACGCATGCAGAAATTAGATGATCTAAAGTGATGCCTCATTAGAAAAGTGAAAAAGTGCAAGTGGTTTAAGCTATCTGGTGGCATGATGAGGAAGTGGCACGCTATAGAAGGAGGGTCGACACTTATTATAGTGATAATGGATAATCGATTCGATGTGGGCTATCACAAACCTTTCAGCAGAGAAAAGAACTCTGAAGTTAAATGGATGCAATAAAAGTATTGAAGCTAAGAAAGGCATGTAAAAGTATACCACATAATCAGTTTTTAAGCCATCCAAGAGGCCCTTATTTTTATCTGACCACTTTTCGAAAAATGTCCCTTGCTTTTGCATATTTTTTTTTTTTGTCCGCCATCACCAGTAACGAACTTAATTTTCAAAAATACGTCATAATAAATTTCTAATTTTTTATTAGATTGAAATTAAATATATATAATACATGTCTGATATCTGCTTTCACCACTAATGAATTCAATTCTCAAATATATGTCGTAATAAATTTTCTCCAATTTTTTTTATTGGATTGAAGTGAAATATAAATATTAAGTACTTTATTTACTTATCGATTTATGTATTACCTTAAATCATATGTAAACTTGAATCAAGATATGACTGAAAAGTGATAACATTATTCAGAATTTTAAGTTGTGAGGCAACCTTTTTTTAGGGGGGGGGGAGGGTTCAAGAATTTCAAACTACGTCTTTTTTAGTTTGGCTTTCTTCTTGGAACGTTTAATATTTATTTACTATTTTTGCCCCCAAGGGACTATTGTTTTAGTTGGATCACTTTTGGCGCACCTGATCACCTCAATTTTTTATCGTTTGCTTTAATTTTAATTACAATTAGCTTAAATATCTTCAATTCAATAATTTATCGTTTGCTTTAATTTTAATTACATGTGGCTAATATAATACTCAATTTAATAATATATCGTTTGCTTTAATTTTAATATCGGGAAAGTTTACTATAGTCCATTTTGATATTTTATCTTATACTTTAATTCTTTTATTGAATTTAGTAATTTAATAATGATTATAAAAAAAGTACTCCTTGGGTGGCTAAATCTGTTTTTTGCAAAACTTTGCATAGAACCTTTTAATCTTTTGAAATTTGCTTTTATTTTTTGTTGTTGTTGCTTGATATTGTGGAAATGGATCAACTTGTTAAATGGATTAACTCTGCGTGATCTCTTCCATGGATAGTACCACTGGATGAAAATAGGGATGAGTTGCTTTTGAGTTGATAAACCACTTAACTGAAAAATTAAACTGAGTCATTTTTTAGATTTGTTCGAAGATAAAAAAAAAAAATGTGAATGACAATTTATGTTGCTTGGATTCTTGTTCATTATGTATTTTCTCACGCGAACAAAATCTTCAGCGGAAAATATGTTATTATGATTATTCTGAAGGTTAATAAAATGAATACAGCATGTTAAAGCTCCTGTTGAGGTATTTTGAAAGCAAGAATCATCGAAAGCTCCTTCTACTGGGAAGTGGGAAGAGGCGTTACTTATGTGCAGGTAAAGTATTCATACATACTGGTCGTACGGAGCAGAAGTAAATAGTTCTGATACAAAAAAGAAATTACATGCTTTCTTTTTCTTAATTTTCATTATTTCCTTGATTTCAAAGTGAGAACTTCTTTGATGCTTTTAATTTTTTTCAATTTTTCTGTAAATTTGTGCATTTTTTTATATTTATGTTTTGACCACTATCATGAAGTTTGAAAATGACGTCACAGGGTAATAAATATTCCTTCTAGACATTCGGGGCGAAAGAAGCAAGCATTGATGTTGTCTCTCCACCTGCAACCGGCGCTTTATTCTTCCCCTTCTATTTTAATTCATAACTGGAAAACAAAACAATTTAATCTCTGTCGTTCTTTCATACTATTTCTTTCTTACTTTTGAATATTTCCTTCTACTTTCCCAGTTGGAGAGAGTAAGAAATCTCTAGTTTATGGTTATAATTCGCCCACTCCAAGCAACCCAATAGATCCTTTTTGTAAGGAATGTTTAGTCCTTTATCGTAGAAAAAATACAAAAATTTCCACACAATTAGTTGAACACGTTTATTCGTTAGGCTTGATTGCCGTTTCGGTAAAATCGTTGCAAGTAAGCTACTGTCAACATTCAGACCGTTGCCAATCCGGCAAAGTGCAAACGTTGCAAATAAATTGTTGCCAGATTTACAAGTATTTTAAATATAAACAATTTTCAAAAGTTAACAATAAAATAATATTTACAATTATATAAAAATAAATACAGTTATTAAAATAAAATGCAAAATAGTAATTTAAAAATGCCGAAATATAAAACATGAAATTAAGAGTTATCAAAGAATTGACCAATCGTTGTCCCAACACTTTTCTTTATGAGGCTTAATTGCCCTTGAACCCATATTGTTCAGGTATTTGCTATCCCAAAACTACAAAGAGGCTAGCTTTTTGATTGATTCAATAAATAGTCATTCTTCCTGTTGAAGAACTTTTTTTTCTCCTCCTTATTTTACTCTTTCTAATTTCAAAAAATCCACTTCTACTAATTCATTTTGTAACGTATCACTTGATTTATAAAAGATCGACAATGCTAGTGAGATATCTTCATCGAACACTAAATAGGAAATATTCCAAAATTTTATACACTGATTAATAATATAAAAATATAAATTTTAATATAAGTTAATTCCTGCTGAGAAAATATTTCTGTGTTGTATGTCAGTATGCGGCTACGTTAACTGAAATAATTACTAGAATATTGTTGAAAGTTTTGCGCCCAACTCTAATCAATCGCCCCAATTTTAAACATAAATATGGAAGAAAATATATATCAGGACACTGGCTGCTATTAGGATTTTGATTTTTATAATGAAAGACACAGATTTTAATATATACACTTTTCATTTACCATCTTTCACGAGATTTTATTTGGATTAATCTCATTTGGAAAACAAAAAAAAAAAAAAAAATTAAAATCATAGGCTTAGCTAAATTTTTATTTTTAGTTAAACTATTATACAAAGGCTTACCAAAAATTAAGGGTGGTCGTGATAGCCTAGTGATCAAGGTCGAGGCAGGCAGTTTACGTCAAGTCATGAATTCAAGCCTTTATGCCACAAAAGGCTCACCGTGTACCCGGTGCTGATGCAAATTAAATCGGCCTAGCTCAAAGTCTTCCCATTGCCGTGGTGAGGAAGTTAGGGGAGAGGAAGATACCAGTTCAGGTGTGTCCTCGTCACTGGACTGAGATTCAAAATTCCGAGATCCATTGTCAACAGCCCTAGTGTGGTTATTAGAGCGTTATTAATGAAGCCTATTAATCAATCAACAAAAATTTAATGCATTGATAGTTTAGTTTTTTTTTATAGGTAATCACGTTACCGTATCATTACATCACGTGTATACATCAAACACTACCGATAGCAACTTCTATAATACAAAATATACCAACAAAAGAATAAATGGTATGCCCGTCAAATATTTCTATTGAAAGATACAAATTTTACATTTCATTTCCAAATCAAAGGCAAAGGAGTTATACAAAAGGAACATTGAACGAACAATTTCAGATGTCGTTCCCTTTAACAAACCCTGGCTCAGGATTATGAAATCCGCCACTAAAATGTTCATCGTGCTACTCTAGTACGTTATTAATGCAAACAAACAAATAATAAAATCCAAATTTAAATGCATCATGCAACATATCGTACAATTATACAGAAAAAAAAAAGAAGGCATAAAATAGACATAAAATATAGTAACTAATTTTAAGAACTTAATGTAAAAGCAATATTCTAAGTTACTTCATATAATCTTAATCTACATCTACATTCAAAAAGTAATGAAATCAACCGTGAATTGTAAGTACATTTTATAATTTTATCTCAATAAAAGACTTTCTCACACAATCTCATTGCAATAGAAATTCGTTGATTATTCTCGATTAATTTTGTAAAATAAATAATTTAATTGGTAAAAAAGTTACACCTATGGACACACTATGTTTTTAATGACAGGGAGAAATAAGATTTTAAATATGAAATTAACACGAAATTCATCACAATCACTCTTTTCACTCAATAAAAACTATTTCGTGCTAGGATTATTTCTAAAGAACTTAAGTGATTAATATATTTTTTGACATTATATATTTGAGTCAGATACTAGAAAGAAAGAGATTGGAAAGGCAACATATCAGTAAGCACATCTACCATATTGATAAAAATGAAATTTTTCATTCGAACATATACGAGTATTTTGTATGAATTCGAATATGTACGAGTATCTCGTATTTTGATAAAACCTCGTTTTCCTATTGTCGTGAATTGTCCCTTTTTATTTTAAAAGGGCAAAAAAGCAATTCAATATATTCATTAGCAAAGTTTTATTATTATAATATCCCCTTAATCATTTGCATTCTGCATTATTTATTCGAATAAAGGGAGGGGTATTCGGCAATTGCTTTCGCTCCAAAGTAAATAGAATAAATAGATAACTTACTATGTATAGGGTTAAAAAACTCACCTGCCTTCGAGTCCATTCTGCATTTTAGGTGCTTCTTATCTAGTATTGCACAACTGTTGCTGTCATGCAGAACAGACGTTTCTTGCTCTAACGGCGAGAAGAATAATGTCGCGATAGGGATGGCAACAGATCAGCACTCAAATGAGTATTCATGACTGTATTCATAATTTTATTTTCAACAGCCCTCTCGGATATAAGAAATTGCTACAATTTCTATTTTTCGCCAGCAGGCATCATATATACTACATCCTCCCCCCCCCCCAAGATAAAGATTGGGGGGTATGAAATAACACACAATCGTATATCTGATAATACCACAATGTATATGATGACTGTGGCCATGAAACACGCATATCAAATACTAAATTATAACCATTTCTAGAATAAGATGAAACTAAAATCCCACATATATTCATTAACAAAGGATACATAAACCATTATGCAATATATGCGACATAAAAGAGAATAAAAATCAATATATTTTCACAGAAATGAGTGATGCCTTCCATTTCATATAATCAAGTTAATCAAAACACAATATTCGATGAGCATATTACTTCGCTAAAATTAAGTCTCCTTTTCCTTTATAAATAGTCATTAGTCTACACATATTTCCCTAAGCGTTATTTGTAATTTCACTACGCATATATGAGACAAAAAAAATTTATCTCCACTTAAAGAAATAATTCTAAATTAAGACTTCATTAAACTTTAGTTATCCCACAGCTTACAATATTAATTCTCTCACATATTAAAATACCAAGATCATCAAAAACAACACCTTTTAAAATGGTACATTTAACCATTTTCTTTAAAAATTTATTTATCAATATTTACTTTGAGATATCAATTATTATAACAAAATATCACACAAAATGACATTAAATACACAATTCATTATACTAAACAAAATACTTCATGCATTGTAAGCTCTAAATAATAACTTGACCGATAACATTATAAAATGATATTACTAAATTCCTTATAAAATCTTATTAAAAGCACTTCACAGCATCAAAATAGTTACAATTTAAACACTAACATTTCCTACACAGAAACTATTAATTATCATAAACATAGAAAATCAATATTCTATTCCTCCAAAGCTAAAAATATCAAACACCAAACTTTATGTCATCTTATTCGTTAGTTACCACATACAAATAATACTATTAAAATTCAATATTCACACACAAATCTTTTTATATTATTAATTACATTACTTTAAACAATCAAAATTGAATATTCCAACATTACATTCCTCCCTGAGTATTAATTTCTTCTTATTTTATTTTTTTCCACTTAAAATATTAATTCTCATATGCATTAAAAATGATTAACTCTTGACCTCAAAGTCAAAAGTTGTCTACTCAGAAAATCACAAGAAATTCCTTAACATAACACAATTATTAATCGGTTATTATATGATAACTAAGACACTTTATTTGCTTAAGAAAAACTCTTTCCCAAATAAAGTTTCATACAAGAACCAATTAAAAATTATCAACTCAATCCTTACTTATTCTCTAATTATTAACTCTATATTATTTTCCGAATACTCATTAAATATTTCTCCTACTAAATATTCAATAATTTTCCTCACATACTCTAAATTGAACGTCCCCATATACTCAGTTCTTAAAATATTCAAATACACTAAATCAATAACTCAATTTCAAAAAATATTGCTACAAAAATAATGCAAGATATATACAAAGAAATTTCCATAATGATTCACGCACAGAGGATAGTAAGGAATTTCTAAATAACACATTAATGGAGATACAGTCCTATAATTCAGCCCTTTTTCTTTCTTTTAGAGTCCTATTCAAATATCAAAGAAATAAAAGGAAAAAAGGAATCCTCTTATCCATTTGTAGTTGTTTTCGTTTCTCCGGTCAATGGCATGGAGTATAGGGTAGGGGATCTCCTGGTGCCCACTTTTTTCATCCTCGCTGACAGGTACTATGACTACGAACTACCGGAAATCGCAGACGGTTGGGGAACTAACCGCAAAATCACCGCATTTTCCTTCTCGCAAATTATTTTGAAGTAATACTTCTTCCAATTTTCTCTGTCCTTTCCGTCTTTTCAATTCCATTTGATCTGCTTTTTTTTCTCGGCATTTAAAATATTCGTTTCATTTCCTAGTTTCTCCAACTGATTAGGTAAATTAGAAATTTCCTCTCCACTCAACTCTTTTAATTCTGCTTCTCTTTTTTCCTCCAATCAAAATATCTTCTCCTATAAGATCCTTTAAACGCATCTTGTCGGTCTTCTGAAGTTCATTTATTTTCTTACGGTTCTTGTTTTTCATTCTTTTCCTTTTCTCTTTTTCCAGCATTAATTTCGTTCCTCTCTCATCTTGATACAATGCTTCTTTTCGTTGATTCGCCAACAGCTTTGCTTGCATTCCTTTCTTTTCTTCCTTTTTCTTTTCAAATTCAACTAATTGCTTTAAATCCTCTTCTCCCTTCTTTTCCTTTTCTTTTCTCAGAACTGGTTCCGTTCCATATTCTTCTCGACACGGTGCTTTTCTTCATAGTTCTTCATTTTAAATATTAGACTGTAACGCCCTACCGACCCGGGGGTCCTCTTGTGCCATCACTAAATTCAAATATTAAATACTACGACACAAATAATTACAAAACCACCAAAACAACTTTCACAATTTATTAATATATATTTACTATAACACCAATAACTACGCTCTCCAGGTTAAGCTTTCTAATATCTTAGTTCAACCCACCAATAGTAATCTAACAGCCTCTTACCAATAGTACTCCCTCGACTGCAACTCAGATTCCGGAACCACTGTTGAAAACACTAGATCAATCTTTCTACGACAATCACTACTCGAACCTTCCACAATAGACTTTAATTCCTCCTTTCCTTTAAGTGACTTTAATTCCAGACACTTCGACTTCACCTCATCTACAATATTTCTCTCCGATCCTCCTTCGGCTACTCTTTCAGATCTCCTTTCAGATACTCTACTCCTTCCGACGGAGTTTATATAGTTCTTAATTCGACCGTTTCACTTCATTCCTAACTGCTTTACATACTAACTTTATGTATCACGTTTCATTTTTGGTTGGGCAAAGGTTGTTTAGTGAAAGCAATCAATCTCATTTGAAAGTCCCCAAGATTAGTGAAGAGAAACCGCGAATAGCCCAATGTCACAAGACAATCAAATTCTCAATAGAAATATATTATGAAAATAACTATTTTTATTTTAAAAAAACTAAATTCTACTAAATTCAACCTGTAAAATAACTTAGCCTCTAAACAGCAATTAAATTTAGTTTAATAATTACATGATTAATTTGATAAGTATCAAAGAGTGTACTTTGTTCCTGGAAAGTGATATAATTAAATCATTTATTAGAATTAATGAAAAATGATACAATTATGTCACCACATTTAGGAAATATATAATGAGATTTAATTAATGAAAAATTTTAAAATACATGTATGTCTACAGGTTAAAAGTTTCCAGAAAACTTGGGTGAATTTTAGGATTGATTAAAAGCTTTAAATGCATAGTTTCACCTTCGAGCATTATTTATCTCCTTTCATTTTCGAAAATATAGCATCTAAACTTGATGTTAATAAATTAAAGTCTAATTAAAACAAATTTAGTTTTTGTTATTAAAATCATCAACAGATATTGGCAGAAAAGTTGTTCTCAACTGATAAACTATTTTATTGGAAGCTATTAATGTGTGTATGACGTCACTAATAGGATGGGCACTACGTGTCTCAAACTGATGAATATTTGCTATGAGTGTATGAATGGAGATATCAGACTCTTTAAAATGGCATAAAACTTTTATTAAGAACATCTTTTTACAAGATAGTATAAAATACATTTCAAAGCACAATTTTCTGTACAGTTAAAAATTACTTTGAACCAGCTTATAATTATATTAAAATTTTTACAAGACTAATGTTTAAAAAAATGTCCTAACAGCCCCTTGTGTAACCTTAGTATAATATTTATTGAAGAGAATTTAAAGTAAACTGTCGTTCACAAATTTTAAAGTATTTCTGAAAATTGATAATTTGTACATTGTATTACTGTTGTCAGGTGTTTTTTTTTCAAAGAAGATTTCATAACCGGGTACGCTGAAATATAATTTTGAATAAATAAAAGCAAATTTATTACATATTTATTTCTACAAAAACTTATGAACAATACTCTTTCTCAACATTTGTAATAAAAAATGGCATTTAAAAAAATATTATTTAAAATATATAAATATATTTCTATTAAGTATGAAAAATACTTTTAAAATATTTAAAAAATTTAAAAAATTATATAAAAATAATGTATTACAATTTCTTCTTTTATTGGAATTACTATTTTTTTATTACTGTACGAGATTAAGCAAAAGTAATGCATTTTAATTCATTAACATAAAAAAACTTGTAACCAATGCAATAATTTTCATACGTTGTTTTCATCTGTAAAAAGTTCTATAAGTAATAAACAAGTTAAAAAGAATTTTATCCAATGTTATATTTATAAGTCCCTGGTTACCTAAAAACATCTAAATAGATAAATTCACATTTGGAACATTTGATAACTTAATAGGAGATATTTTTCAAACATTTAATATGCATTAAAGCAATGTGGTTAGATAATGTACCCTGTTTTCTAATTGAATTTTCTGCATTTATACTCACTGAAAGAAGATTAATGAAAAATTATGTATATATGTTACGGTAAATGTAATTAACTGTTGATTATGTATAGTTATCGGTCATAATCACCACTAAACTCAGTCAATGTGATAAACTATTGAATATTTAACACATTTACCTGTTAGTTTATAAAATCTCCAACTCGTAATGGGAAATGTAATAAAATTCCATAACTTTTCCAAAATTCGCTCAGTTTGCTTAGTTATATGGCTTCTGTCATGACGTACGCCATTGCTTTTTAACGCGGGTTTGTAGACTGTTATTGGCGGTCTCTATTGATTCTAGATGCACGTGTTTTCAGTAGTATTTCTAATTTCATGTTGGATGGATATTTTTAATTTAATTAAAAATATTGTTTTTTAAATTATGTGTTCATTATATGCAAAAATAGGTTATTTACCATCCAAAAGGAAATTTGAATCTTTCGAAAAAGTAATCATTTCAATTATTGTTCAAAAAGGGTAAGACCTTGACATAAAAATATGTCGTATTACTAGACATAAAATGCCAGTTTTATTTAATCAAAAAAATTACTTTTAAAATTATGTATGCATAACATGCAAAAATACATTTCATTTAGCAACCAAAGAGATATTTGAATCTTTCGAAAAAGTGATCATTTTATTAACTGAATATAAAAGTATGTCGTATTAGTAGAAATAAAATGCCGGTTTTGGAGTAGCGGAGCCCTATCGATTGAGGAAAGGTATAGTAAATCATAACATATCGCCCATAGCATTCCTTTTCCTCTTAATAAACCATTCGGAAAATTTTTTCCTGAGCAGACGAGATTTTTCCCCTTCACTTTATGTATTTATGAAAATCCTTCTTGGTTATATTGATTTCATAAGAATGTAAGAGGGTAAGAATTAAAAAATTGAATATATATAGAAAAAAGGAAAAAAATAATAGTGCAGTATTGACTTGAAAAATATTATTTTTCTATTAATGTGTTTTTCTCATTTATAATAAAATATCATTGGCAAAATCAAGGACTTATGTTCTGCATACACAAGAACACGAGTAGATATAAAATGCCAGTCCTGGGACAGAAGAGTTGCGGAACTCTCCATGTATTTCCTACGGACGTTTGTTGCGGACTTCTGTCGTTTTCTTTATGGAGGCAGATGATAATGAAAGGTTGCCGAGATTCGGCTTGGAGTCTAGTGTTTTAACAAGATAAAAATCGTTATCTATTTTCTTCAAAATTGAAATAAATTATGAGTGAACTTTTTTTTTCAATTAATCTACCTTATACTAAATAAAAGATAAGAAATCCACTTGTAAAATTAACTCTTATGAAATTAATTTATTTAACCAGAAACAAAATTGGACGTTAATAGATGTTATTATTATTAAAAAGAAAAAAAAATTTCCCTTAATTAGCAATTTCTAAAGAAACGAATGAGTCATTCAAGATCTTTGTCATTATTATTTTTTCCCTTTTAATTAATGAAACTGGTTTAATCTGTATACACAATAAAAGCAAATTTTCGATTCATATCCAAAAAGCTCGATATTATTTTTACCACGCTTTTCTTTTCACTTTAATTAATGTACGTACATTAATGTGAATGCATTAGAAGCAATTTTTTTAAAAAAAAAAAATTCCTCACAAGGCCGCCGGATTGAATATTATCAAATAACATTATTTTGTTTCATTTTCTTAATAAAAGTATTTCAAACTGAACAAATTAGAATAAATTAAATTTATTTTACTGCGCAATGCTGTTGGAAGAGATATAATTTTAATACATTTTTTTTCATTAAATTAATTGTTTTAATATGATTCAAATAAAATAAGTAGAAATAATTTTTTAATCAATGGTTTTTATTTTGTTTCACGCATAGTTATTCTTAATTGACTCAACATTAGTCATTTGAAGTTTGTAATTTTTATTTCTAGCATTAAAATCATTATATTTATTTTAAAAGTCTACTTTTTTCGTTTCGTTAAGTACGCTGAACTATTTGAATCTGAATACGTTGGAAGCAAATTGTTTGATTTTTCCGTGCAAGGCTACCGCATCGAATACTCTTTTTCGTTCTAATAAATAAAACTATTTAAATTGGAAGGAATTATATTGAATTGATTAATACAAAAACTCTAAAATATGCGGAACGATTACATTGAGCAACAGTAAATTTATTGAAACATTATTTATACTATAAAAATTTGAATATCAAGTTAGTATTTTGTACAATAAATCTTTTGTAACATATTTTTTATGAATAGGAAATGCATTTGACAGCTTTCATCCAATAAGTTTGACATTTTTTTTTAAAATTAACAACATTGTCCTAAACATGTTTCAAATATTGCTTTCTTTTTTTTTTCTAATGTACAGAAAAACTGATTGAAAGTTCCTGTCTGCGGACGATTTTGATTTCGTGAATTTAAGGTTTATTCTGTGGAATTTCAACTACCGTCTTCAAATATTTTTATTTTATCTATTTGAATGCAAAAAAGTGCACCTTAGAAAAGCAAAAATAATGAAGGTTTCGACAAAATCGTTTTTTCTCTAAGGTAGTTGAAAATATTTCAGAATATTTTTTTACAGACAAAAAAACTCACAAACGAATCATTAAATAATTCGAGATAAAGGTCAACGTTTTTATAAGGTGGCAAAGTTTATTAAAAAACAATTATTGAAATATTAGTTAAAACTGATCCCAAACGTCTAAATATTGCATTGTTAGGCGAGTAAGAACGACTCCCAAAGTTTCAGAGCTTTAGCTTGATAGGAAGTTGATTAAATTAACGATCGAAAATTTGATGACACACTGAAACACACACTAAATGAAATACATAAAAACATTGTAAAAAGAAATAAAAGTACTTTTAAAATGTAATCCGTAGAAACCATCGTTATTTTTTACTCTTCCAAATGCACTTTTTTGCATTCAAATAGATAAAATAATGGTAGTAGAAATTCTATAGAATTGACATTATGTTCACGAAATCAATATTTTTGGTAGACGGGAACCTTAACGTTAAAAAAGAGATAAATATTTTTTTTCCCCAAAAAATTTTCTTCCACATAGAATGTATGGTAACGAAATAATAATTACTTTTAAGCAGATAATTAAAATAATATGCTTTTACCACAAAGTTTTGATTTTGAGGTGAAATTCATATTCATACACAATCATAATTATTTTACATTTGGTCATTTTAGAAAATTCTTCTTAATGCATTTATTTCTATAAAATTTCCATTTCTTAAATATTATCTAACAGTGTTTTAATATATGAATATTTAGATGCTTAGAAATATTACATTTTTTTACTATATGCCTATTATGTTTTTTTCAGAAATAACGTTTACATAGATTCCTTACTAGTGTTATTCGCTCGATTTAGTTTAATTAAATCATAATTGCATAAAGGAGATTAAGTTTTCATTTTTTATTTACTAATACAGTTAACTATACAATTTAATTTAATTCATTATTCCATTCATACGTTTTCTGAATCAAAAATAAATTTAACAACCTCATTCAGATAATATAATTTAAGGCTGTCATTTTTCTGGTACTTATTTAAATTTGTGTCACCTGTAACGAAACTCATGTATAAATAACTAGTTCAGGCTGTACATTCTATCGTGACATTCTATCGTACGTTGTGACATTCTCTTTTTGTAATTTTTTTTAATTAGGAAAGTATCTAATAATTAGAATTGTATTCTAAAAAAAATAAAAAAATTCTAGGACTTATCAAATAAAAAAATCTTTTTTACAATCAACAGCTGATTATCAAGTTATGTTTTTTCTAAAATTATTTTCTAACAATTTTTTCTATCATTTCTTTAATTATCACTTAATTTAATCTTAATTTAATTAATTAACTCTTTAATTATCACTTAATTTAATTTAGGAATCCTAAGACACACTCCTGTTTTCTTCTATCTCATATACTCTTTAAGACTAACAATCACTGTTTGATAATTTGTTTAGATTCAAGAAATATTCAATAACTCTTTTTCTAACAGCCTTTTCTGGTCGTATTTGTCATTTTTCATCATTTACAATGAAACTCTATGAATTATCTGTTATCTGAGTTTAATTTATTCGTGTCTTGTGTGTGTGATACTATTCATTATATATTTTTTCAAATGATTTTCATCTTAAGTGCTGCGACGGGTTTTATCTTACGAGAATGTCATCCACATATGCTTAAGCTGGTTGTTTTTATACTTGAGATAAATAAAACATTTTTACAGAATTTCAGTTCATGTAGCTAATATAATCTGAATAAATTGAAGCAAAATTTAATACTTGGTACCTTCATTTACGCGCAAAGTTACGGGTTAGATATTATTCACACACACACAGTTGAATATACTTATTTTTGGCTTCATTTAATGAATTAATTGAATTTATATGGTCTGAGAAAATTGGCTTGATTTGTTTATTATAAACATTCCTCAAATTACGCAATAAATACGTAGATCAACAGTAAGTTTATTGAAAAGTTACTAATGATATGGCTCATTTTGAACATCGAGAGAAAGAGTTTCTACAACAATTCTTTTCTACCAAGTTTTATATGATTAGGAAATAAATTTAAGTCATTTGCTACACCAATGAATCTGACTACTTTTTTGAATCTAATAAGCAAATATACTTCCAAAGTTTCTTTCAATATTTTTCTTAATGCATAGAAAATTTTATTTGAACTTTGTACTATAATGGTAAACATAAGCACTTTCCCAAAACTCTCATACATATATTCATCTCATATATATATACAATGCATTTCTTTTTTTTTAAAAAAAAACGATTATTTTCACAACTGCTTTTAATACAAAGTATTAAAATTCGTTTTTAACTTTATCTTCTTATATACGTGAAACTATGTACTCTACATTTGAAGATTTTTTTTTGGAAAAAAATCCCTGTAATGAATAATCCATTTTCTATAAGAATTTTATTTCTTAACTTTTCTTAAATTTTCTTAATATCTGATTACTATGCTGTTTTGGTGTATTATAATTCATATAGATTTTATCTTTAAAATCTATGGAACCTTTGTGCTCTAACATTTTAATACGAAGATATACAATAGTGAATATATATTATAATAATTTAATCGTAGGTCATGTAGATATATCGAATATAAAATTGAATTATAAGCACTCTTTTTGCTGAGAAGTTGATATTGTCTATTTGTAAAATATGGTGATGTATTATTCAAGGTTAAAACTTTTCTTTTCTTGTATCGCAATAGAATAATTTCGAAAATATCTATAGGAATACGTGTTTAGACGAAATTCTGAGGAAGACTCACTACAGGATATATTAATCAAAATTGATAAAGCATGAATAAGCAGCATGAAAACGAATTCGTAAGCGTCCTATGGACATGTTATCACTTCAATATGTTGATAACAGTGCTGCGGGTGTTAGTTTGGACTGAGGCACATGCTGGACATTCTAATATTTATTTATTTACACACCATTGAACTTCGTACAACGAGCTCCAAGCGAGCATCAAGTTAGTGCGCAAGTCGAAAGAGAGAGAATGAATCACTTCTTGGAAGTGAAGGAGAGCGAGCTCCAGGGTTGCTGCCTTTGGCGAGGAGCGCCCGCAGAATCTGTTTGGTGGTCTCCACAATCGGTGAATAATTTGCCTTTTGGCGAACCGCTGCACACTACCCCCGCAGTATCTTAAGATACGAAACGTTCTGGAAAACGAACAATCCGTCCAGAACGCGTGGTTGTAATGTCTTGATTAGGTGGAGGCAAGTCTGTTTCGGGAAAATCACTATTATTTGCGACGAAAGCTGGTTTTAGTCTGTCCAACGACAGGGTGGATTTACGACCAGAAATGTCCACGTCGTAGACTTTGGCCGTTCGCCTCAACACTTTGAAGGGTCCATCGTAAGGTGCTTGGAGGGGTTTCTTTACGCCATCATGTCGGACAAAAACATGCGTTGACGTTTTCAGATCGGGATGGATGAAAACTGTTTTTGTTCCATGATTTGAAGTAGGTCGTGGTCGGATATGAGAGAAATGTTCTTTTAAATCCTCCACTAGCTGCTTTGGCTGAATGTCGGAAGGCGTAGGATGAAAAAATTCTCCTGGAAGTCGGAGGATGGTACCGTACACCAGTTCAGCCGTTGTTGCTTGAATGGAGTCTCGAAAAGCAGTTCGAAAACCAAGCAAAATGGTTGGTAAGGCGGACGCCCATTGCGCCGTGTTGTAGGCTTTCAAAGAGGCTTTTAAAAAACGGTGGAACTCTTCTATTAAGCCATTCGATTGAGGATGGTAGGCCGTCGTTCTAATTTTCTTTATTCCTAGCAGACAGGCTAGTGCTTTAAAAAGAGAACCGTCTAATTGGCGGCCTTGATCGGTTGTTATGCGAGAAGGACAACCGAAACGTGTTATCCAATGGGTGTAGAAAGTTCTTGCCACTGTTTCCGCAGTTATATCGGGTATCGGGATGGCTTCTGGCCACCGTGTATAACGGTCTATCATCGTAAGACAATAGTAACTTCCAGCTGACGGTGGGAAAGGTCCGATTATATCAAGGTGCACAAGGTCAAATCTCCGTGTTTGGTCAGGAAAAGAGCCTAATGGAGTTTTGTTATGCCTACTTACTTTTGCCTTTTGGCACGGTATACAATATTTAGACCAAGCAGAGCAATCTTTACCTATTGATGGCCACACGAATCGCGAGCGAATTAATTTTGTAGTAGCTCTAATACTGGGGTGAGATATATTGTGCAATTCACTGAAAATCCGTTGGCGGTATTCCTTTGGGATATAAGGTCTAGCAGTTCCGGTAGATAAGTCGCAAAATAAAGGGATGTTAGAATTTGGCATAACTATTTTCTTTAGCTGTAATCCTTGAGGGTTACAAATTAAATTTTGAAGCTCTAAATCCGATTCTTGCGATTTTGCAATCTCATCATAGTTGATAGGGTTGGGCATTTCGATAGAAGCTATTCTGGAAAGGCTATCCGCTGTTACGTTTTCGTTTCCTGGGAGATAGCAAATATTTGTCGTAAATTGGGATATGAAATCTAGCTGTCTGGCTTGTCGCGGTGAGCATTTATCTAAACGTTGTTTAAAGGCGTGAGTTAATGGTTTATGATTGGTAAATAATTTGAAATCCCTAGCTTCAAGCATATGAATGAAATGTTTAATGGAAGCATATGAAGCTAGCAGTTCATAAGCAATATAATTTTTTTCGGTTTGGGATAATTTTCTAGAGAAAAACGCGAGAGGTTGGGGTTCGTTATTGATTATTTGGAACAATGCACCTCCGATTGCAAAGTCGGATGCATCTACGTGCAGTATCAATTCTGCATCTGGTTTCGGATGTGCCAAAAGAGTCGCATCTGCTATTAATTTTTTGCAAGTACAAAAATCCTGTTCGGCTTGGGTAGTCCATTCGATTACTCTATTATCGTTTTTTCTAGTGCCCTTTAAAAATTCACTTAGAGCGATCTGGTGTTGGGCTACGTTAGGTAAAAATCGGCGAAAAAAATTCAAAATTCCAAGAAATCGTTGAAGTTCTTTTATTGTTTTAGGCTTTGGGTAATTTAATATTGGTTCAACTTTATCAGGCAATGGTTTTGTTCCTTGCTGAGTTACGAGATGTCCTAAAAAGGAAATTTCTGATACTCCGAAAACGCATTTAGAAGTGTTAATTGTTAACCCGTAATGTTGGAGTTTTTGGAATACAGCACGAACGTGAGTCTTATGCTCAGCCTCGTTTTTACTGAAAATCAGAATATCATCCAAATAGACAAAACAGAATTTGAGTTCACCTAAAATTTCATTCATGAACCTCTGAAACGTTTAGGTTGCCCCACAGAGGCCAAAATTTAAGTACGGAAACTCGTATAAGCCAAATGGCGTACATACGGCCGTCTTTTGAATATGTTTCGGGTGGACGGGGATATGGAAGTATGTGCGTACAATATCGATCTTTGAAAAATTTTTACAACCGTAAAGTGCGTTAGAAAAATCTTGTATATGGGGTATCGGGTACCTATCAGGGGTTGTACATGCGTTTAATTTACGATAATCTCCCACTGGTCGAATGCTACCTGAGGTTTTTGGGACTACAAGAAGGGGAGAAGACCAGGGTGACTTCGAAGGCCTCCAAATACCCTGCTCCATCATAAATTGAAATTCCTGTTTTACAATATTGTACAATTTTGGGTTAAAACGTCTAGGCCTGCTGTGGACAGGTGGTCCAGTAGTCTCGATGTAATGAATCGTATTATGTGGCGCTTTTTTAATTTTAGAAGTAAGTGTTGTTAGGTCAGGGAATTCCGCTAAAATTTTGTGATACATTGTATTTCCTGAGCTTAACTTTATCGACGCAGTATTAAGACCAGCGGGAATTTTACCATAGCGACTTAGTTTGGTAATTGTATCGATAAGCCTTTGTCGTTTTAAGTCGATAATTAGGTCAAAATGCTTTAAAAAATCTGCGCCTATAATTGCGAAAGGAACGGATGCTAAAATAAATTGCCACTTAAAACTTCTTCGCAAGCCAAGATCGACATCTAATAATTTAGATCCATACGTATATATTTTTGTGTTATTAGCTGCTGTTAGTTGTATGGGTTCTGGGACTAATTTTCTGTTAGTTTTAGAAACTGGTAAACATGATACATCAGATCCTGAATCTATGAGGAATTTTATATTGGTTTTTCGATCAAAAATATGGAGGCGGCCAGATTGTGGAGCTATCGAAACGTCTGCCGCTGGAATATTGGCGTCGATAGCAGTGATTAGTTTTCCGAAGCCTTGGCAAAAGTACAGGGCTCCCGGCATTTTTTAGCTTTTGAGCCAAATCGGTTGTGATAGTAACAAAATTTATCGTTAAATTTGTAATCTTCCCTCCTCGAGGGGGTCTTGCTCCTGTAAGGGGATTTACCTTACCTCCCTCGAAAGCGATTCTTTGATCGGTCTCTAGACAATCGTTCTACTTGCTTGCTGAGAGCGGCGATTTCACCTCGAAGTGCAACAATTTCATTCAAAGGGGAGTGAGGAGAATCGGACGATTGCTCGGAGCGACCCGAAACGGCGTATACATTTGGAGTAAATGGGGAAGCGCGAACTTCAGCAATCTTATCCGCCAATTTCGCTAGGTTTTCTAATTTTTGGAACTTACGGAAAGGATTGTTTGGATTTCGGCAGGGAGTCGTTGAAGCCATAAGTTTCTTAAAAAATCATCGTTTATCGCAGTGCCTGCTAATTCTTTCATTTTTCGTAGGAGGTGGGACGGCTTATCTTCACCCAATTGCAGTTCAGAAAGCAATTTTCTTATCTGTTGATTTTCCGAATCTGAAAACTCTTGAATTAATCGGTTTTTTTAGTGTGGTGTACCGATCCGCGTGTGGTGGGTCAAACAGTAAATCGGAAACCACCGACAGAATTTCAGAGTCAATTGCAGCAATAACATTATTGTATTTCGTGACATCATTAGTAATGCCAGAAAGCTCAAAATTTGCTTCTGCTTGGAGAAACCAAAGCTTTATATTCTGTTTCCACAGTGGTGGAAGTTTAGCAGCGACACGTGTTGTTGAGCATTACTATCCTCAGTCATTTTTGAAAAATATAGAAACGCGAAGTATGAAATATTAAAAAATAATAATGAATTAAGGAAAGGAGTAAAAATTGGTGATTTAAATTAAGTATTTCTGAACCAAACACAGAGAGACCATGAAAGCTTACCTTGTATGTCGAACACGTGCACATCGTTGAAAATATTGTAATCCATTTCGATCTGAAGGTGTAATTCATAATCAGGGTCACCACTGCTGCGGGTGTTAGTTTGGACTGAGGCACATGCTGGACATTCTAATATTTATTTATTTACACACCATTGAACTTCGTACAACGAGCTCCAAGCGAGCATCAAGTTAGTGCGCAAGTCGAAAGAGAGAAAATAAGTCAGTTCTTGGAAGTGAAAGTTCAATTAATAGTTGTATTTATAATTATATAGTACTTAAAATTCAAAATATATGAATGATTTTTATATGTTTGTTTTAATAATTAAAACTTGTTAAGTTTATTTACGTGAATACTTAAGGTAAGTTCAAGTTCAAATGAATTGAAATGAATGATCTCCCGATGGTGAATATTTTAAAAAAAAGGGAGATCGATGCATTTTGGATGAATGAACAGCAAAGCCTTTTTTTTCTCATGACCCTGTTGGAGTGGTGTGGCACTCTGTTCGATAAGATATTGTTTTATTACAAAACTTCAACCATGAATTTTAATTCCTTTTCAAGAGAAAAGGAGAAGGATAAATAAATACTACTGTTTCTTCTTATATATATATATATATATATATATATATATATATATTGGAAAAGATTCTGATATTTCTGATTGGATAAATTTTATAACAACTAATTAATTCCCAAAAAAATTTAAAGTGTGACTTACATTGTTAAGAGACATTTCGATTTCAAATTTCCTACTACAATAACCTATCAGGCTAGAATAACTGTATATTATTACTTGGATGGCTGACTTTCACCAAGGATACATACACTATCTTCCTTTTTACTTTAATTTCATATACATTATGAAATTAAAGTAAAAAGTTCATGTTTTTCATTTTTTTTAATATTTTTGCAACGAGGTTTTAAAATAACTTTGAACTAATCTTGAATTTTCACTTTGAATGGCTTCTCTTTCTGACTTGAATTTCTCACACGATCGTCCCAATTTTAATTTCATAATTTTAAAATGTTAAAGTGACTTGAGTTCTTAAGAGATATTTCAATTTCATTATTATTTTAATGTCAGTCTAATATAATAACGTATCAGCCTGGAATGACTCCTCTAAGATATTACCTGCCAAATCATATCATGTTTGAATTGGAGAGAATATTTTTCAATGCTTTTGCCAAGAATAGGAACAGGATGGCTCGGAGAATTTCCCCCGGGATGCCTCAGGTATACTCCTCTTGGAACTTTCACTTCGAATCGGCTTCGAATTTGTATTTCTGATACGATCTTGCCGATTTTAATTTAATATGTTCAAACTACATTTACAAAAAAAATTGATTTCAAAATATTAAAGTGACTTGTTAAGAAATTCAATTGTATCTCAATTCAATTTTTTTATGACTGAATGGACAATATATTATTATTCGGGCAGAGTATTGTTACTTTCGTGTAAATTTTCATGCCTTTTAATTATAAAATTACATAGCATTTGATAGTTTTTTTCTGTACTTCGGATATGGGCTTCAAAATTTTTATTTTCTTTATTTAAAAAGCTAATAATAGAATGATCACTTATCACACGAGGTAACTTGAGTGGATGACTTACCTCCGGGATACCAAATTACTTTTACAAACTAACCATTCCAAAATAAATGAATCTACTTGTATTGTTATGACATATTTAAACTTGATTGGTATTTTACAATTGATATAATGTAATGGCTACACATGCTCCAGCGACCTAATTAGGCTGCCTCATGAGGCTAATCAGCCTCATGGAAGAATGCACAAAATCAGCCGCAGGGGGTGGGGAGGTCAATAAATCAATTAGGAAGTAGTCCTGAAGAGCTGCGACCCATAGGTCCAGAGCTAGAGGCCTAATTATTTGTGCCAATCAAGCACTAATCAGGGATCTACGGGCAAACTACTGGTCTCAGGCCGACGCGCGAGGTGTCAAACGGCTCGACAGATGGAGCTTTGCAGCTATGGTACTAGCTATGGGAAGTGGTTGCGCAGGGCGGAGTCGATCCCACTCGAAAACAGTGGGAATATCTGTAACCACAAGTAGATGGAAGATTAATTAAGTTTTATACATCATGCAATGCAGGAGAATAAAATTAAACAAGTTTACCAATAAAAGATCAAAAAGGGGTAATTAGCGGTATTAAAACCATTAAGAGATAATAATCAAATTAGATTTAATAGCTTCACCCAAGAATAATTGTTAATTATCATTAATAATGAATGAAAAGAAAAAGTGTATCCTTCCAAGTGCGGTTGCAGGTACCCCATATCAAAACTAAAAGAAGAATAAATGACAACATTTTAACTACTAGGGAAGGTTTTTTACAGAGATTAAGATAAAATTTTATTTATTTATTTTCCCATACTGAGAGAGAATGCTCAAATGCGAAAGATGATTGAAATATTATGATGAGAAATTGGGAAGAAACATAAACAACAGAAATTAAAAGAAATAATAGCAAAATAGATAGCGATTGATAACAATTTTAGCTAATGTGCAATACAAGGAAAGGGTTATTTTGAAAGTAGAACGGAAAATGGGCAATATTGTTGTTCTTCAATGATTGAAATGAATCTCTGTAGAATTTTAATTAATTGTAAAAATTTTTAATGAAAATGATTAATTGTAGTAGAACAAATCGGGTGGAGGAGTTTCGTAAAGGATACCAGCCTGGAATGACTCCTCCAAGATATAATTATGTTTGTGAATTTTTTTGACGCTTTAATGCTAACGAATATATATATATATATGCAGAAATCGGGGTGATGGAGATTGTTCATCCCGAATCTACGATGGTTTGCTCTTACGCAATGGGCTGGTTGTCTAGGGGGGTAATTTCGGACTCCATGTAATGTTGTTGATGATATTCAAGGATAAAGCTTGCAGTAGCTTTACTTGTTTATTGAGAGAGATGAAGAATGAAAAGTATCTACACTATGATAAATATACAGGTAGTAAACAGTTCTTCCGAGACGGATAGATGGCTGCCTCATTTAACCCATATTGGCGATGGGCGCTGGAACGCGCTCGGGCGTTTGAAGTTTACTTCCGAAGCGGGTAGCAAAGGAGAAGAGAAGAGAGAGAGAGCGCGAAAACGAGCTTCACTCAGTTTTGTTCTGGGATAGGTGGCGCTGCATGAGCTTATCACATGACTCTTGAATCGTGGCGACATCTATTGAGTATCGGAGGAACTGGTTTTACAGTAGATTGAAAAAATAAAATTAATTGCTTAATAATAATTGGATGGAAAATCCTACATATATATATATATATATATATATTGAAGACTATTAATAAAAATGACTTGTTTTCAGGACATCACATTTATTTGCGCACATCTTTTCAAACATAAAATCAAGACACAATTTTACACAAGCACCACTTTTTCAACGTTCGTCTTTTCCTCTCGGAACCAAACTCAATACTAAATTTCATATCCGTTGCCAGTAAATTATCTAAAATCAAAACTATGATCTGGTGTTGCCAAAAAAAATATCTTAATAAAGAATATTGAAAAAGGTATTACTTTAAGTTTAAATCGTCTGCTTTTAAAAGAAGAATAGGTAATGTCTTAAATAAAGTATCACATTAGATTAAATCGTCTGCCTGTAAAAGTCGAACAGATAAATCTTAAAAAAAGTTTCACATTAAATTAAATCGTCTGCCTTTATAAGTTGGACAGATAATATCTTAAAAAAGTATCACAATCGTTTGTTTTTAAAAATTGAATGTGTCACAATATATATATATATATATATATATATATATATATATATATATATATA
>BMAW01061153.1:168495-179203 GCA_019974015.1 Nephila pilipes
ATATATATATATATATATATATATATATATATATATATATATATATAGGAATAGGATGGTTGGGGCTGGGTGACTTTCCCACGGCATACTTTCTCCAGGAATGCATTTTCACTTTGAACCTTATTGATTTCAAATTACTTTTACAAACTTACTAACTACTCATTTAAAAGGGGGGGGGGGAATAAAATTATAAATTTTTTAAAAATTTTATTATGTTTTTGAATGGACAATAATATTGGGACAACAGCAGCATTTCGTTTAAATTTTGTGCCTTTTTAACATTAAAAATAATAGGCTATGGTTTCTATGAGCTTTAAAAATTTTACATACTGCTTTCAAAAGATATTATTGGACTTATCCCACGAGGTAACTTCTTTTAAAAACGTATGATTTTTGAAACTCTCTCTCTTTTTGAATGGATTATATTTACATTAAAAGGATCTGTGAATGATTTTGTTATATGTTTTTTTTAATAATTAATTATAATTAAAGTTTATATATTTGGATAAATGGAGTGAAATTACTTCTCGATTTTCACCGATGTTAATTAATATTTTCAAAAAATATTTATGTATTTTGCATCAGTGATCAAAGCCTTTTTTCAAGCCCCTTTTTAGTGGTGTGGCACCCTGTTCGATAAGCTATTATTTTAATTTTATATACTGAATAATTCAATTTTACCTTTTGGATTTCCAACAATGAATTTTAATGAGTTTATTAGTACAGATACTTCTGCTGTGGCGGCATTTGGAAATTTTGAAAATTATTTTATTTTTATTTGCAAGAAATTAAAAAGGAAATTTTCTGATATTTCTGATTAAAAACTACTCTCTCAAAAAAAATTGAATTTTTAAGATATATTTTAATATTTCAAGCCTAATATAAATAGAATCCCTCCTCTGAGATAAAATATAAAATTATATTACGCTTGAATTAAATTTTTTAATGCTTTAATGCTAACGAATAGGAATATGAATAGGATGGTTGGGGGACTTTCCCCGGGATACTTTCACTTTGAATCAATAATCTTATTTAAACTTATTGAGTTCAAACTACATTTGCAAACTTACTTATTACTCGTTTAAAAAGAGAAAAAATTAAGTTTTTTGAGAAATATAATAAATTTTTATTAGTATCTAAATTCAGTTATATTACGACAATGAACGAATTAGCATTTTTGAGCGGCATATTTCATTTAAATTTTCGTGTCTTTTTAATAATAAAAGTACCAAGTACTTCTGATATGACCTTTAAACATTTTATTTTCTTTATGTAAAAAAATATTATCCCACGAGTGAAATTGACTTACCCCCAGGATACTTTTACAATCTAATCATTATAAGGAATAAATAAATTTCATTATAATATGATATAATATAATATCAGACATAAATGTTGAATAATTGATAATGATTATGGTATTTTGTCTTTATATAAATATATTGTGTTTGAAATAGAATGAATAATACTTTTTAGCGACGAGGTAACTTTAAAGCAACTTGGGTAGATTTCCTCTAAGATACCCTAGGTGCAACTACTTTTACAAAAAAAAAATTCTAAAGAAAGATATAAAGGAAAGAAATGTACTTGTATCGGTTGAGAGATTCATCACTATTTTCTATAATAGGCTTGAATGCAGTAGAATCATTGTTCTTGGGACCTCGATTATTATGTTAGAGCCTTTTGACACATAAATACAGAGTATTTTTAAGAATTCAGTTACTCGGTCATGTTGTCATGTTTTAAAAGTTACACAGCTTTTCCGAATCATTTCAGTTATGAAAAAGTCAATTTTTCTCGAAAAATATCTGATACGGCTGCATTTTTGCAAAATTAAAAGTAGAACAAACAATTACAACTTTTCTCTGAACTTTTGAAACTATTAGACCTGAAAATACAACATGTACCTTGAGAATTCAATAATTCTTCCATTTTGAAATGGTTGTCTAGACACTTTGAGATTTTGAAATACTTTGGCAGCTGTTGCAGGTTTAAATGCATTCGAATTTTCGTTCTGTGGACCTCGATTACAGAAATAGAGCCTTTTCGTTCAAAAACAAGGGGCATTTATCAATAATTCAAGTACTTGGTCATGTTTTCCAAGTTACAGAACTGTCTCGAATCACTTAAGTACTTTAATTTTTCTCTAGAAATCTTTAATGTAACAACATTTTTACAAATTTAAAGGTATCACAGATTATTATAACTTTACCCTGATTAACGCAGACTATTACCCCTTTAACCCCACCTCTTGGACCTGAAAACAACAACATTTATCTTACGAATTCAACAATTAGTTCATTGCGAAATGGTTGTCTAGACACTTTGGTACCATGAAAAAGGTTATAGATCCATTCACAAAAAGTTATAAGATCCATTGACACAGGATATTTCTCAAGAATTAAGTAATTATATTATGGCTTCCAAGTTGTGATACCTTTGTAATACTCTAACTGTAGAGTTTTCTCAAGAAATTTTGAATATTACATTAAAAATTAAAGTTTAATAAAAAAAAACCACTATAATATGCTGAAAATTACGTATTGTTTTGAATGTATGTGACTGTTATTAAGTTTTAAAAGTTTCTAGAAAGTTTTCAGACATTTTCAAAATATTAAAGTTTAATTCAAAACACATTAATCTGTTGAAAATGACATATTGTTTTGAATGTTCTAAAAGTTTCTTGACAGTTTTCAGTCATTTTCATTCAAAAATATTAAAGTTTAATTTAAGAAACAATAATCTTTAAGAGATTGCAAAATGTTTATAAAGTGTGTTGTTTTAATTAGCTTTTAAAGTTTTGTTGAAAGTTTAAAGTCAATTTTATTAAAAAAAAAATATTAAAGTTTCATTAGAAACACAATAATCCTGTTGAAAATTACATATTGTTTGTTAAGTATATGATTTTTATTAATTATCTTACGTAATATTTAACTTTTTATTGTAAGCGCAGGATAACTGTCTTCAAGTTTGCATCGTATAATTGTTTGCATCTACTCCAAAACGAGCGTTCTCTAGAGCGCGCATTGCTCCAACGTCACCCACTCTTATTTCAAAACGTTATAAACAATTAAAGCAATCAATCAATTCGTACAAAAGATCGACTCCTCTGGACTATCTTCAGTTATCAGATTCCGGCTAAGCTGTGTCAATATTTTGGTGGACTGGAGTCGCGCTACAGTGAACTTCGAGAAGGGTCGAAACCTTTTTCGGAACGGTAAAAATCTATGGGTTTCAATAAATTTTTAATTAAAATATTTTAATATTGTGCTCTTCGAATATCTCCAAATTAGTTTTTAATGGTTATTTTCATTCATTTTTGTTTTCAATGCTTTTAACTGAAAGACAAAATATCTCTAGGAAATTAAACAATTATGTTAAAATTAGGCAACATAATTAATCTCACTAAAAATTATATAAAGTTCTACCTACATAAGTTCAAATTAAAAAAGATAATGTATCGTATTTTTCCAATTATATTTGAATTATAATTTCATAATTATTAATCTAGAAATTTAAAAAGAAAATTACAATTCTATTATGCATATATATATACAAAGATAGATAAGTTCAACTTATAGATTTTTCAATTAATTAATTACATTGGGGTTTCAAAGTTCTTGAACATTTCTATACTTTTTCTATACTACTACTATACATTTTTTCAAGAAATCTTCTGCATATAACAACGTTTTAGAGGTTCCAAATAACTCAAAATTTAACAAGAGGTACACAATTTTTTTAAGAATAAAATATACTTTTCATAGTTGTTTATGCATGGAAAGCTGTCCTTTTATCATCAAATGTTTCTTCAATAATTTTACAAAATGGGTGCATTTTTTAAATAAAATAACAGAATAAATGAATGCTGGGAAACAGGTGTGTTTCGGCAGAGCCACTCGCACGATTCGCTGTGTGGAGTTCCAAAAATTTTGGCACCGCACATAGTCACTTCCACACCAATGCACATAGGACACTTTTCCACTCGTTCCGAGCCACAGTGAGCTACGACTTTGTGCCGAGTTTCATACTTTGTTGTTTCACATAATTTCTTATTGTTTTTGATGGAAAGACACCCAAGTTCTCTCGAGAAATCTCTCCCGTGGCACAACGTTTTCGAAGCTCAAAACCACATTAGATTTAACCAGAGGAAAACAAATTTTTTTTTCAAAATAAATTTTACTTTTCATTATTGTAAATGCATGATCCAAGTTACAGAGATATCCCGAAACTTTTAAATTCTCTAGGCTATGAAAAAGTCAATTTTTTTCAAGAAATTTTTGATACGACTACATTTTTTTACAAATTTAAAAGTGGCACAAACAATTATAACTTTTCTCTGAACTTTTGAAACTTTTAGATCTGAAAACCATATATATCTTGAGAATTCAATAATTATTGCATTTCGATCATTTTTCCAAATGATTTGGATATGTCAAGAATTCGAAATCCTCTTATTATACACGATTCTGTAATGCTTCTTATTATGTTAATAGGTTATACTATTTACATTACTCTTTTGAGATACTTATTTGAAAAAGAATTGTTCCCATCACTTTATCTTATCTCTATATGTTTTAATTACAGCGCTCAATGACAATAGATGCGGTTCATGTTCTTCGAATGAAGCCCTACTATGATCCCGATATTCAGCTATAGTTTCCAGATAATTCTACTCATATTGTTTCAAATGAGCCTAGTCCTGGAGGAAGTGCATCCAGCTGCCGAAGAAAGTCGCCCTCCGGTCAAATCTACTCAGAACCAGAGGTAAAACGCTTGTCTATATAACGGGAGTTCCCAGGTTCAAAACCCATGGTTGACAACTATTAAAATTCCCGTTTAAGTTTTGTTTCCAATTATAATTTCTAAAACCTTCCAGAAATGTCGATCGCTCAATCAATTTTGTAACGTGAAATATCTGGCGTTGCTGGTAAGAACAAGGTGGCTCAGTGCGGTACCTTGCTAGCCTCCAATGTCCCGGCATGCGCTCGGCTCGTTTACCTCCGATACACTGCTGCAGAAAATAATAAAATCATGGAATGCAATCCTATGGTAATAAGCTCTTATGCAATTTCCCCCTAATCAATAAGTTAGTGAAATATATTACAAAATGAATTAATGAGATAGTTTGTTAGAATTTTTAGGATTAAAAATTTATTTAAAAGTAATAAAATATTGAAACCTAGTACAAAATTTTAACTTGTAGAATAGAATTAATTACTTGATACTTACAGTTTAAAGCAGCTCTTGTAAAAAGTGCTTAAATATATTTAAACGTTCAAATGACGTTGTTTTTAAAAGATGGAACTTTATCTTCATTTTCTCGCTGCTAATGTTAATTTATTTGTTTTCCACTCTACTTCATACGCTATTGCACTGAAAGAGAAAGCTGAAGTTAATTTAAGTAATGTGATGTATTTTGTTCCTTTCATAAGAAGGCAACGAATACTACATATTATATATATATATATATATATATATATATTGTTAATTTATAATATCAATTAGTCTAATGATTTTATATTTTATGAAATACGAAATGCACTTTGCAAAATAATAACAATAAATAAAATTAAATTAAAAAACAATTATTTTGTTAAAGCAATGATTGGATTAAAAATTCACATTTATCACTCGTGAAATAGTGATTTGCATTTCTTTAAAAACATAAGTTAAGAAAATTTAATTACTGAATTTCGGAGAAATTCAATATCAATTTTATCAGATTCTTCCCTCCTTTCCCTTCCCAAAATTAAAACTTATTTTCATAAATAACTTTTCAATAACACAAATTTTCCTTATAAGTTAACATAATCACATAACTAAAGTAAAAAAAATTGCCAACATGTGTGAGTGTGTGAATAAATTCTTATAAACAATCAAAACATTCCCTGATAGGAGAATTTATTAGTTGTACGCTCTTAATTCTTTGCTGATAATAAATATTTTCCCATTGTTCACCATTTGTGATATTTAAAAAGTTGCTGTAGTCTTATTTGGCAATTTCTTTCTCAAAACAAGTTATAGATGTTCAACAAAAATAAGTAGTCGAATTTAAGAATAAGCTTTTAAGAAAAAAATATTGGCGTCATCAATCGTAGATCCTCAGAAAGACGTCATTAATAAATTCAAATTGACCTTCCAGCAGGTGTGCCCTCTATACCATCGTGAAAGGTCGCGCGTATTTCCTAGATACGCTACTGTATTTGAGAGTGATAATGTTAAAATTTGTTTGTATTAGTTAAGGATTAATAAGTACATTTTAATTAAATGATATTTATTTAAGAATAAAATGAAACGTATAAGCATTATAAAATGATCAAATGTTATTGAAATTACATGAAAATAAAATAAATGAAATTGGTGATATTTCGACTGAAGTATATACATTTTTTACATATAAGTTTAAAAATAATATGAAATTTAAGAAAAATGAACTCAATTTAGATAAAAAGGAAGAAAAATGAATTTCATATCCATTTCGTTACAGCTTTGCAGTCTGAACAAATACACTTAGAATGTTCAAGAGATATAAATTTCTGACAAATTTCACATTTGAATCTGGTGATTCTAGTTCGCTAGTTTTTTGGCAGAATTTGCATCTACCACGCAGTAAATTTTCATGCAGTATTTATTCGGTTTCTTAGGGATGTATTATATAAAACTGCATCTTCCACGAAACCATTCCAATTTCTCATCGGTTGTATCATTATTAGAATTAAAAACTAAAATCTTAGAATTAAAACCTAAAATCTTAAAATTAAAACCTCTCTTAGAATTAAAACTTAAAATCTTAGAATTAACACCTCTCTTCACCAAAGGCCATTTTCTCTGACGCCACAGAGATAATCTGATAACTTTTCTCTCAAAACTGCAATTTTGTCTTCTTCATTTTTACTTAGAAGCCAAGTTTCAGAGCCATACATTAGGACCGGCCCAATTTGAGTTTTATAAATAAGAAGCTTTATTTTTCTGGAGAGAAAAAGGGACCTCAATAAAGAGGGAAGTCCAAAGAATGTTTTGTTAGCCAGTGAAATACGATTTTAGATTTCAGAGATGATGACATTTTTTGATTTACGTACAACATATTTCCCAATTACCTGATTGGTTGGTTTTTTTTTTTTTTAATTTCTGATTCTAAATCCTGATAAGATATACTGTGCCACACGCAAGATCAAGAGATTACTAAATGCTGTCCAAACTAAAACAATTTAAAGTTTAAAATCAAGATTCAGAACACTATGGAAACCAATATCATTTAAAATTTTGAATAAATTTAGTAAAATAGTTTTTCCCAAACAAGTCAATAAAGAAAGTGTATAAGAATTAAAATGTTTCATACGAAAAAAGTTAAAAATGGAGCATTTAATTACACATGCACCCAAAATGTATCGCACAGACAGAGGACAAACTCAATAATCTCACTTCAGAGGAATTTCCTCCAGAAAAATATGCCAGTGTATTCTCGTAGGTCCGATATTTAGACGGGTTGAAATTATGTGCCTTCTTCTGCATGAAAATGGGTGCCAATGAGAAATAATGTGTTAAACGTCATGTAATTTACCTAGAGAGAAGTAATTATTTATATTTGACCAATACTTGCCTCTCTCATGTATATAATACTATATTATCAATAGTTATAAAATATTCATTTAACTTCCAAGAAAACCCACTTGTTTTGAATTTATTTGAAATCGTTACAGAGAAGCACATATTTTTTACAGATTCTTTTTAGTTAATTGCGAAAAAAAGGGGGCAGCAAATTTTGGGTTCTCCTCTGAAGCAAATATGCACTTTATGTCACTGAATCCCATATTTCCATTAAACATCGATAAAGAAACTAAATAAAAAAAATTAGTGGTGAACTACCTAACAATTTCAACAAATCTCTTTTATTCCTTGTGGTAAAAAAACTATGTTTAAAATTAGTTGTTGCTAGAGATTGGTCAAATATCATAATATATCTCTAATTATTTCCTAAAATTATTAATATATTTAAAAAATTTCATAAAACCTTATATTTGAGATAAATTTAATAAAGCTTAATAGCATTTGAAGTTGAAAATATACTTCACACTGAAAATTTCAATTATTATTCCTTTGTTACTAATAATTTTTACAATTTTTTAGCAGACCTTAAATGCAGTGAATAATTTATAATATTCGAGGATATAATTCAAGCAGTTATAACGGTTCATAAATAAATTTGAATAGTATTAATTTACAAAAGAAAAACAATATAAAATATTACGAGTATTATTTTCTAAATATAAATTTTTGATATCTTTCTCATTCAGGCAGAAATATTTCTTATGACTTTATAAATAAATATAAATAATTTCGTGTGCGTTGTTTTTAAACTTTTCAAATTTAAGGCAAAATATTAATAAATGCTCATATTCACTTATATCTCAGTATTCTTCTGTACGACATGATCCTGAATTATATCTTTGTTCAAATCAGTTTGCACCACTGATTTCACACTCGAATAGTAATAATAATATAAAGTTAAGAACTAAGTCTCCAATATGTGACTGACAAATAAATTAAACTTTTACAATATCAAAAAAATAAAATACGAAAGTGCTTAAGGCTCTTTGAAAGAAAGTGTTGTTATTCAAAATTAGAATTCTTGTAGATAACGAAATATTTTGATTTTTATTAAATTAAAAAAAAATTGTGTTGAAGGGGATAATGGTTGTTCTCTGTGTAATAGTTATTCTCTATAATCTTTGCTGCTCTGTATCCCTTAACATCAATCAATCCAAAACGATATCTGTAAATTCAGATCACATAACTCTTAACTCAAGAACAATTTCATTACGTGTTTTCAGTCCAACAAAACGCATTTTTATTTGTTCATGAGACATGTTGTGTTACAAAATTTTGCGCATTTTCTCTAATAAAAGATCCGCTATAGAGGCCTTTACTAAACAACAAACTGCATTCTCGTATCTTTTAGGTAGAAAATGTAATGCAGAAATAAATCATTCAAAGCATTTTTCGGAACAGTATTATAGTTGAAAGGATAAAATACACTCGACTGTAAGATATTTCCCTTTCAAAACTTACTCTTCTAATTTATTTCCTGAAGCTGGATAATCAATACCACAAATGTCTTCTCTGAGGTCCATTTGTGCTGCTATATCACACCTGCAAAACATATTCATTTGCTATGTATTGTCTAGAAAACAACCTAGAAATAAGAAAAGTTCTTATATTATATATTATTTTTAACTGATCTTTATCATAATGTCTTATTAATGTACTCTTTTAATCAACGTAATGAAAAAATTAATCTGGCTAGGATTTTTTGTTGATTCTAAAAACATTCAATAACTCACATTCAACTTGATACGTTTCCCCAAATAGGCTTTTATGATTAAGCGTTGGAAAAAAATGCTTACGAATAAGCTTTTGTTTTTTTAACTTAATTTAATTTATTTACAAAGTTAACAATTATTTCAAGTTTCTTTCCTTTTTTATATACTCAAACAATTAATTATAAGTTGCAATTTATTTGAAGGAACTCTAATATAATTTTACTTTGCAAATAAATTGTGACCATTGATGTGTTGGAACACGCTATTTTCGTTTGAGCTATCTTTAGGTACTGACATAAAAATAAAAATTGCTAAAGAGTAAAATAAGCTAAATATTACTCATTTGTCATTAGTATTTAATTATTACTAAAAGTAAGAGTCTCTAAATTTCTAAAAGTATTATGTATACTATGTGAAACTGAAAATGCAACACCAAAAAGGAGTGGCCAGAAAATTATGTAAATTTCTGGATAGGAACAAATCACCAAGTTATGCGGATGATGTGAAATACTCCTCTCTCAAGAAGATATAACTAAAGGAACCCGCAGAATGTTCGAATTTCATGCTGTTATCTCTACTGGGGAAATTCTCGTAGAAAATTTGTTCATGTCTCAGCTGACGTGTGCAATAGCAGAGAATGCCAGGACGTCGTCAAAGGAGACAGTTCCAGCAGACAGACGATTTTACGAGTGGCATGGAGATCGGACTGAAAAGTGCAGGTTGGTCCATACGGCAAATCTCAGCTAACACACACCTGGATAATCTTCACCACCGTGCCCAGATTATTGCAACAAGGAAATGGTGCAAGTTTGAGGGACGCCGGTGCAGCCTACGGTAGGTCAGCACGCGTGGAACGACGCATCCGTAGACAATCGATGTCGGACCAGGAAGTCACTTCTACCATCATTCTGCTGCATGATCAAGACACACTGGATGTTCCCGATGCTCGAATCCTGTTTCTATATTATTATACTGCTTCTGAAGAGTTTAATCCCAGAGGAAGTACATCCGACCACCGAAGAAAGTCTCTAGACAATCGAATCTATTCAGGACTCATGACACGCTAGCCGACGAAGGCCTTGCTGCAGAACTCCTATACAGAGGGAGTATTTTTTTCAAGGAGAGAACAATGCCGTGTAGCTTGCAAGTACCGATGGCTCTGAGATAAAACGCTTGACTACAAAATAGAAGTTTCTGGGAACCAAACCTAGTGCTGATAACATTGAAATACACGCTTAAGTTTTGTTCAATTGTTTTAAATTATAATTTCTAAAACTTTTCCATAATATTCGTTACGATACCAGAACAGTATTCTAGAATATTCTAATGTAATATATGTATGTATATATATATATATATATATATATATATATATATATATATAT
>BMAW01061153.1:179228-271930 GCA_019974015.1 Nephila pilipes
AATACATTTCCATTTAGCAACCAAAGAGATATTTGGAATCTTCGAAAAAGTGATCATTTTATTAACTGAATATAAAGTATGTCATTATTGTAAATAAAATGCCGGTTTTGGAGGTACGAGCCCTATGAGGAAGGATATAAATCATAACATATTTCCCATAAGTCATTCCTTTTCCTCTAATAAACCATTCGGAAAATTTTTTTTCTAAGACGAGTTATTTTCCCCTTCACTTATGTATTTATGAAAATCCTTCTTGGTTTATGATTTCATAAGAATGTAAGAGGGTAAGAATTAAAATTGAAAATATAGAAAAAGGAAAATAATAATTACGTGAGACTTGAAAAATATTCTTTATCTAATTTATCTCATTTTATACAAAAATATCATTGGCAAAATCAGGACTTATGATCTTCTGCATACACAAGAACACGGTAGATATAAAATGCCAGTCCTGGGACAGAAGGTTGCGAGACTATGTATTTCCTACGGACGTTTGTGCGATCTCTGCGTTTTCTTTATGGAGGCAGATGATAATCGTAAGCTGCGAGATTGGCTTAGTCTAGTGTTTTAACAAGATAAAAATCGTTATCTATTTTCTTCAAAATTGAAATAAATTATATGTAACTTTTTTTCAATTAATCTACCTATACTAAATAAAGATAAGAAATCCACTTGTAAATTAATCTTTATGAAATTAATTTATTTAACAGAACAATGTGGACGTTAATAGATGTATTATTATTAAATTAAAAATTTCCCTTAATTAGCAATTTCTAAAGAACGAATGAGTCATTCAAGATCTTGTCTATTATTTTTTCCCTTTATATTAATGAAACTGGTTTAATCGACATACACAATAAAAGCAAATTTTCGATTCATATCCAAAAAAAAGCTCGATAATTATTTTTACCACGCTTTTCTTTTCACTTTAATTAATGTACAAGACATGTGAATTGCATTAGGGACTAATTTTTAAAAAAAATTCCTCCTGGCCGCCGGATTGAATAAATTATACAAATAACATTATTTTGTTTCATTTCTTAATAAAAGTATTCAAACTGAACGAATTAGAATAAATTAAATTTATTTTACTCGCAATGCTGTTGGAAGAGAATAATTTTAATACATTTTTCATTAAATTAATTGTTTTAATATATTCAAAAAAAATAAGTAGAAATAATTTTTAATCAATGGTTTTTATTTTGTTTCACATAGTTACTATATGACTCAACATAGTCATTGAAGTTTTAATTTTATTTCTAGCATTAAAATCATTATATTTATTTTAAAGATCACTTTTCGTCTTTAAGTACGCTGACTTTTGCCGATCTGAATACGTTGGAAGTAACTGTTTGGATTCCCGTGCATAGGTATGATCGAATACTCTTTTTCTTCTAATAATAAAACTATTTAAATTGAAGGAATTATATTGATTGATTAATACAAAACTCTAAAATATGGAACGACATTGGCTAACATAAATGTTATTGAAACATTTATTTATACTATAAAATTTGAAGATTATCAGTTAGTATTTGTACAAATCTTTTGTAACATTTTTATGAATAGGAAATGTACGACGTAGCTTCTATCCAATAGAGTTTGACATTTTTTTTTTAAAATTAACAACATTGTCCTGAATATGTTTCAAATATTGCTTTCTTTTTGTCGTACTTTAGAAAAACTGATTAGAAAGTTCTATCTGGACATTTTGATTTCGTGAATTTAGGTATTTGTAGATTTCACTACTGATCTTCAAAATTTTTTTATTTTATCTATTTAATGCAATAAAAAAGAGTGACTTAGTAAAAGCAAAAATATGATAGGTTTCGAAAAGATGCCATTTTCTCTCAGGTAGTTGAAAATATTTCAGAGTATTTTTGACAAAAAACTCACTAAACGAATCATTAAATAATCTGAGATAAAGGTCAACGTTTTATATAGGTGGCAAAGTTTATTAAAAAGCAATTATTGAAATATACGTTAAAACTGATCTAATCTAAACAATTCTTGTTTAGGCGAGGTAAGAACGACTCCAAAGTTTCAGAGCTTTAGCTTGATAAGGAAGTTGATTAAATTAACGATCCCGAAATTTGATGACACATCAAACACATTAAAATGAAATACATAAAATGTAAAGAAATAAAATTTTTAAAATTAATCCGTAGAAATATCCTCGTTGTTTTTATCCTAAATACACACTTTTGCATTCAACAGATAAATAATGGTAGTAGAATTTATGAATTGACATTATTTCATCGAAATCAATATTTTGTGACGGAGAGACGTTAACAGTAAAAGAGATAAATTTTTCCCAAAAATTTTTTCCACATAGAATGTATGGTACTGAAATAATATACTTTATATGATAATTAAAATAATGATCTTTTACAAAGTTTGATTTTAGGTGAAATTCTGTCTACTACAATCTCAATTATTTTACATTTGGATATTTAAAAATTCTTCTTAATGCATTATTTCATTCCATTTCTTAAATATTATATCTAACAGTGTTTTATATATGAATTATTTAGATGCTTAAAATATTACATTTTTACTATAATGCCTATTGTTTTTTTCAAATACGCTTGTACAGTTCCTACTAGTTTATTCGCTCGAGTTAGTTTAATTAAATCTAACTGTGCCATAAGGAGATTAAGTTTTCATTTTATGTTACTATACGTTAACTATCAATTTTAATTTAATTCATTTATTCATTCATACGTTTTCTGAGATCAAAATAAATTAAACTCATTCCAGATAAATAATTTAGGCATCTGTACTGTTTGTAGAATTTGTGTCACCTAAGCTGAAACTCAGTATAACTAACTAGTTCGATGTCATTCTATCGTGACCTTCATATCGATGCGTTGTGACATTCTCTTTTGTAATTTTTTAATTGGAAAGTATCAATAATTAGAGGTGTATTCTAAAAATAAAAAAAATTCTAGGACTTATCAAATAAAAATCTTACAATCAACAGCTTGATTATCAGAGTTACTGTTTTCTAAAATTATTTTCTAACAATTTTTTCTATGCTTTCTTAGTTATCAGCTAATTTTATCTTAATTTAATTAATTAACTTAATTATCCTTAATTTAATTTCAGGAATCTAAGACACACTCTGTTTCTCTTCTCTCATATACTCTTTAAGAGCAACTTAATCACTGTTTGATAATTTGTAGTTCAAGAAATTCAATAACTCTTTCTAACAGCCTTTTCTGAATCGTTTTGTCATTTTTCATCATTTACAAGAAACTCATGAATTATCTGTTAATCTGAGTTTAATTATTCGTGTCTTGTGTGTGATACTATTTCATTATATATTTTTCAAATGATTTTCATCTTAAGTGCTGACGGTTAATCTTCGAGAATGTCATCCATATGCTTAAGCTGGTTGTTTTGACACTTGAAGTAATACAAACATTTTACAAATTTCAGTCTCATGTAGCTAAATAATCTGGAATAAATTGAAGAAAAATTTATCATTGGTACCTTCATTTACGCAGTTTCAGGTAGCAGTTAGATATTATTCAACCAGTTGAATAATTTATTTTGGCCTTCATTAATGAATTACTGAATTTACTAGTCTGAGAAAAATTGAGTTTGTTTGTTTATAACATTCTCAAATTACGCATAATAAATACCATAGTCAACAGTGAAGTTTATTGAAAGTTACTAATGATATGGCTCATTTTGAACATCGAGAGAAAGAGTTTCTACAACAATCTTTCTACCAAGTTTTATATGTTGATAAATTTAAGTCATTTGTATACACCAATGAATCGACTACTTTTGAATCTAATTAGAAATTTCAAAGTTTCTTTCAATATTTTCTTTTATGAGAAAATTTTATTTGAACACTATAATGGTAAACTATAAGCACTTTTTCCCAAAACTCTCATTTACTTATCTTATCTCATATATATCATTTTTTTTTAAAAACAGATATCTTCACAACTGCTTTTGCAATGCTAAAAATTCGTTTCTTTATCTATCTTGCTTATATGCTGAAACTATGTACTCTACATTTGAAGATTTTTTTTGGAAAAAATCCTGTAATGAATAATATTTTCTATAGAAATTTTATTTCTTAAACTTTTCAAATTTTCTTATATCTAAGTTACTAATGCATGTTTTTGGTGTATTATAATGTCATATAGTTTTATCTTTAAAATCGGGAACCTTTCTCTACATTTTAATACGAAGATATCACAATGTATATTATAGGCCATAATTTAATCGTGGTCATGTAGATATATCGTAGATATAAAATGTGAATTATAAGCACTCTTTTGCTGGAAGTTGATATTGTCTATTTGTAAAATATGATGGATATTATTCAAGGTTAAACTTTCTGTCTTATCGCAATGAATAATTTCAAAATATCTATAGAATACGTGTTTTTGTGACTGAATTGAGGAAGACTCACCAAGGATATGATTAATCTCAAATTGACAAGCATGAATAAGCAGCATGAAAACGAATTCGTAGCTCTATGGACATGTTATCACTCAATATGTGTGATAAGTGCTGCGGTATATTGTTAGTTTGGACAGGAGGCACATGCTGGATACTCTAATATTTCATTTATTTACACCATTGAACTTCGTACAGAGCTCCAATCACAGTGTGCGCAAGTCAGAGAAGAATGAAATCATTCTTGAAGTGAAGGAGAACGAGCCTCAGGGTTGCTGCCTTTAGCGAGGAGCGCCCCAGAATTCTGTGTCTGGTCCAATCGGTGAATAACACGATTGCCTTTGGCGAACGCCTGCAATACTCACCCCGCATATCTTGTGGCGAACGTTCTGGAAAACAGACAATCGTCCAGGAGCATGGTTTACAGCTTGATTAGGTGGAGTCAAGTCTGTTTTCAGGAAAATCCTTTATTTGCGACGAAACTTTGTTTTAGTCTGTCCAACGATAGGTGGATTTGATACAGAAATGTCCATCGTCGTAGACTTGGCCACTCGCCTCAACACTTTGAAGGGTCTCATCGCAGGTGCTTGAGGGGTTTCTTTATGCCAGTCATGTCGGACAAAAACATGCGTTGACGTTTTCGATTGGGATGGATGAAAACTGTTTTGTTCCATGATTTGGAAGTAGGCTGGTCGATTGATGAAATGTTCTTTAAATCCTCCACTAGCTGCTTTGGCTGAATGTGGAAGGGGCGTAGATGAAAATTTCTCCTGGAAGTCGGATGGTACTGTAGCACCAGCTTAGCGTTGTTGCTTTGAAGTGAGTCTCGAAAACGGTTCGAAAACCAAGCAGATCAGGTTGTGGGACGCCCTGCGCCGTGTTGTAGGCTTTCAAAGAGGCTTTTAAAACGGTGGAACTCTTCTATTAAGCATTGATTGATGTGAATGGTAGGCCGTCGTTCTAATTTTCTTTATTCCTAGCAGAGTGGCTAGTCTTTTAAAAGAGAACAAATCTTGGCGGCCTTGATCGGTTGTTATGCGAGAAGGACACCGAAACGTGTTATCCAATGGGTGTGAAAGTTCTTGCCACTGTTTCACCAGTATCACGTATGGTTTGGCTGGCCACCGTGTATTCATCATCGTAAGACAATAAAGTAACTTCAGCTGCGGTGGAGAAGGTCCGATTATATCAAGCTGACAAGGTCAAATCTCCGTGTTTGGTCGGAAAAGAGCCTAATGGAGTTTGTTATGCCTACTTACTTTTGCCTTTGCACGGTATACAATATTTAGACCAAGCAGAGCACCTTACCTATTATACGAATCGCGAAGAATTGAATTTTGTAGTAGCTTCTAATACTGGGGTGAGATATATTGCAATTCACTGAAATCCGTTGGCAGTATTCCTTCCAGGATATAGGTCCTAGCAGTTCCGGTAGATAAGTCGCAAAAATAAAGGATGTTAGAATTTGGTCATAACTATTTTCTTAGCTTAAATCTTGAGGGTTACAAATTTTTTGAAGCTCTAAATCCGATTCTTTGCGATTTTGCAATCTCATCATAGTTGATAGGTTGGGCATTTCGATAGAAGCTACTGGCTATCCGCTGTTACGTTTCTGTCCGGGAGATAGCAAATATTTGTCAAATGGGATATGAAATCTAGCTGTCTGGCTTGTCGCGGAGCATTTATCTAAACGTTTTTTAAGGCGTGAGTTAATGGTTTATGATTGGTAAATAATTTGAAATCCTAGCTTCAAGCATATGAATGAAATGTTTAATGGAGCATATGAAGCTAGCAGTTCATACAAATTTTTTTTTTCGGTTTGGGATAATTTTCTAGAAAAACGCGAGAGGTTGGGGTTCGTTATTGATTATTTGGAACAATGCACCTCCGATTGCAAAGTCGGATGCATCTACGTGCAGTATCAATTTGCATCTGGTTCGGATGTGCCAAAAGAGTCGCATCTGCTATTAATTTTTTGCAAGTACAAAAAATCTGTTCGGCTTGGAGTCCATTCGATTACTCTATTATTTTTTTCTAGCCTTAAAAATTCACTTAGAGCGATCTGGTGTTGGGCTACGTTAGGTAAAATCAACGAAAAAAATTCAAAATTCCAAGAAATCGTTGAAGTTCTTTTGTTTTAGGCTTTGGGTAATTTAATATTGGTTCAACTTTATCAGGCAATGGTTTTGTTTTGCTGAGTTACGAGATGTCCTAAAGAAATTTCTGATACTCCGAAAACGCATTTAGAAGTGTTAATTGTTAACCCGTAATGTTGAGTTTTGGAATGGCTAGCACGAACGTGACTTATGCTCAGCCTCGTTTTACTGAAAATCAGAATATCATCCAAATAGACAAAACAGAATTTGAGTTCACCAAAATTTCATTCATGAACCTCTGGAAACGTTTAGGATTTGCCCCACAGAGGCCAAAATTTAAGTACGGAAACTCGTATAAGCCAAATGGCGTACATAGGCCGATCTTTGAATATGTTTCGGGTGGACGGGGATATGAAGTATGTGCGTACAATATCGATCTTTGAAAAATTTTACAACCGTAAAGTGCGTTAGAAAAATCTTGTATATGGGTATCGGGTACCTATCAGGGTTGTACATGCGTTTAATTTACGATAATCTCCCACTGGTCGAATGCTACCTGAGGTTTTGGGACTACAAGAAGGAAGACCAGGGTGACTTCGAAGGCCTAAATACCCTCCATCATAAATTGAAATTCTGTTTTACAATATTGTACAATTTTGGGTTAAAACGTCTAGGCCTGCTGTGGACAGGTGGTCCAGTAGTCTCGATGTAATGAATCGTATTATGTGGCGCTTTTTAATTTTAGAAGTAAGTGTTGTTAGGTGGGAATTCGCTAAAATTTTGTGATACATTGTATTTCCTGAGCTTAACATCGACGCAGTATTAAGACCAGCGGGAATTTTACCATAGCGACTCTAGTTTGGTAATTGTATCGATGCCTTTGTCGTTTTAAGTCGATAATTAGGTCAAATGCTTTAAAATCCGCCTATAATTGCTGAAAGGAACGGATGCTAAAATAAATTGCCACAAAAACTTCTTCGCAAGCCAGATCGATGATCTAATTTAGATCCTATACGTATATATTTTTGTGTTATTAGCTGCTGTTAGTTGACATGGGTTCTGGGACTAATTTTCTGTTAGTTTTAGAAACTGTAAACATGATACAGATCCTGAATCTATGAGGAATTTTATATTGGTTTTCGATCAAAATAGGAGGGGCCGTTTGGAGCTATCGAAGCGTCTGCCGCTGGAATATTGGCGTCGATAGCAGTGATTAGTTTTCCGAAGCTTGGCAAAGTACAGGGCTCGGCATTTTTTTAGCTTTTGAGCCAAATCGGTTGTGATAGTAACAAAATTTATCGTTAAATTTGTAATCTTCCTCCTCGAGGTCTTGCTCCTGTAAGATTTACCTTACCTCCCTCGAAAGCGATTCTTTGATCGGTCTCTGAACAATCGTTCTACTTGCTTGCTGGAGCGGCGATTTCACCTCGAAGTGCAACAATTTCATTCAAAGGGGAGTAGGAGGAACCGGACGATTGACAAGCGACCCGGAAACGGCAGCGTATACATTTGAGTAATGGGGAAGAGCGAAACTTCAGCACATCTTTCCGCCAATTTCGCTAGGTTTTCTAATTTTTGAACACGGAAAGGATTGTTTGGATTCGGCAGGGAATGTTGAAGCCATAAGTTCTTGAATCATCGTTTATCAGCTTGCTAATTTTTTCATTTTCGTAAGGTGGGACGGTTATCTTCACCCAATTGCAGTTCAGAAAGCAATTTTCTTATCTGTTGATTTTGAATCTGAAACCTTGAATTAATGGTTTTTTTGTATTGATCGCGTGTGGTGGGTCAACAGTAAATCGGAAACCCACAGAATTTCAACAATTGCAGCAATAACATTGTATTTCGTGACATCTTAGTAATAAAAGCTCAAAGTTTCGCTTGGAGAAACCAAAGTTTATATTCTGTTTCCATATGGTGGCGAAGTAGCGACACTTTGTTGAGTTATCCTCAGTCATTTTTGAAAATATAGAAAGCAGTATGAAATATTAAAAATAATGATGAAAGGAGTAAAATTGGTGATTTAAATTCAATATTTCAACCAAACACAGAGATCATGAAAGCTATATGTGACGTGACATCGTTGGATGTAATCCATTTCGATCTGGGTGATAATCAGGGTCACCACTGCTGCGGTGTTAGTTTGGACTGAGGCACATGCTGGACATTCTAATATTTATTTACACACCATTGAACTGTAACAACGAGCTCCAAGCGAGCATCAAGTTAGTGCGCAAGTCGAAAGAGAAAATAAGTCAGTTCTTGGAAGTGAAAGTTCAATTAATAGTTGTATTTATAATTATATAGTACTTAAAATTCAAAATATATGAATGATTTTTATATGTTTGTTTTAATAATTAAAACTTGTTAAGTTTATTTACGTGAATACTTAAGGTAAGTTCAAGTTCAAATGAATTGAAATGAATGATCTCCCGATGGAAATATTTTAAAAAAAGGGAGATCGATGCATTTTGATAGAATGAACACAAAACCTTTTTTCTCATGACCCTGTTGGAGTGGTAAGCACTCTGTTCGATAAGATATTGTTATTACAAAACTTCAACCATGAATTTTAATTCCTTTTCAGAAAAGGAGAAGATAAATAAATACTACTGTTTCTGTTTTATATATATATATATATATATATATATATATATATTGGAAAAGATTCTGATATTTGATTGGATAAATTTTATAACAACTAATTAATTCCCAAAAAATTTAAAGTGTGACTTACATTGTTAAGAGACATTTCGATTTCAAATTTCCTACTACAATAACCTATCAGGCTAGAATAACTGTATATTATTCATTGACTTTCACAAGGATACATACACTATCTTCCTTTTGCTTTAATTTCATATATTATGAAATTAAAGTAAAAAAGTTCATGTTTCATTTTTTAATATTTTTGCAACGAGGTTTTAAATAACTTTGAACTAATCTTGAATTTTCACTTTGAATGGCTTCTCTTTCTGACTTGAATTTCTCACACGATCGTTCCAATTTTATTTTACAATTTTAAAATGTTAAAGTGACTTGAGTTCTTAGAGATATTTCAATTTCATTATTATTTTAATGTTGCAATATAATAACGTATCACCTGGAATGACTTCTAAGATTACTGCAAATCATCTATATGTTTGAATTGGAGAATATTTTTCAATGCTTTTGCCAGAATAGAACAGGATGGCTCGAGAATTTCCCGGGATGCCTCAGGTACTACCTCTCTTGGAACTTTCACTTCGAATGGCTTCGAATTTGTATTTCTGATACGATCATGCCGATTTTAATTTAATATGTTCAAACTACATTTAAAAAAAATTGATTTCAAAATATTAAAGTGACTTGTTAAGAAATTCAATTGTATCTCAATTCAATTTTTTTTATGACTGAATGGAATACATATTATTATTCTGCATATGTTACTTTTCGTGTAAATTTTCATGCCTTTTAATTATAAAATTACATAGCATTTGATAGTTTTTTTCTGTCTTGGATATGGCTTCAAAATTTTATTTTCTTTATTTAAAAGCTAATAATAGAATGATCACTTATCACACGAGGTAACTTGAGTGGATGACTTACCTCCGGATACCAATTACTTTTCTAATACCATTCCAAAATAAATAATCTACTTGTATTGTTATGACATATTTAAACTCTGATGGTATTTTACAATTGAATAATGACGTTACGATGCTCCAGCGACCTAATTAGGTCTGCCTCATGAGGCATCAGCCCCATGAAGATGCACTAAAATCAGCCGCAGGGGTGGAGTCAATAAATCAATTAGGAAGTAGTCCTGAAGGCTGCGACCATAGGTCCAGAGCTGAGGCCTACTTATTTGTGCCAATGCAATCAATCAGGGATCTACGGGCAAACTATGGCAGGCCGACGCGCGAGGAGTGTCAAATCGGATTCGATGATGGAAAGTTGCAGCTATGGTACTAGCTATGGGAAGTGGGCGCAGGGTGGATCGATCCCACTCGAAAACAGTGGAATATCTGTATCACAATAGATGGAAGATTAATTAAGTTTTATACTCATGCATCAGGAGATAAATTAAAAGTTTACCAATAAAAGATCAAAGTAATTAGTAAAACCATTAGAATAATCAAATTAATTTAATAGCTTCACCCAAGAAAATTGTTATTATCATAATAATATGAAGAAAAGTGTATCTTCAAGTGCGTTTGCAGTACATATCAAAACTAAAAAAAGAATAAATGACAACATTTTAACTACTAGGGAAGGTTTTTCAGTTAAGATAAAATTTTATTTATTTATTTTCATACTAGAGAGAATGCTCAAATCGAAGATGATTGAAATATTATGATGAAGAAGAAACATAAAACAAAGAAATTGAAAAGAAATAATAGCAAAATAGATGCGATTGATAACAATTTTAGCTAATGTGCATACAAGGAAAGGGTTATTTGAAAGTAGAAGGAAAATGGGCAATGTTGTTCTCTCAATGATTGAAATGAATCTCTGTAGAATTTTAATTAATTGTAAAAATTTTAATGAAAAATGATTAATTGTGAAGTAGAACAAATCGGATGGAGGAGTTTCGTAAGGATACCAGCCTGGAATGACTCCAAGATATAATTATGTTTGTGAATTTTTTGACGCTTTAATGCTAACGAATATATATATATATGCAGAAATCAGGGGTGATGGAGATTGTTCATCCGAATCTGATGATGTTTGCTCTTACGCAATGGGCTGGTTGTCTAGGGGTAATTTCGGACTCCATGTATGTTGTTGATGATATTCAAGATACTTGACGTAGCTTCTTGTTTATTGAAGAGATGAAGAATGAAAAGTATCTACACTATGATAAATATACAGGTAGTAAACAGTTCTTCGAGACGGATAGATGGCTGCCTCATTTAACCCATATTGGCGATGGCGCTGAACGCTCGGGCGTTTGAAGTTTACTTCCGAAGGAAAGGAGAAGAGAAGAGAAGAGAGCGCGAAAACGAGCTTCACTCCAGTTTTGTTCTGGGATAGGTGGCGCTGCATGAGCTTATCACATGACTCTTGAATCGTGGCGACATCTTGTGAGTATCGGAGAACTGGTTTTACAGTAGATTGAAAAATAAAATTAATTGCTTAATAATAGTGGATGGAAAATCCTACATATATATATATATATATATATTGAAGACTATTAATAAAATGACTTGTTTTCAGGACATCACATTTATTTGCGCACATCTTTTCAAACATAAATCAAGACACATTTTCACAAGCACCTACTTTTTCAACGTTGTCTTTTCCTCTCAGAACCAAACTCAATACTAAATTTCATATCCGTTGCCAGTAAATTATCTAAAATCAAAACTATGATCTGTGTTGCCAAAAAATATCTTAATAAAAGAATATTGAAAAAGGTATTACTTTAAGTTTAAATCGTCTGCTTTTAAAAGAAGAAGGTAATTTTAAATAAAGTATCACATTAGATTAAATCGTCTGCCTGTAAAAGTCGAACAGATAAATCTTAAAAAGTTTCACATTAAATTAAATCGTCTGCCTTTATAAGTTGGACAGATAATATCTTAAAAAGTATCACAACGTTTGTTTTTTAAAAATTGAATGTGTCACAATATATATATATATATATATATATATATATATATATATATAGGAATAGGATGGTTGGCTGGGTGACTTTCCACGCATACTTTCTCCAGGAATGCATTTCCTTTGAACCTTATTGATTTCAAATTACTTTTACAACTACTAACTACTCATTTAAAGGGGGGGAATAAAATTATAAATTTTTAAAAATTTTATTATGTTTTGAATGGACAATAATATTGGGACAAACAGCAGCATTTCGTTTAAATTTGTGCCTTTTAACATTAAAATAATAGGCTATGGTTTCTATAGCTTTAAAATTTTACATATCTTCAAAAGATATTATTGGACTTATCCCGAGGTAACTTCTTTAAAACTATGATTTTTGAAACTCTCTCTCTTTTGAATGGATTATATTTACATTAAAAGGATCTGTGAATGATTTTGTTATATGTTTTTATAATTAATTATAATTAAAGTTTATATATTTGGATAAATGAGGTGAAATTACTTCTCGATTTTACCGATGTTAATTAATATTTTCAAAAAAAAATTTATGTATTTTGCATCAGTGATCAAAGTCTTTTCAGCCCTTTTGTGGTGTGGCACCCTGTTCGATAAGCTATTATTTTAATTTTATATACTGAAATTCAATTTTACCTTTGGTTTCCAACAATGAATTTTAATGAGTTTATTAGTACAGATCTTCGCTGTGGCATTTGGAAATTTTGAAAATTATTTTATTTTATTTGCAAGAAATTAAGAAATTTTCTGATATTTCTGATTAAAAACTACTCTCAAAAAAATTGAATAAGATATATTTTAATATTTCCGCCTAATATAAAGAATCCCTCTCTGAGATAAAATAAAATTATATTACGCTTGAATTAAATTTTTAACTTTAATGCTAACGAATAGAATATGAATAGGAGTGGGGACTTTCCCAGGATCACTCTTGAATCAATAATCTTATTTAACTTATTGAGTTCAACTACATTTAAACTTACTTATTACTCGTTTAAAGAAAAAATTAAGTTTTTTAGAAATATAATAAATTTTATTAGTATCTAAATTCAGTTATATTACGACAATGAACATAGCATTTTGAGCGGCATATTTCATTTAAATTTTCATTGTCTTTTAATAATAAAAGTACCAAGTACTTCTGATATGACCTTTAAACATTTTATTTTCTTTAAAAAAAAATATTATCCCACGAGTGAAATTGACTTACCCCAGGATACTTTTACAATCTAATCATTAAGGAATAAATAAATTTCATTATAATATGATATAATATAATATCAGACATAAATGTTGAATAATGATAATGATTATGGTATTTTGTCTTTATATAAATATATTGTGTTTGAAGAATGAATAATACTTTTAGCGACGAAGGTAACTTTTAAAGCAACTTGGGTAGATTTCCTCTAAGATACCCTAGGTGCACTTACTTACAAAAAAAATTCTAAAGAAAGATATAAAGGAAAGAAATGTACTTGTATCGGTTGAGAGATTCATCACTATTTTCTATAATAGGCTTGAATGCAGTAGAATCATTGTTCTTGGGACCTCGATTATTATTTAGAGCCTTTGACACATAAATACAGAGTATTTTTAAGAATTCAGTTACTCGGTCATGTTGTCATGTTTAAGTTCACAGCTTTTCCGAATCATTTCGTTATGAAAAAGTCAATTTTTCGAAATATCTGATACGGCTGCATTTTTGCAAAATTAAAGTAGAACAAACAATTACAACTTTCTCTGACTTTTGAAACTATTAGACCTGAAAATACAACATGTGGAGAATTCAATAATTCTTCATTTTGAAATGGTTGTCTAGACACTTTGAGATTTTGAAATACTTGGGCTAGTTGCAGGTTAAACTGTATCTAGAATTTTCGTTCTGTGACTGATTACAGAAATAGAGCCTTTTCGTTCAAAACAAGGCATGTTATCACAATTCAAGTACTTGGTCATGTTTTCCAAGTTACAGAACTGTCTCGAATCATAAGTATCTTTAATTTTTCTCTAGAAATCTTTAATGTAACAACATTTTACAAATTTAGTTGATATACAGATTATTATAACTTTACCCTTAACGCAGACTATTACCCTTTAACACCTCTTGGACTGAAAACAACAACATTTATCTTGAATTCAACAATTGTTCATTGTGAATGGTGTCTGAACTTTCTGTCCATGAAAAAGGTTATAGATCCATTCACAAAAGTTATAAGATCCATTGACACAGGATATTTTCAAGAATTAAGATAATTATATTATGGCTTCAAGGTTGTGATACCTTTGTAATACTCTAACTGTAGAGTTTTCTCAAGAAATTTTGAATATTACATTAAATTAAAAAAAAAAACCACTATAATATGCTGAAAATTATGTATTGTTTTGAATGTGATCATATTAAGTTTTAAAGTTTCTAGAAAGTTTCAGACATTTTTCAAAATATTAAAGTTTATTCAAAACACATTAATCTGTTGAAAATGACATATTGTTTTTGAATGTTCTAAAGTTTCTTTGACAGTTTTCAGTCATTTTCTTATTCAAAAATATTAAAGTTTAATTTAAGAAACAATAATCTTTAAGAGATTGCAAATGTTTATAAAGTAAGATTAGCTTTTAAAGTTTTGTTGAAAGTTTAAAGTCAATTTTATTAAAAAAAAATATTAAAGTTTCATTAGAAACACAATAATCTGTTGAAAATTACATATTGTTTGTTAAGTATATGATTTTATTAATATATCACATGTATTTAACTTTTTTGTAAGCGCAGGATACTGTCTTAAGCTCTTTGCATCGTATAATTGTTTGCATCTACTCCAAAACGAGTTGCTCTAGAGCGCGCATTCTCAAACGTTCCACTCTTATTTCAAAACATTATAAACAATTAAAGCAATCAATCAATTTACAAAAGATCGACTCCTCTGGACTATCTTCAGTTATCAGATTCGGCTAAGCTGTGTCAATATTTTGGTGGACTGAGTCGCGCTACAGTGAACTTCGAGAAGGGCCGTCTTTTCGGAACGGTAAAAATCTATGGGTTTCAATAAATTTTTAATTAAAATATTTTAATATTAAGTTTCGAATATCTCAAATGAAGGAAGTTATTTTCATTCATTTTTTTTCAATGCTTTTAACTGAAAAGACAAAATATTCTAGGAAATTAAACAATTATGTTAAAATTAGGACATAATTAATCTCACTAAAAATTATATAAAGTTCTACCTACATAAGTTCAAATTAAAAAAGATAATGTATCGTATTTTTCCATATATTTGAATTATAATTTCATAATTATTAATCTAGAAATTTAAAAAGAAAATTACAATTCTATTATGCATATATACTAAAAGATAGATAAGTTCAACTTATAGATTTTTCAAAATTAATTACATTGGGTTTCAAAGTTCTGAACATTTCATACTTTTCTATACTACTACTATACATTTTTCAAGAAATCTTCTCATATAACAACGTTTTAGAGTTCCAAATAACTCAAAATTTAAGCAGTAACAATTTTTTTAGAATAAAATATACTTTCATAGTTGTTTATGCATGGAAAGCTGTCCTTTATTTCATCAAATGTTTCTTCAATAATTTTACAAAAAGGTGCATTTTTAAATAAAATAACAGAATAAATGAATGTGAAACAGGTGTGTGTTTCAGCAGAGCCACTCACGATTCGCTGTGTAGTTCCAAAATTTTGGCACATAGTCACTTCACACCAATGCACATGAGATTTTCCACTCGTTCGAGCCACGGTGACTACGACTTTGTGCCGAGTTTCATCCTTTGTTGTTTCACATAATTTCTTATTGTTTTGATGGAAAGACACCCAAGTTCTCTCAGAAATCTCTCCGTGGCACAACGTTTTCGAGCTCAAAACCACATTAGATTTAACGAGGAAAACAAATTTTTTCAAAATAAATTTACTTTTCATTATTGTATGCATGAGTCAAGTTAAGAGATATTGAAACTTTTAATTCTCTAGGCTAAAAGTCAATTTTTTTTCAGAAATTTTTGATACGACTACATTTTTACAAATTTAAAAGTGGCACAAACAATTATAACTTTTCTCTGAACTTTGAAACTTTTAGATCTGAAAACCATATATATCTTGAGAATTCAATAATTTTGCATTTCGATCATTTTTCCAAATGATTTGGATATGTCAAAATTCGAAATCTTATTATACACGATTCTGTAATGCTTCTTATTATGATTAATAGGTTATACTATTTACATTACTCTTTTAGAGATACTTATTTGAAAGAATTGTTCCACCACCTTTTATCTTATCTCTATATGTTTTTAATTACAGCGCTCAATGACAATAGATGTCGGTTCATGTTCTTCGAATGAAGCCCTACTATGATCCCGATATTCAGCTATAGTTTCAGATAATTCATATTGTTTCAAAGAGCCTAGTCCTGAGGAAGTGCATCCAGCTGCCGAAGAAAGTCGCCCTCGGTCAAATCTACTCAGAACCAGAGGTAAAACGCTTGTCTATATGGAGTTCAGGTTCAAAACCCATGGTTAATCTATTAAAATTCCCGTTTAAGTTTGTTTCAATTATAATTTCTAAACCTTCAGAAATGTGCGTCATCATTTTGCTAACGTGAAATATCTGGCGTTGCTGGTAAGAACAAGTGGCTCAGTGCGGTACCTTGCCTGGCCCAATGTCCGGCATGCGCTCGGCTCGTTTATCGATACACTGCTGCAGAAAATAATAAAATCATGGAATGCAATCCTATGGTATAAGCTCTTATGCAATTTCCCCTAATCAATAAAAGTTGTATATATTTACAAAATGAATTAATGATAGTTTGTTTAGAATTTTAGGATTAAAATTTATTTAAAAGTAATAAAATATTGAAACCTAGTACAAAATTTTACTGTAGAATAGAATTAATTACTTGATACTTACAGTTTAAAACAGCTCTTGTAAAAGTGCTTAAATATATTTAAACGTTCAAATGACGTTGTTTTTAAAAAGATGGAACTTTTCATTTTCTCGCTGCTAATGTTATTATTTGTTTTCCACTCTACTTCATACGCATTGCACTGAAAGAGAAAGCTGAAGATTAATTTAAGTAATGTGTGTATTTTGTTCCTTTCATAAGAAGGCAAGAATACTACAATTATATTATGATTTATATATATATATATATATATTTATATTATTATCATATATATATATTTGAGCTATATATATATATATATATATATATATAATATCTTATTATATCGTATATAATATCATTGTCTTAATGATTTTATATTATGAAATAAATGCACTTGCAAAATAATAACAATAAATAATTAAAAAAAACAATTATTTTGTTAAAGCAATGTTGGATTAAAAATTCAATTTATTATCTCATGAAATAGTATTTGCATTTCTTTAAAAGATAAGTTAAGAAAATTTAATTACTGAATTTCGGAGAAATTCAATATCAATTTATCAGATTCTTCCCTCCTTTCCTTCCAAAATTAAAACTTATTTTCATAAATAACTTTTCAATAACACAAATTTTCCTTATAAGTTAACATAATCACATAACTAAAGTAAAAAAATTGCCAACATGTGTGGTATAATTCTATAAACAATCAAAACATTCCCTGATAGAGAATTTTATTAGTTGTATCAGCTCTTAATTCTTTGCTGATAATAAATATTTTCCCATTGTTTCACCATTTGTGATATTTAAAAGTTGCTGTAGTCTTATTTGAATTTCTTTCTCAAAACAAGTTATAGATGTTCAACAAAATATATAGTCGAATTTAATGCTTCTAGAAAAATATTGGCCAATAATCGTAGATCCTCAGAAGACGCGTCATTAATAATTCAAATTAGCCTCCAGGTGTGCCCTCATACCATCGGCTGTGCGTATTTCTAGATACGCTACGTATTTGAGAGTGAAGTAAAATTTAGTTGTAGTTAAGGATTAATGACATTTTATTAAATGATATTTATTTGAATAAAATGAAACGTATAAGCATATAAAATGATCAAATGTTATTGAATACATGAAAATAAAATAAATGAAATTGCGGATATTTGCTGAAGTATATGCTATTTACATATAGTTTAAAATAATATGAAATTTGAAAAATGACTAATTTAATAAAGGAAGAAAAGAATTTCATATCCATTTCTTTTACAGCTTTGCAGTCTGAACAATACACTTAGAATGTTCAGAGATATAAATTCTTGACAAATTTCACATTTGAACTGGTGATTCTAGTTCGCTAGTTTTTTGGCAGAATTTTGCATCCTACCACGCAAATTTTCAGTAGTATTTATTCGGTTTCTTAGGGATTGTATATAACCGCATCTTCCACGAAACCATTCAATTCTCATCAGTTGTATCATTTAGAATTAAAACAAAATCTAGAATTAAAACAATGCAAAATTAAAACCTCAGAATAAAACTTAAATCTTAGAATTAACACCTCTCTTCCCAAAGCTCATTTTCTGACGCACAGGAATCTACAACTTCTCTAACTGCATTTGTCTTCTTCATTTTTACTTAGGTTTTCAGATTACAAGTGCAATATTTGGTTTTATAAATAAGAACTTTATTTTTCTGAGAAAGGACTCAATAAGAGAAGTCAAAGAATGTTTTGTTGCAGTAATCGATTTTAGATTCAGAGATGATGACATTTTTTTCACTTATACAACATATTTCCCAATTACCTGATTGGTTGGTTTTTTTTTTTAATTTCTGATAAATCCTGATAGATATACTGTAACCAAGATCAAGAGTCAAATCTGTCCAAACTAAACAATAAAGTTTAAATCAAGATTCAGAACACTATGAAATATACTTAAATTTTGAATAAATTTTAAAATAGTTTTTCCCAACAAGTCAATAGAAAGGTATAAGAATAAAATGTTCTGAAAAAGTTAAAAATGGAGCATTAATTGCATGACCCAAATCTATCGCACAACAGAGATAAACCAATAATCTCACTTCAGAGAATTTCCAGAAAAAATGCCGTGTATTCTCGGATATTTGAGGCTTGAAATTATGCCCTTCGCATGAAATGGTGCAATGAAATAATGTTAAAACTCATGTAATTTACCTAGAGAAAGTATTATTTATATTTATGCCTCTCTAATATAATACTATAATAGTTATAAAAATTCATTAACCGAAAACCATTGTTTTGAATTTATTGAAATCTTACAGAGTACATTTTAGATTCTTTTAGTTATCAAAAAAGGGGGCATTTTGGGTTCTCCTCTGACAAATACATGTCACTGAACTCTATATTCATAAACATCGATAAAACTAAATAAAAAATTAGTGGTAATACTAATTTCAACAAATCCTTATTCCTGTGTAAAAAATATGTTTAAATTAGTTGTCAGAGATTGGTCAAATTCATAATATATCTCTAATTATTTTAAATTATAATTAATAAAAATTTCATAAAACCTTATATTTGAGATAATTTAAGCTTAATAGCATTTGAAGTTGAAAATATACTTCACACTGAAAATTTCACATTATTCCTTTGTTGTTACTAATAATTTTTACAATTTTTTAGCAAGACTTAAAATGCAGTGAATAATTTATAATATTCGAGGATATAATTCAAGCAGTTATAACGGTTCATAATAAATTTGAATAGTATTAATTTACAAAAGAAAAACAATATAAAATATTGACAGTATTATTTTCTAAATATAAATTTTGATATCTTTCTCATTCAGGCAGAAATATTCTTATGACTTTATAAATAAATATAAATAATTTCGTGTGCTGTTTTTAAACTTTTCAAATTTAAAGCGCAAAATATTAATAAATGCTCATATTCACTTATCTCAGTATTCTTCTGTAAGACATGTCTGAATATATCTTTGTTCAATCAGTTTGCACCACTGATTTCACACTCGAATAGTAATAATAATAAAGTTAAAACTAGTCCAATATGTGACTGACAAATAAATTAAACTTTTACAATACAAAAAAATAAAATACGAAAGTGCTTAAGGCTCTTTAAAAGAAAGTGTTGTTATTCAAAATTAAATTCTTGTAGATAACGAAATATTTTGATTTTTATTAAATTAAAAAAAATTGTGTTGAAGGGATAATGGTTGTTCTCTGTAATAGTTATTCTCTCATAATCTTGCTGCTCTGTATCTAACATCAATCAATCCAAAACGATATCTCAAAATTCAGATCACATAACTCTTAACTCAAGAACAATTTCATTACGTGTTTTCAGTCCAACAAAACGCATTTTTATTTGTTCATGAGACATGTTGTGTTACAAAATTTTGCGCATTTTCTCTAATAAAGATCCGCTAGAGGCCTTTACTAAAACAAACTGCATTCTCGTATCTTTAGGTAGAAAATGTAATGCAGAAATAAATCATTCAAAGCATTTTTCGGAACAGTATTATAGTTGAAAGGATAAAATACACTCGACTGTAAGAATTTCCTTTCAAAACTTACTCTTCTAATTTATTTCCGAAGTGATATCAATACCACAACAGTCTTCTCTGCGGTCCATTTGTGCTGCTATACACCTGCAAACATATTCATTTGCTATTATTTCTAGAAAACAACCAGAAATAAGAAAAGTTTATATTATTATATTTCTGATCTTTCAATGTCTTTGTACTCATTTAATCAACGCATGAAAAGTAATCTGGCTACTAATTTTTGTTGATTCTAAAACATTCACTGAACATCACTTATACGTTTCAAATAGTTTTATGATTAAGTTAAGAAAAATGCTTACGAATAGCTTTGTTTTAACTTAATTTAATATTATTTACAATAACAATTAAATTTCTTTCCTTTTATATATCAAACAATTAATATAATTGCAATTTATTTGAAGGAACTCTAATATAATTTACTTTGCAAATAAATTAGACATTGAGTGTGTTGAACACGTATTTCGTTTGAGCTTATCTTTAGGTAATTGACATAAAATATAAAATTGCTGAGTAAAATAAGCTAAATATTACTTCATTTGTCATTTAATTACTAAAAAGTAGATTCTCTAAATTTCTAAGATTATGTATACTATGTGAAATGGAAAATGCAAAAACAAAAGGAGTGGCCAGAAAATTATGTAAATTTCTGATGGAACAAATGCTATGCGGATGATGTGAAATACTCTCTCAAGAAGATATAACTAAAGGAACCGCGAGAATGTTGAATTTCATGCTGTTATTCTATAAATTCTGTGAAAATTTGTTCATGTTCCAGCTGACGTAAGTAGTAAGAATGCCAGGATCGTCGTCAAGGAGACAGTTCAGCAGACAGACGATTTTACAGTGGCATAGAGTCGGACTGAAAAAGTGCAGGTTGGTCCATACGGCAAATCTCAGCTAACACACACCTGATAATCTTCACCACCGTGCCCAGATTATTGCAACAGGAAATGGTGCAAGTTGAGGGACGCGGTGCAGCCTAGTGGTCAGCACGCGTGGAACGACGCATCCGTAGAACAATCGATGTCTGGACCAGGAAGTCACTTCTCCATCATTCTGCTGCATGATCAAGACATCTGGATGTTCCCGATGCTCGAATCTGTTTCTCATATTATACTTCTGAAAGTTTAATCCCAGAGGAAGTCTCCGACCACCGAAGAAAGTCTCTAGACAATCGAATCTATTCAGGACTCATGAACGCTAGCCGACGAAGGCCTTGCTGCAGAACTCCTATACGAGGGAGATTTCAAGGAGAGAACAATGCCGTGAGCTTGCAAGTACCGATGGCTCTGAGATAAAACGCTGACTACAAAATAGAAGTTTCTGGACCAAACCTAGTGCTGATACTGAAATAATGCTTAAGTTTGTTTCATGAATATTATAATTTCTAAACTTTTCCATAATATTCGTTACGATACCAGAAACAGTATTCTAGAATATTGATAGATATATGTATGTATATATATATATATATATATATAGGTTATATATATATATATATATATATATATATATATATATATATACGCTTTAAGTGCTAGTGCTAGATGAATTTGTTAAAAAAAAAAAGCATTTCAAAAATTTTATTAGGGGAGAAAAAATTATTTGAAAGACATTTCACTTCGGAGGGATAAGGTTTTTGAAGTAAAAATTATCTCATCTTCACGATATATTTTACGCAATTTAAAATCAGTTTTAAAAAATAAAGCAGTGAAGGAAAATTATTTTGACTTATTAAACATTACCAAAGTTTTTTCGTCTTAGCTGGATTTTAAAAAAAAAATAAATGTGATTTACGAAATTTTGTAAACAGTTATTAAACATAACATTTTTAAACTTAATTTAATATCTTGCGCTTCCAATAACTAAAGAGTAGTGCCAACAATACTTTTGAAATTCAAGAGTTCTGGTGGGATATCTCCAAACATAATTTTAATATATGAAAACCGTCAAAAATTACTTTATGTTTTAAAAGGGAAAAAAATCCTTATTTTATATTAATTTTACTATATTTCGAAGATCTATGAAAACTCTTTTAGTTTTCGTTATATATGTTTTATATTATAGCTCGTTTCCTGTTAATGACACAATAGCTAGAATTAACTCTTGCGCCATAAACCTATACAAATTCACTCGCCGCATTCTATTAGCAATGTTTGCCATCGTCAACCGAGGTCTATCTGCGATCCATATTTATTCTTGAGAACTTAAGCAGAGAAGCATGAACTGAAGCGAAGTGTGCATCCTCTTCTTCGTTTATATATACATCTCTCAAAGCTGTAAATTGGAGAAAGATTTTCATCTTCATGTTGTCCTGTTTTGCATCATATTATCTTCATTTATAGTTAATTTATGTTGATCTTTAAGTCAAATCTTTTTATTGTTTCAATTAAAGTTCTTAATATCAAGAGTTGAAATGAAATTCCGCAGTATTTATTTGACTTTCATTCTACGCGACAATATAAAATATATGTTTTTGGAGCAGTAAATGTTGCTGTTTTTAATAATTTTCCCTTTCGTTACTATGTAAATATTTATTTCAAATTTTTACTTTATGCAATTAATTTTAATTTCAAGTATCGCATAAATTATGTCTTTCAGTTGTTTGTTTATATAATTTATCAGTTATATGAAATGTAAATATCGAATAGATCATATTTTCAAACATTGCATAATATTTTTACTTGGTGTTTGTTTTTTTAAATATTGAAATTTTTATTATTGATAATAAGTAATTTTCTTGAAATTTTGAACAAAAAATATAAATTGTATTGAAAAAAAAAAGGATAGATGTATTAAGACAATAAAACTTTTTATTTTGAACTTATATTCAGATAATAACACGAAATTTTAAGTGCTTTTCAAATCCATTTCTTACCATAATCAAAAATATTCAAGAATTAAATATCATTATATCAAATGCTTTAAAATACTGTATAAAATACTTGTAAGATTTCGTTTATTTTTCAGTTTCTGATTTTGGTAATTGTTGCTCTCATTTTCTCGTTTACATCTTTCGCAGGCAGGAGCAAAATACGTAAATTTGTGTGTCAAGATTGCATTTTTTTTATCTCTGTTGAATAAAGAATACATGGACATTCAAAAAGTACACAAACGTTCAATTTTATTGTTAAACTATGAATTTCAATGAATTCTGGAAATATTCAAATGTATTCAAGTCATTTAGATTGAACTTTGCTATATTTTCTTACGACAAAGATCTACATAAGGAAGTTAACAAACAATAATACAAGCAGCATTAGTAGTAAGCCCTCGTCTTCACTCGACGGAAGTGACGTCTTACTCATCACCCCGCCTCCTCTTGCTACACTGGACTGGATATCCCGAAAAGGTTATCATATGCACCTATTATTGGAATGGCATCGATAAAGGCCCCCCCCCCCCCCGCTATCTTATCTAGACTATATTCTTTGAAGATTAATACAGTTTTGTTTTCTATGAAATTCAGGAAAAATTAAGTAGGTTAAATTTTAAAATGATTTTACAGCAAAAAATTTATTCTTTTTGTCATTAATTACTTTTTTTTTTAATTATTACTTATTTGAATTATCAATTTTGCCCCTTTTATTTTGCTTTTTGAATTCCCGCCTCTTTTTTTTTTCTTACATTTCCAATGACTGTCTTCTACAACAGCGCCAGAAGTTAAAATGCCTTACGAAGTAGCCCGAATTGGGCTTCCTCGTTAACCTAGTTTGTTAAAGCATGACAAAAAGCGACCGGTCAACTTTTCTTCGAGCCCACTGGTTCAGGATTCGAAACAACGATGCCGCATCATGGCCAATCGGCACTCTCCCCATCCACAGGGTCGGAAATCCACCGGACGCCGAACATTTTCTTAAGACTAACAATGTTGTTTAATATTAATTATTAATAATTAAATATTAATAATTAAATATTATAATTATTATTTAATTAAATATTCTTTCAGAATATTTTTATATATGCATATTTTTCTAGCCACACTCCTCTTAGTTAAAGGAATATTCTTAATTAATATATTGTGAAAAAATTTAGATTCATTTATTTAGTATAAAAACATAAATTATAAAACAAATACATTGATCTACAGTAAGTTTATTGAAAAAATTTCTTAAAATATTGCTAATTTCGAATATCAAGTTAGAATTTCTAAAATCAATTCTTTTCTGAACGAATTTTATATGATTAGGTAAAATAAATTTAAGACTTTTTCTTTTTGTAACCATTAAGTTTTGATTACATTATTTGAAACTAACAATACGTATCTTGTACTAACCTCATTCGAAATATTACTTTATAAATTTTCTGATGTACGGAAAAATTGATTTAAGCTTTGAATAATAACGATAAGTATAAGCTATTTTTTGCGTAAAACGTATGATACGAAAATGATTAATTTTTTTACAACTGAAAAGAAACTACCGTTAACACAAACATATTGGAATTCACTGTGAACTTTTACCTTCTTATGTAAGCATTATTACTTTATATTTTGTCATTTTAGAAAACTCTGTAATGAATACGCTATTCTACACGAGATTTTTCTTTAAGCTTTGTCATACAATTCCTTAATATCTGAATATTTTACTGTTTGACATATATTCTTTTTACTATGCGTTTATTATTTTTTTAGAAAAAAAAACATTTACATAGCTTCCGTATTTTTATTATTCGTTCTAAAAGATTTAAAATGGTCGTTAACGATGAGTAAGTTAATACATTTTCTGAATCGAAAATAAATTTAACAATCGAAGTCAGACTATATTATTTAAGGCTATCGTGTTTTTTTTTTTTTTTTTTTTGTGCATTTTAAAATATTTAATATCTTCCTGCAAAACTTATATGAAAACTACTAGTTTATGCCATCTATTACGTATATGGCGATGATAATTTATCTTTTCGTAATTTTTCTTAGCACTTGAACTAACTATTCAAAAACTAGATTTCATATGACTTTAGTTTTCATTGATATTAACGTCTCACTAGAAGCAACACGAGGGCTATTGGCGACGGACCTCGTAATTTTGAGCCTCGGTCAAGTGCGGAAGACGACACCTGAACTGGCATCCCCCTTTCCTAACTTTCACACCACCCCAACGGGAGGACTTTAGTCCCGGTCAGATTTAACATGCATCAGCCTCGGCTACACGTCTGCTCTTTAGCCGTCAAGGATCGAACCCAAGACTGAACGAAAACCGCCGGCCATGAATCCAAAACCCCTACCACTAGGCTACCACGGCCACAAATTTCATGAGACAACATCAAACTCTAGTATTTTTTTGTCAAATAATAAACTTATTTCTTATAATTTTCTGTGAAACCTGAACAAAAAATCCCAATGAAATCCCTGTTGTTGTTAATTTACGTATCGCTTTGTATAATGTATATTTTTACAGTGAATTTCGTCTTATGTTTGGCCATACGTATTCTAATCTTACTGGAATGTTATCTATATAAGAGCAAACTGATAGTGTTTTATTTTCAAGAGGATTTTAAAGTTTTTACCCAACATTAAATAAATGTGGCTATTATAATCTGAATAAATTGAAATAAGCATTTAATTCTAGGTTCCTTTTCTTTAGCGTAAAGTAGCAGGATCGGATATTACTTAGTTTAATTAAATGCATTAATTGAATTAATATTTTCTGAATAAATTAGTTTGTTTACTTTAATTTAGAACATCTTAGATTATAGAATAATTATATTGATAAGCAATTATTTTGCAGAAAAATTACTTATAATATTACTGATTTTGAATATTGAGTTAGAATTTTCTAAATAAATTTTACATAAGTAAGAAAATAATTTTAAGTCATATTATTACTCATTCAATTTGTGACTATATTCTTTGAAAATAACAAGCTTATACTCAACATTTTTCCAAAATTTCTATCTAAATTCTTACTGATGTATAGAAAAATGGATTTGAACTTTGAACAATAATGGTATAAATATTATCTATTTTTCGCTTAAAATGTTTGGTAACGAATGATTATTTTTACAACTGCCTTTCACACAAAATCTTCGGAAATTGGAGCTAACTTTATCTGAATACAATTATTTTATATATTTCAACATTTTAAAAAACACTGTAATAATCATACAATTTTCTATAAGATTTTTCACTTACATTATCTTAATATTTTGCTGCTTAAATATATTGCACAGATTTTATATAGATAATTTTTTACTATATGCTTATTATTTTTATTGATTTACTTAATTATTTTTATTTTTATTAAATGAATAATTTAATAATGTGATAAAAGTTGAATTTTCACTTACTATCATGAAGACACATGCTATCTTATCTTTGGATTCTGAAGATATGTTAAGTAAAAAACGTTTTATTATGGGTAAACTTTGAGGAGAATATGAGAACATGTGAGAAACTTAGATTGTTTGAAACAGATGCATGTTTTTTATGAGTGATATTTTTGGCTGAAATAACACGTGATTTTTTTTTTTTTTTAGATATAATGGTCTGCAACGTCATTCTTTCTTTTATGTTTTAAAATGTTTATGAGAAAATTATACGAAACGTGAAACAACGAGGATCTATAAGCCTAATTAAACATCGGCAGCATTAAGTCAGATTCAATTGTAACCATGTTGTTGTTGCGAGATCCCACCACATGAAATCGAAAGAATAGGATTTGAATACAGAATATCAATTTGAATACGGACTGTATTGCAATGTAATTATTTCATAATTTATGGGGGGTTTCTTACTAAATAAATGAATCTAAATTTATTCAGAAGAAATTAATTTAGAATATTCTTTTAACTAAGTGGAGCTTGGCTAGAAAAATATGCAAACATAAAAAAATATTTTTATTGAATGTTTAATATTAAACTACGTTGTAAGTCTTAAATAATGTAAGAAAAAAAAAGAAGCGGGTATTAAAAAAAACTAAATAAAAGGGTTAAAATTTTTATTACATTAAGTAATAATTGAAGAAAAAATAATTGATAATCATATAGAATAAAAAAATTTGCTGTAAAACCATTTTAAAAATAAACCTACTGAATATTTCTAGAGAATTTCATACCAAACAAAACTGTATAAATTTTCAAAGAATATAGTCAATATCATTGGCTAAGAAACAGCTTGTTAAATTTCATTTCCTTCTAAAACTTTGTTTCTTATAGTATATACTTTAAAATTTTCGTAGATTACATAGATGTAGAATGGTAAGTTTTACACAAGAAGGAAAATTCAAGAAACGTTGTCTTTAAAAGGAGTTTGTTTCAATTATAAAAATAATCATTTCACAACCACACAAATGCTTACAAAAGTTTCAAACTTCAACTAAATATAATACTCAATCAAATATAAGTAGCTTTGCGTAAAAACAGAATAAGTAGAAATTTGCTCCTAACTAATTTATTCAAAGTATATTAATTCAACTCATTCAAACGAAAAAAGAGTGTTAAACAAATATTCAATTCATAAATCTTATGCAAAGGAATCAAAAAAATATCTTCCAACTTATTCAGGTTAAAATATATTAAATCTGTTCATTCAAACGAAAAAAGTATATTGAATAATATCTAATCCAACAACTTTGCTCGGAAAAATTAGAACTTCCAAATCATTTATTCAAAATGCATCCCTTCTAACTTTTAATTGATCTTAAGTAAAAATACTTTTAATAAATTCAATCAAATTATATTCATTCCATCTAATTTAACTAGTATAAACTTATCTTGAAAATCAAAGCAACGAGCTTATCGCTGAGTAAATAATAATCGCAAAGATAAGTTAACAGACAGGGGGAGGGGAGCTTATCGATACCATTCCAATAATAGGTACACATTATAACCTTTTCGGGATATCCAGCCCTATGCGGCAAGAGGGGGAGGTGAAGGAGTATGGTGTAGCTTCAGTAAACGGGGGCATCTACTAGCATCTGTTTGTAAAATGTAGTTATAAATATATCTTCATTACGAAAATGGGTAACTTAATATGCATTTATCTAGATAAAAAAAATTGCATACTCAAAATATCCATAGAAAAAGATGTAATTTTGTTTGGCGGTTATTTTTGATTGCTGGCAACATAATGTTTTCAACGATGTGATTTTGATAACTGTTAAAAATTTTATTTTTTTGAAATAATGTGAAGACGACAAAAATTTATTCCTGTTTGATACATACGAGCTAAAAGGAAATCATTTTTAACTTAATTTGCAAATAAATTATTTTATTTATGTAGGACCAATTTAATGCATGATAACAAGTTATGTATTTTGAATTAGAAGACTTAAAAATCGACATCAAGTATTTACTTATGAAAACACTTGAGATTACATATTAATGAAATAAAAAGTAGTCATGAAAATTGGACTAAATATTTTTTGCGGAATAAAATTTAAAAGAATTCATATACTTTTTTGCTGAAAAATATTTTACTTGATGTGCTTATATTTCGTAAAAAGTTTGTAATTTTTCGTTTTAGAAGCCCATGACATTTTACGTTTTTTTCAGCCTTAGATTTATTCATTATTTTCTGACTTCCATTTCCATTGACTTCTATTCCATATCATCCGAATCAACTCCTCAAACTGATTTTGTTTTTAAGCATAGAATTACAATAAAATGCCAGATATTACAACTAAACCTTTATCAAAATTGAAAATTTTCAACATAACAAAATTAGACGAATTTTAAATGCAAAAATTCAGATTTAATTTTATTAGTTTTGTATTACATTTTAATATTGAAGTTAATTTTATACTCTACAATGTCAGGCAAATAATCACTCAGATTATTGAATTATTTTTAAACTCGTATTTAACAAATTCATAATAAATATCTTTTCCATACAACCAAAAATCATATATACTACGATACTACTAATTATGTTACTTACAATTAATAATGTTTTGAACGCGCATTGCTGCTCTATTTAGCATAAAAATAACTACTATACAAGGCTGTTATTTTTAGAAATATTACCATCTTAGAGCTTATATATATATATTAGTGTGTGTGTATGAAGGCAAAGCATTCTATATTAATAATGGCTAACAAGCATTTATTTAATATTAATTCTTCTCCTGAAATAAACGACATTGATACAGAAATATCGAATAGAATTATTGTAATGTGTAATAAAGTTGCTAGTTATATAAATAAAATGTAAAAAAACGTTTCCTTATCTTTTTAACACCTTAATTCCTTAAGACATAAAATTTCGTATGATAAAAGTTTGTAATATTTATAATAAAACAGCTGGTGAAGTTTTACTAAATTTATTACAGAATATTGCAGATATTTTTAAGAAATCTCTCTTTATTAAAAATAATCATAAAATTATAAATTATGTAAAAAATAAAAAAAAAATTCCTCAATTTATAGTTAAGAGTTTGGAGAACTATTTAATACTATAGATACTGAAGATCTCATAAATGTTATTATTTATTTTTATAAATATACATATTATTAATAAATTTATTTTTCAAGAAAAAATTTATAAACTTCGTTAAATTAGTTCTAAAGGAAAGTTATATTATGTATAATAATAAAAAATGTATATAAACAAATAAAATAAATATCTCATTGTACTTAAAATAATATTGAAGAGTTTCAAAGTGTATTTAAAAATGTTTTAAGGTATCCGCCTACCTTTAAAACGCGATTTTCGGTCGGAAAGTCGATATTTTTTTTATTTACAGTCTATTATTGAAGCCTGATTTTTTAGCTTTCTAGAACAGTTTCAATTTTGTTTCTATCTTACATAGAACTTGAGTTATAAGCATTTTAATAATAGTCTGTTTCAAATTTTGGAACTAGAAGTAGCATTCTGCTTTCGGAAATGGAACTTTAATGTTTGTTTTTCATTGATATCTTAGGTAATATCTCCATCAAAATATCTTCCAACATGCAAGATGAATTTCCCAATACCCATAATTCAAATGAATCTTTTAATGGTGTAATATGATAAAGAGTACTAAAGGAAGTTTTTGTTTGTCTGAAAACTGCGAAATTGGGTGCATATGATGCAATTATGCAATTTAACGAAGGACATCAAGGCTGCTTAAAAGTCTTAAATAAGCTGAACGTTGAAAATCGGGGCCACTTTACTGTAAAGGAATACGAAAAGTTAGATTACAATCGAATCAGGGATTTGAAGCGTTATACGACACTTGTTACATGTAAGCTTAGGAAAGATTTAAAGGCATCAGGAAGAAAAAGATAGCTTATTTAAGTAATATAGATAGTGAACTTTACAAATCAGGGGCCTTTTAATGTTAAATGTTTATTTAATTATGTAAGTTTCTGGGTTGAAATGTATTTTTAGCTTTTTCTCAAAATCAAGATTTTCATATTTTGCTCCAGCACAAAACATCGTATTGAAAAAAGTTATGCATATAATGTTATGAAACTTTCATGGAATGCTCTATGAAAGTGAGTTTAGGATTTGAATCTCTCCTGTTGTTATGATTTGATTAGTTTGCATTTTATTGATGATAAAAAATCATATATACTACCATATATATATATAATCATATATTTCTGTATGTTAAAATACGACTTCCTATAAATATTTAATTATCAGGATTATAATTGTGAGAGATGCTAAATTAGATTCCTGAATTAGATTCCATTCATCATAATAAATTTAAAAAATTGAAATATCTCTATTTAAATTTCAGTTTCGTTGTTTTTCACAAGTGCCATTTTACTGTAATTTTTATGAATTTTTTGAGCTGAAATATTAAAACAATTTTTAATTTATGCAAATTTTACATAGTATCTTAAGTTTTTAATCATATCTTATAGTATAATGCATGTAAAAAGTTATTCTTTCAATTATTTTTTTAAAAAAATCCTCTTCGAAGGTAGGCGAATACCTTAAAATTATTTATAAGTAAAAAAAATTTTTAATCGAGAGACTTTTATCTAAAGAGAGACTAAAGTTATAAAATATTTTTTTTATATAAAATGATCTATAATCTATAAAAGCTTGAGGCGCTTAACTAATCTTCATGGTATAATTATCGTTAAATTAAATATCATTACTACTTATAAAATTATGAGATCAAAAGCATTGATGCCTCAAGCCTTTATAAAATATTTATTACTTAACAATTAAAAAAAATATTTGTATACATTTTAGTCCATCTTAATGTAAAAGCTAGATAATTTCTTTACTGATATTTACTTTATTATTTTTAGTTTGGAAATTTAAGTCTAAAAAGCAATATGAGAGCTATAAGCGAGTGCAAGATTTCAACTGAATTGGACGTTTTAAGAAAAAGTCATCCGCCTCCCAATTCCGTCACTGTTTTAGCATGCCATAGAATTGTATTGTAGGCCGCCGTAGCCTAGTGGTCATGGCTTCGAATTCGTGGCCAGCGGTTTTCGTTGAGTCACTCGTTCGATCCTTGGCCGCTAAAGACACGCCGTGTAGCCGGGACAGATGCACGTTAAATCTGTCGGGGCCCTAAGTGTCCTCCCGTTGGAGTGGTGTGAAAGTTAGGAGAAGGTGGTGCCAGCTCAGGAGTCGTCCTCGTCACTTGACCGTGGTTCCAAATTACGAGGTCCGTCGCTAATAGCCCTCGTGTCGCTTCTAGTGCGAAGTTAATAAAACTAAACTAAACCATAGTATTGTATTGTGATCATGGGAGTTATGCAAACTTTCTGCTCAATTGAATGACAAAAGATATGGAACGGATACGTCTGCCAAGCACACCTACAAGGTCGGTGTCGGTTAAAATTCGAGTACAAATTTTGAAGTGGGAAGTCGTACATATGAACAAAACAAACTAAATAACAGCTTGTAATTGGAAAAAAAATCCAAGCATAGCGAAAAATTATTTCAATAAAAGATAAAATTTACTGTCTTTCAGTCATTTTTGAGCTAAAAATTTATAGTAAAATAGCTGCTAATTACAAAATTGTTTTCTCGAAAGATAATTGCAAAAAGGAACACAATTGTAGATAACTACTACAAAAAAAAGTTAATACTTATTATTGCTACTTTTTATTTTGAAAATCGTTATTACGGTTAGTAAAAGCAAGCCTCTCAGTAGAAACTCTTTTAAACATCTTTTAATAGAACTAAATATTTTATTTTTCATTATACCTTAACTAATCATTTAAAAAAAATTTAATTACTCAAGTTGCATACCTTGTCGTAAAAGCTATCTTCATACCTTGAAAGTAGATAACAAAAGTAGACAAACGTCATAATGCAGACATATATGGTAATTCAGACAGTCGGATCAGCTTTTGTGTGGAATTAATTTTGAGTAAAAAATAGTCTCACTTTTTTGCTCTCTTATAGCTGAATCAGACATCACGTGATTCTAAACATGAGCGGTAACTTCCGAAAAAATATATAATTGCTCCTTAATAAGAAAAGAAATCTTAATTTATATTTTCCCTCTATCTATTTTCTCTGAAATGGGTTAAATGGCCTACTCTTAAGTTTGTAAGCACGTTTTGTTTGTTGAATGTTTCGTTCAAATAGTAATGTTAATCTAAAATGAATACATAGTTTATTTTTAAATACAGAAGAAAAGAGTTGTTTAGCGTAAGAATGGAACGGATACGTCTGCCAAGCACACCTACAAGGTCGGTGACTGTCTGCAAAGTTTCCTTAACTTTCACAAAATTAAAGCACATGGACGAACGTTTTATTTGAAAATGGAAGTTAAAACGTACGAATAATTCAACATTTGATTTAACTTTCATGGGAAAAAATGAACAAATAAGTAAGATAAAGTTACATTAAAATTTAAATTTCGAATTTTCGTTCTATTGCAAAAATGTTTTAACAATCAATAAAATAATAAATATGCCAAATAAAGTCAAAATTATTATAAAATTCAAACTTGAGCATTTTGTTTTGAACACAAAGTTTATCATTGTTTTATAAACGGAATTTACTAGCATTCAATACTTGAAATGATAAACAAAATTATTCTTCTATAGAAATTTAGCAGTTAAGAACAAAATAAAAAAAATTAAATCATTTGATTCGTTGCGTAAACTTTATCTATAATCAGGACTAATGCTTAAAAAGCCACAAGTTATTAAGTTATATGACTGAAAATAAGCTTTTTTTTACTGAACTAAATCATTACTTTTTTTTAAAATACATTGACTCTGAGTCTTTTTTTTAATTATTCATTTAAATATTGTTTTATGATTGCATTTGCATTATTTCTTGTAGACAAGGAGAAGATTGGCGTGATTTAAGGCCTAAAACTCAAAAGCATTTGTTAAAACCTGATGCTATAATGGAATTTTAGATCCTCTACGAGAAGTGTCAGCAGACTTTGTGAAGAGAATATTTGAAATTATAGGTCCAAACAAAGAAATTCCTGACGCGTCACAAGAACTATGTAAATGGGCACTTGAATGTAAGTATTTAATTTTGGGAAATGATTTCACTGTGTATTTCACACTTTTATGTATTATAATAATGTATTTACTGTCTTCATAATTTCTGTATCCAAAAAACAAGTGGTGTCTAAGTCCTTTAAATGTTTAATTTAAAAAAATAATAATAAAATGCGAAAGTGATTGAAATGTTAAAGGTAGAAAACAAAATATACATCGCATTTTTCAAGCACTATTTTAGACTTGAAAAGAATGCTTTATTGCAAATATTAAAACGAAAGAAAAAAAATAGCCTCAAAGTAGTCAATGATCTATTTCTAATCTTTTTCTTCTGTCTATAGTTTTGATTATTATGAATTTTCTTTAAAGATTTTAAGAGATATTAACAGAAATTTCTTAATTGTTTTATTTCGTTTCCACAATTTTATTTAAATATGAAAAATAAACTGAACTTCGAAAACTTTTCAGTATTTTTCAACTCCGAATTCCTTTCTAGAACAAAATTACAAGCACTAAATTATTTACTCAAATTGTAATTAGTAGAGTTCTTGAAAATTATAATGATAATTCTCAAAGACGCTACTAATTGCAATTTAACAATTATTCGATTATGTTAGTTTTCAAGAGCTGAATTGGGAATGTGTGCTTCGTTATTCGAAGATCTTTCTTACCATAAATAAATTCAATCCTTCATTATAGAAAACTCTTAATTATTGTCTGCTGATTATTATGTTGTAATTTTAGAGATATTGGAATAAATTAAATAATTTTGTTCTGATCATAGAAAGTTAAGTTTTAATTCAATAAAATTTAATTCAATTTACTTAAGAATTTAAAAAAAAAAACATTTTTTTAAAACCTAGTTTTTTTCCTGTGCTCGTTCTTGGAGCAATTTGTGTAGATAATGACGGATCAAGACTATTTTTATTGGAAATTTAAAATGACAATTAATCATTTTTCAAGCTGATTTGAATCAGTTACAACAAAGGTGGTTGTGAGTTTTGTCGAACAACGCGCGTCCCTTGATGCTGATACTTATTCAGCTTCTACCAAGTATTACAGATCACCAGTAGGGGGCGCGCACATGCTTCAACAGCCAGAAATCAACGCATGTAATATACACGCACTCAAATAATAAGAAAATGTATTAAAAAGGGGGTAAAGGCATTGATCAATGCAAAACCTGACTGGACTTCTAACCTTCTTTTTTATCGGGTTCTTGGTAATATTTTACAAAGGTTCTTAGGCTTCAATCTAGTTACCTATATATGTAATACGATGCAGTGTAAGCATGTAATTTGAAAGTTCCTAGAACCGATGGTTGCTTACTTTCTACTCAGAAATATCAAGTTTAAAATTAACTACTGCAGCATAAATTAAAATTGCCAATAATGGGATTTACTTGCGAGTTAGAGCCCAGATATTTTTCATGGAAACAGGAGTACATTTCAAGATCTTTTTGTAAAATTATTTAATTTCTAACATTCTCTGACGGAATGAGAAAGGGAGCAAATTGGTTAAATGAAGAATTGTTTAAAAAAAAGTTAAAATTTAAGAGTTTGAATTCAAAGATTAAAATAACTAAATGAAGATCTTTATCATGGTTTTTTCGTTGACCATACTAAACTTGCTTTATTTCGAAATTAATTTATCAAATCAAGTTTTTCTATTATACGCAGATAAAAAAAACTTGAACTAGCATAATAAGACTAGTATAATATTATATACAGATGAATTCACTTAACATACATACATTTAAGATTTAAAATGATCTGTTGGAAAATCCGTATAGCTTTGTGTTTCTTAGAAAGCTCACAAAAGACTGAACGAATATTTCTCTAAGCACACCTCCTGGAATTTTGCAGGGTGAGATGCAGTGTAAAGAAATTTCGAACATTTGTTTTTAGTATCTGAGAAAGTTCACTTACAAAATTTAAAGTGGAGGATCAATAAAATATAAATATCTGAATAAAAAATCTGAATAAAAGGGCTTATTTTTGAATAAATTCGACTCAGTTGAAGAGCATTTATTATTATTAATAAATGTAATTGCGTACTGGATAACCTTTTTTTTTTTTTTTTTTTTTTTTGCTTGTGCAGCTGATTCTTTTATGAGACTAGCTACTAGATCAGGCAGTTGAAAAAGTGATTTATCTCTAGATTCTGATGCCATGCAGTTGATACAATCTGTTCTGACGCAGTTTGACTGCATGAATAAATTAGAAGCTTTTTCGGGAAATATTCAATTCTGGAAATATTTTACCACACCAACATGGAGGAAGTTCACAAAAGATTCTGTTGTTTATGCTATTTCATGAAATATTCTTTATAGATAGTATTGGAAATAAAATAAGCTTAAAGGTTTAATTTTTAAAAGTTTACTTTTGATTTTTTATTACACACAACATCTTTTCAAAAAATGATATTAAAAATATTCTGAAAAGGAAACTCAGTGTTTTTTATTTTTTAAAAATTTCTTTTCGTCTTAAGCTTTGCAATCATTTTCATTGTTTAGTTAACGAGAATGTACTAAAACGCAAGCAAAAATATTAATAATATTTTAAATTGTAAGGTACGATTGCAATAAAATTTTGTGTGATGTATTCCACTCATTTTTACACACAAATTACAACTCTAAAATTATTCATATGTAAACATAAAATTATAAATATTTCAAAATAATTTTAATTGCGTTATAAAATTATTCTGGGTTTTGTAAATTTAAAATCACACATAAGAATATACATCTCTTGTTTTGCTTATTTTTTAATCGAAACAAAAGAAATATATTAATAAATACTCAATAACATTGAAACAAGAATGTAATTTATTATTATCAGGCTATGTGGGATGTAGCCACTGCATCACAATTTCAAGCTTAATAAATGCAACTTCAGTAATAATATTTTTGTACATATAGACAACTAGTGTGGTTTTCTGACAAGTTAACCCCTTAACTGCCGCCGGCGTATATATACGCCTCACGCAACCGATGCGTTCACTGCCGCCGGCGTATATATACGCCTTTCTGAAGTACGATCCTTTGCATTGCGCTGCTATAAAGAAAACTACTCCCACGACCTTGGAATGCCATAAAATGACCTTGATAAGGTTTGAAACGGATGTTCTTATTTCATAGAAGAGGGGTAGGGTATTGGTAAGAGGGTTTTTTCTGAAACGGGAAAGTTATAGCCGTGCAGTTTTGCTTCTGTTTCTGTTTGAGTAGGTCGTGCTTTTTTATTCTTCTTTTGCTTCCGTTTTCGTTTATTGTGCGAAATAGAAGATCTTTTTGCGAAATAGAAGATCTTTTTGCGAAAATGTCTGACAGTGATGAGAGTGATTTAGGGGATTATTTTCCATCATCTTCAAGATCAGAAACGTCGGAATAAGATATTACGTCAGATGAAGAGGATTCTGATTGCGACTATTCTCTGAAAGACGCCCGACGTTGGGTACAACTGGATACAAAAAATTTACAGAAGAGAAGAAGACAGAAGGGGTATTATATAACAATATTTCGCCACCTGTTGGATATGGCTATTTGGAATGCCTTCATCTTACGGAAAAAGAAGCTTCCAAACATTGACAATTACGATTTCCGAATGAATTTGGTGGAACGCATATTAGAAAAAATCCATATTACCACACCACGATCTGCTAAACGACAGAAGTTACAAAACGATTGTCCTTTACGACTTGCAGTTAGACACTTTCCGGACTTAGTACCATCAACGTCATCAAAGAAAAATGCATCGAGAAAATGTATTGTTTGTTCAAAAGCAAAAGTTCGTCGTGAAACTCGCTATCAATGCAATGAATGTGATACTGGTTTATGTGTTCAACCTTGTTTTAGGAAATATCACACAGCAGATAACTTATAACATCTGTTTGATTACACTGTTATTTTATACTTTAAATTTTGTACATTTTTTTTCTGATTTTCTTTTTTCTGTGAAAGTAAAAAGGTTTTATGTTGCAAAACGCACCTCTTTTTTTCCTCCAATACACCGCATAACTACGAGCGCCTGTATGAAAAACGGTGGCACTGGGGAGCGCATCTCGTTAGTTTTCCTCGGCAGGTAAGGGGTTAAAAAATGTTTACATATACCGAATGCTCTACAAGTTGCACTCATAATACCAGAGATAGATATTGAACTTTAAGAAGAATATGCAAAATTCTTGAAAAAGTTTGGAAATATTATTTCCATGAAAATTTACTATCATTACGTACCCAAGATGATTTTTTTTTAGAAATTGAAGTCGAAAGTAAAGCAGAATAATTATACTATCACATTTTTTTAAAATAATTGCACTTTAGTTTTACCATTTCTTAGTAGATTGCTCCAAAATTTGTTGAAAATATCGCACTATGAAAATTCATTTAGAATATACTAATAATTTATATTATAAGCATATGCAATTTGCAGTGACCTTGAATACTTATTTTAAGAGTTATTTTAATCATCTGTATATTGTTTTAGAATAAAATATTAATAAATTTCCCTGCACACATATTTTTAGAGAAAATATTATATGCACCAATGATATAATAACAAATATTAATATTGTAATTTTTCACAAAGTGTTGGGTATCAATGCATATTTGCTTTCCCTTCCCCCAACATAAAATAAATTGAGCGGCGCTATGTAAGCTCTGCTGCGCATGCGCGCAAAGAACGGATAAGCTCTCTCTTGAGAACTAATATGTCACTATTACTCCAACTGCTGCTGCTGCTGTTGACTCTCCAAGCGTGAAGCTTACGATGCCACGCTCTCTCTTATATATGTATTTTTAAATGCTGAAAATAAACCAGCTTTTCGAAATGTTTCAATAAAATATCTATTATTGAGTTAAAATGAAACTGATTTTCGGTATTTTTTCATTCATAATTTTTTCGCTGTTCTAACTTATTTTATGAATAAGTCAATAAAATCACGTCTAATTAACTACTAGTAATGAAAAAAAAATCTTTGGTTTTTCAAAGATAATTTTCCAAAATAGTATACTAATGGTCTGATTATAATATTTAATCTAAATCTAAATTTAAAATAGAGATTGAAATTGTAACATTTTTTTGTTATTTTAACTTGTTATGTACATAATTGCATGCGAAACTTGTGTTCTTATCTTATTAGATAGAGATAAGGATAACGACTTACTGATACATATTTATTATTTAGATTGAAGCAAATTCTTGTTGAAGTGTTTAGATAAGAACCGGCTGCCAGCGAGAAATGTTTAAATCAAAGCGAGTGATTAGGTAAGCTCAGATTTCTTTATTAGAACATATTACAGAATTAACGAATTAAGTGGGATTCGAGAAAGACCAACTTTATTTATCCTTCTTAGATTTATTAAATGCTTTGTCTTGTTATTACGTATCTTCGATAAAAGCCTCGTATTTATTCACTGTTTCATTAAAAGGAGTAATGGCAGTAGAACTAAAAAATGAGTTTAGTTTTTATTAGCCTCGCACTAGAAGCAACACGAGGACCTCGTAATTTTGAACCCTGGTCAAGTGACTAGGACGACACCTGAGCTGGCACCCCCTCTCCTAACATCCACACCATGCCAACGGGAGGACTTTGAGCTCCGACAGATTTAACGTGCATCAGCCTCGGCTACACGGCTGGTCTTTGGCAGCCAAGGATCGAACCCGCGACTGAACGAAAACCGCCAGCCACGAATCCGGAACCTTGACCACTAGGCTACCGCGGCCACAACTAAATAATGAAGAACGGGCGTTATATTCCTCGTTACTTGAAGGAGTTTCAAAATTATGAAATCCTTCGTCTATAGCTCTCGTATTGCTACCAAGACCAAGTGTAACATTAATAAACTTTCAATCAAGAAGACATTTATTGTATTATCTACTCTGTAATAACTATCAGTGAAAATTTTTGAAATTAATGCAATTCTAACATCTAAATTGAATTAGTTCACATAAATAAATTTTGAGCTCACAGAAAAAATTTTGCTTTAATAACAATGAAAAACCATTGCACTTTGACAAAATAGCACTATGTGTTGGAAATAATTTATTTGAATACCGCCAGGGGACGCCTTGTCTCGTCTAACTGGGAGCACGCAGGATCATGGATAATATTTCAGAGTACATTTAGTTCCTGACCGCATAAAGCGGATTTTTCTTCTTTTTATGTAATTTGTCCTCACCGCTAAAGCTGGTTAGTGAAAGTATAGGCTGCTTGGAATCCCTTCTATATTTTGAAAATATTTGTTTATGAACAATTGGCGAGTATAGATTGTAAATGAATGTGGTTGAAAGATACCGATTTTCCTCTCTTCCTTATTAGATTACTGTTCTTTAACACTATGAAAAAATAATCCTTTATAAATATTCGCTGATGTCGCTCACGATAAGTATAAAAATTTTCCGATTTATAAAAAGAATGTTTTAATGTTTATATTAAAGAAGTATTTTCTTATGTTAAGAAATTGCTACCATTTCATTATATGGACCTAAGTTTATAAAATCCGAAATAGCTTGCAATCATCTCTAATTTCAGATAAATTATAAGATTAGTAACAACTTTTTAACTGAACACAGGGAACTTGAAAAGTGTGTATACGTAATAATTTATAAAATCTTTAATGATACAGATTACTGAAAGTTTAACAAATGCAATATTGACAGCTACAATAAATTCCTTTTGCTTACATTTTTTTCACAAATAAAATGAATTTTTAAAAACTATTATTGTATTTGTTGTGCTTTATATTCAATGAATTTTACTTTTATAGACATCTTACACAATGGGTTTTCTACTTTACCATTTGGCTAAAAATCCAGAGAAACTAGACCTTTTGCATCAAGAAGCAAACTGATTGCTTCCATTTAAAAATATGAAAAAATGACTCTAACAATTTACAACGAACTACGTTACTTAAAAACTTGAGGTAAGATTTGAGTTAAATAAATATAAACTATTATTATTCAATGGTCAATAAAATCTACTGTGTGTGAATAACTTTTCGAGAGCTAAACTCTAAAAGCATTCAACGAATCTCCCATCAACCTCACTGAAAAAGACTAATGTTTTTGGTCACCTAAACGTCTCCTTCAAAATAAAATCTTCAACAGGAAAACTGCTAATGAAAACAATTTTTTTTAAAGTTCTATGCGTCAAGAATCTATTTTTGCACTTTACAAGAATGAGAACTTATTTTTTTTTATCAAAAATAAAATGTACTTCACACAATAAAGTTTAATATAAATTGAGAAATTGTTATTTGAAAATGAAAATTATATTTGTTAATTATCTTCCTATTAACCTAATGCTTGTTTATCTTTTAAAGGTTAAATCTAATTGTTGAGGCCACTGCTCGAATACTGGCAAATGACACGGCTTTATCCGGTAACTAAGGGCCTGCAGGAATTATGGTATTCGTCGTTTATGAAGAGATCTTTTTAGATGAAAACAACTTTAAAAACGCAGATAAGTTTATTCCAGAAAGATGGTTAAACAGGCAAGAAAAAGCAGATCCATTTGCTTTAGGGTTCGGACCTCGAAGCTGCATCGGAAAAAGATTGACTTTTTTGGAAATAAATTCCCTTGCAACAGAAGTAAGTAAAATTCTTTATCTGTAGTTCAGAATAGTTTATCTGAATATAAGTAATTTCTTTTCGGGAATATTTTGTATTTTTTATAATGAACAGCTAAAAAGTAGCATATAACTTGACTATGGAATTTTAGTATCTTAAGTTGATTATACGTTTTTCTTCTGTATTTTATTTCACAATATTAGAGTTGTAATTATAATTTATGAATAATAATAACTTAAAAATGCATTAATTTAAATTAATTAACTATAGAAGAAAAACAATGAGAAAAAAACTTGATTTTTTTTATATTTATTCTTAACACTGACTTACAGATAGAATTTCTTATCTTTCATTTGAAAACATATGAGTAAAAGTAGCTTTCGGGATGGTTCCAATCCTATTTAAAAATTTTAAAAAAATCAACATCAATATACAGTACTTTCTCGGTAATTGAATAGATATTGTTACGAAAAAATTATTTCTTTCCTTTGTGGATATGCGGGAAGTGAAAATCAAGTCCAAATCGGAAGATAACAACAAATGACTATTTATTCGTAAATCTTCAAGACAACACACAGGTAGCACAATTTGGACAATAACAGATACACAGCACAATTCAATGACACAGATACATGAACAAAACACACATTAAGTACCATCACAGTTATTTCAGAAACGTTCAGCTCACCAGCTTATTACTCTTCACTGCGAACAGCCTCCGCTATAATATTCTGCACTTCCAGGGCAGGCACCAACTAGTCCTAGCAGATACACGTTGCATCTTCACAAATTCACCCTCCACGCTCCACTTCAAATGCCCACAGCGTTCAGTCGATTCCTCGATCGATCTCCTCAACATAATCTCCAAAGATAGACTCTCCATAACAGTTCGGCTAGATTCAAGCCAAATATCAAACAAATTCACTCGGCCACGATTACCCGATCGATCTACAAAGCGGACTCCACAGACAATTAATTCCATACACAAACTGATTTCTCCTTAGACTGACTCATCTGACTCCAGTTCTCGGCGTATTTATATCTTTCTGTCCAAGCGTGACGTCACATAGTAAAATTCACGAAAATCCGTAACTTTCTTCCCGTTCGATTTTTAGCTTAGGTTCCTACGCTTTCGAATACTTTCCATTTGCCGCCAAAATCACCAAGTTTCTTGTCAAATCACCAATTCTGTCGCCAAAAAGAAGGGGTCATTGGTTAAATTCTCTTTTGTTTTGTCTAATGACATCTCTGTAAATCCATATTTTCCTCATAAACAGAAGCGCTGCAGAGAAGCATCAAATCATATTCGTAACAATGTTGAATCAATTTCCGAAAATAACTTATAATAACTCAATTAAACAAGAAAAGCTGTGCATAATAAAATTTAACACAATGCACGCAAATAAAGTGTTAAATACACGAAATAGCTAAAATTACAAAATACGTGAATACGAGTGTTAAATTTACAAATAGCATTACTACATTGTTCCATTGAAGTAGAAAACATAAAATAATTTTTTATGACTTGTCAGTTGCTGTAACAACGCTGAATTTCTGATAGGCCTAATAGGTGAAGTGATTAATTATACAGGAGTACTGTGATTTATTTGTATTAATATATTGGGAAAATTAATTATTAATGTATAGGGAATTTAATTAAATGTATGGGGAAAATTTAGTCGGTTAGAAAAACTGAATTATTATAAATGAAGAAAATAACTTTCTGATTTTTATTATATCTTATAGAATTTTTTACACTCAAATTTTTTCTGTGCATATTGATGAAAAGTATGATAGAAAATCTTGATTTTTTTTTTAATATTAAACAAATTGGAAATTAAACTGAACTTTAAAAATATAATAAACTTATCACTCTACTTCGTCTAGAATTACATAATAGTTTTCAGGAGAAATTATTAGCAAAAAAAGAAAAAAAAATCGTCCACTAATAAATTATTTAAGAAAATCTTTACAAATTTTAGCCCTATTAACATGGCTTTAAACTGGGAATATATACGACGTTCTGGTTCTTAGGAATATTTCAATTTTAAATGTTCAGTCTAATGTTTGTGTGTGTGTGTTGTTAAAATAAGACCAATTCTATATCTAAAATAAGAGCAGGCGCTGAATCTCAGAAAAAGGGTACTATTTTGGTAAAAGTTCACGAAAAGATTTGTTTTATTTATATTCTGATTTTTATCTAAGAAATAAGATATTCTGTTAATATAAACCATGGAAATATTTAAATCATTTTCTCTTTAGTAATTAAACATAAATAAACTAGAAAGCACATTATAAACTATAAAGACCCCATAATACGCTCAAGAAATTGCAGTAACTGTAGATTGATAATTTTAGCCTCAAATTATTACTTGTGGCTCTATGTTATTTTTAAGATATAATTTCCTAAATTACATATATAACTTATACGCACATATTTTTGTTCTTATTTAATGGGTCGCGGTCACTGCGATGGCAATACCGAACTAAAGTAGAGACTCTTTGTAGCTGAACGCATGCATAAAAAATGGTGAACTGTTAATTGAGATACTTTGTGACACCTTTTGACACTGATTTGAATAATGGGAATATAAAAAAAATTGTGAGGCTATTAATTTTTTTTTTTTTTAAGTTTTGTTTTTTATTAACGTCATACTGGAGGCAGCACGAGGGCTATTGGCGACGAACCCCGTAATTCTGAGCCTCGGTCAAATGACAAGGACGATACCTGAGCTGGCACCCCCTCTCTCCTTACTTCCACATCACGCCAACGTGTTGCGAGGCCGTTAATAAAATATGTATGAAGTAAGAAAATGAATACTTCAGTAAAAGCATAACAATTGGCTACATTCATTCAGATTATCTAAATGTTAAAAGTTTTTCGAGAGTAAAGTTTTCTTAACTTTAATTAAAGTTAATTTAAATGTTTACGTGTTTTGTAAAAAATTAGTTTAATTGCTGTCCTTAAGAAGAAAAAACTAAGTACGTAACACAAATATACACGCTTAAAATAAAACTACCGAGACTAAGATACTTAAAGATAACTCTTGCTAAAAAAATCGGGTATAAAAAGTTATTGAATTTCATAATGCTTTGAAATATCTATCTGATTTAAAGGGGGATCTCCATGAAAAATGTAATGCTTCACAATTGCTAAGGAACAAATACAATTTTTAGAATATTTAATTATAGACAGCAGCGAAATTACTGAAATAAAGTTTTATATGCACTGAATAAAGGTACTATGCATTAAGTATAATGCCCGCAAAAAGAAAGATTTTGCTGCATGGAAAAGAAAAGAGTGCTGTTGAGGCTGAATGTATTTAGCAGGCTTCCATGCCCACAAGCCAGCTTCAATAGCAGAGAAATTGTTCTGGCAGATAAATGAGTGCCTGTAACAGACGTAAGTTCTGCACCAATCTGGCTTGGAGCGAGATATGTATTTCTCCTTTTGGAATGCGATGCTCTACCCACGACTGCTAGCATGCTTTCTAAGAGTTAGCATTTTTTTCTCAAAATTTTTACAACTTCTGGGATTTTGAAAGTACTTTTTCTCTAATTATCTTTTTTGTTTATTCTTTAAGTCCTGAAATCAAGCGCCTTCGAAATATAAATTCTTAAGCAACATAGATTAGCTTTTTTATGTTTTTCCGCTATTCCACTTAAGTTTGGGCAGGAATTGGACCTTAGGTTGAATCAATGCCCCCCCCCCTCGTTTACTTAGGATTTTTTTCTTATACAAATTCTAATAATTTAACAAGTTTTCTTAAAAAATTCGTTTCCTTAAAATTAAATATTTTTTATTAATAATTTTCTTTAGGAATATTTGGTTCTGGTTGAATTAAATGAAAGGATACTTAGAGCTGTTTACAGTAATTTATTGGAATTAATTTAAATATTATAGACGATATTTTACAATTAAATAAAATACTTATTGTACATACTTTTGCTATGCAAATGAAGCTTATTGGAAGATGCTTGCGGCTTGCTAGAATAAGTATTACAGTCATTGTAAGTCCACAGATTTGACATTCCTGTTGAACGCTTAGATCTTTGGTGTTCCTTCTCTTCATAATTTTGTGCAAATTATTGCAAAAATTATTATTGCAAAATTATTGTAAAACTCTTCAAATATTTTGTGCAAAACCACAGGACACAATCTTTTATCTTGTATGGTTAGCTGAAATTATTATTTCAGCTGCTTGTCACAGGTCCCCCCCCCCCTATCCGGGAAAGGGAATAACACTTACGTCCAGTGCCTAGGTTCCAAGGGGATCGGACTTCTAAGAGGTTAAGACATGACTCATAGTTCAACGGAAACAAACTGTCTCTAGATCCTTCACATAGGTCGGGGCATTTAACAAGGGTCTCTGTCAGGATACAAGCAGGACCTCTTACGAACTTTTTATTAAGTCTAGAAGCCGAATTTTCATGTTCTTAAGATTTCTTTTCTTAATCAATAACGTTGAAACGATACTTTTGTATATTTTGCGGAATAGATCTCGAATAAAAAATTTTGCATAATCACGATTATTGCACTATCTGAATGATCCAAGTTTCCTTAAAGGCTAAATTAATTAATTTTAGTACATAAATTAATCAACCTATTTTAGGCGAGCTTATGAAGGAAGTGCTGAAAAGTGTCCACTTTGGATTTTTTTTAAAAAAATATTTAAGTTATTTCATCCAGAGACTTATTGATCCAAATGAACCATATTCAAACGTAACACAGAATGAATATTTGAACACCTATTAAAAAAGGACAGGGAGAAATATTAATTAGTGGAGTTTTATACAAGTTTTTAACTACACAACATACCATTGAGCGAATTTTTATCTCCCCCCCCCCTTTCTCTTTCACTTAAGTTTTCCAACTAAACATAGTTCTGGAGGTGTATGCTCATAACGCTTCACAAAATAAAAATCAATTTCAAGAGAAGTATTTTCATCAAATTCTAATTTCTATTACCGTTGCTGGCACTTTAATGTGTATTTCTATGCTAAATAAAATGATTCTAAAAAGTAAAATTGTTAGAAATAATCCATAAGCTTTTAAAATTACGAAAAATATTTGCTTCCTTGTTCCAAGAATTTTTTCCAACTGTTTTTGGAAATACTTAATATTTTACATGAAGATGGAGTACATGCATCAGTTTTCTTTTTGAAAGTTATAATAAAAAAAATGAAGTTATAATGAAATTGATACATGCCATAATATATGTTTACAGTTTCTAATTTTATTGATAGCAATGTTTATTTGCTCAAAAATAATGCCTTTAACTATTGCTTGCTGCACAAAGTCTGCTTTTTTATGAATAGAACTGGAGCTGCTAGAAAAACTGCAGTAACCCTGCACATACATCACGTAATGATTCTGCGATATTCGATTCTGTTTTCACTCCGTAAAATCATATATAGTTAGTAGTGCTCGAAATTTCATCAGTATTCATGGAGTTCAGTCTTCATAAGATCTGAAAAGATTCTTAATATAATCTTTCCAAATCACAAAGATTTCGAATGGGTAAAGGGAATTGTAAAGACATTGCATTCGTATTTCAGAAACTCAGTGATTGGGTGCACTGGAATTTCTTCAAGAAATGGAATTGATCTATAAGTTTTATTGTTCTAAATTTATTTCATATGTGTTCCTGATTTTCTCAGATATGATTTCACTCAAATATTCATTAAAATGATATACTGATAATTCAGCATGGAACAATTCAGTGAGGATGACTAAGCTAGGACAATTTAATGCAAAACTAACTCAGCGCACGACAAGACATCGCGATTCAATGTACAAATGGAAGAATTGAAACTTTTTTTTAGCAAATGTAGTACTAGCGAAACTCTCTGAAATCGCAAGTTCATCAAAGTTTTTCCGATTCCTAAGAATTGCTCCAGGTTCCTTTGCACATCTCCGAATAGTCCGTTTGCAAGAAAATATTTTTGGAAGATCTTCATACACTCCCATTGTGTTCGAATTCTTGTTGTTGTTTCGGCTATTATAGTGTGTGTTGATGCATGTGATATGCGAGCTTGCTATTAGAAAGAATGTACAGCTTTTTTGCACACATGGGAAGAATGAACGTTATCTTTCCTGTGTGCCATTTCATTAACCATAGTAGAAAAGTTGTATTAGAAAATTTATTTTGTGGAGAAGTGAATTTTTCCAGATTGTTTTTCCCCACATTCCCATTCTTTGGGGTAAATAAAGTCTTTAAACTTATACAACTTTACGTTCTCTTTCATTCTCAATATACAAGGTGATTGTAATTAAAGTTAAAAAGTTTCAAAACGCTGTAAAAAAAAAGAACGACTGATCAGAATGAGGTCAAATTTGAACTGAATATTATTGAAGAAAAGGGAAAATGTATGGCATAAAAAATAGTTCCAAATTTTAACAACAGATGGCGCTGAAAGAGTCAGAATATGTAAATAAAAATACTTGTTATGCGTACGACTCATTTCAGTTGTTATAAAAACGCAGGGTATACAGCTTTTCCTCGTTTTGCGTCTGAGAAGTTCGTCATGACTGTCTCACTGAAGGACCACGCTCTGCTTGTAAAGCTTTTTCCCGAGAACAATGACTGTGCATCAGTAGCTCCGCAGAAGTTCCGGACACTCAAGGGTATAAAAAATGGCGTTGGACCGATGACTTCCAATCATCAGGAGAAAATGATTGAGAAATTTGAAAAGACAGGTTCTTTTGATGTGCAATCTCGTAGAGGGAGGGGGGGAAATTGATTCGACGGTCGTTGAAGAAGTGGCAACAGCAGTGCAGGAGGGAACGAACGATGGTGTGCAACCGTGCAGCGCACGGGGAATAGCCCGAACATTGAATAGGCCTGTGAGCACAGTGCATAAAATTCTACGAAACATCTTTCATTGCTCTCCTCACAAAATTAGCCATGTGCAGGAGTTGTTTCCTTCTGACCTGCGAGCAAGAGAGACTTTTGCTTTAGAATTTCTTGCTCGCATGGAAGTGGACAATGAATGGCCGTGGAAAATTATATGGACAGACGAAGCCCATTTCCCTCTGACAGGATATGTCATATGAGCAACAGACAATCCACTCGCAACTCAAACAGTACCACTTCATCCTGCAAAGGTCACTGTGGGGTACGGGTTTAGGGCCATATTTTATCATAGGGTCATATATTTATCATAGGATCATATTTTTTCGAGGAGACGGGTGCTTTCGATCCTGTTACCAAGGTCAGCGCTATGAGTGTCACTGGTCAGCGCTATGAGTGTCTTTTGCGCAATCACGTCATTCCAGATCTTCAACAGCGTATATGTGAGGATGGAATAATTTTTACAAGATGGCACTCCTCCGCATATTGAAGCAGCTGCTGAAATCGCATTCCGGAAATGCTAAAATTATCAGCCGTCATTTCTTTACAACCTTGCCGCCCCGATCTTAATCCGTGTGACTTCTGACTTCTGGCTATGGGGCTATCTGAAAGATGCTGTGTTCAGTGCTCCGATTGCAGACTTTGCTGAACTGAAGGCACGCATTGCGCAACACATTCTGAATGTTACATCGGAGACACTTCGATCAGTTGTGGAACATGCTGTTTCTCGATTTCATCTTGTTGTTTACAACGGTGGACTTGTGCGTCAGTCTCGCGAAATTTGAAAACCAATTTTTCCCATCCGATGTGATATGACCTTGTTGTGGTGGATAGGCTTACGTGATCAACAATATCACACCTACACATTCATGCACACTGAACAGTACAGTTGGTTTAACGTGTAACTTACACCTTAGTCGTTGTTTTACGATTCGTTTGTCATTTGTAATCAAGCCCTTTTAAATTATGATGCTTACAGCACCATCTGTTGATAAAATTTTGATTTCTTTTTCTAATGCCATACGTTTTCCCCCTTCTTCAATAATATTCCGTTCAAATTTGACGTCATTCTGATCAGTCGTTCTTTTTTTTTATAGCGTTTTGAAACTTTAACTTTTATTTATAATCCCCCTGTACTTTACTCACACTGATAAATTTGATTGTTGAATAAATTTTATAATTATATTTTCTTGCAGTGGGTATATTATCAAATTTTTCGCTCTTTCCTTCTCTCTCTTTTCTTACACTTTGTAATGAGAGTGAGCTAGCACTCCTCATTACAACATAGGAATAAGAGATATAATCAGATTAATAGTTTTATGTTTAGGGGAATGGTCTTGATTTACAAAATATGAGTATTTTTAATTATTTTGTAAATCAAGATATTATTAAATCAAGATCTTGTTTGTGAATCTTCGTTTTCTTTTTCATAGTCATAGTTAGATCTTTCTGGTTTGTGTTGCCTGAAAAAGAACAAGAAAGTTTAAATGCTCATAGAATGCGCAACGGTAGCAGCCACCTTTTCCTTGAACACAATGAAAGGGAGTGGATAATAAAACACCTGACAAGAAAGGGGGGAATTGAATTTTAAATTCATTTACATTTCATTGATTTAGATAAGTTTTGGTGAGTTGTTCTAACAATAGAATAGAAATCTAAAATTATTTTATTTATCATCCTATACAATGAACTCTTCAGAACATTAAATAAAAATTAATGCATAAATTAATTTTAACTACCTTAGTTTTAATTTTTCTATATTTCTCTTATTTGTAAAATGTTTTTCAGTTTTAAGAAAATAGTTAATATTTATATTAATTATTAATATTTATATTACTTATTATTATAATCACAGTTAATATTTATTTGTAAAATGTAATAAAAAATTAATTATTTTATAATTAAGAGGACTTGGTACCTTTGCACCTTCAAAAATTTGATTCTTCAAACTTATATTCAAAAAATAGTGTGGAATGTTAGGAGCATTTTAAAGCAAACCATGTCGAAATCCAACTATTATACGCCCTGTGCAATAAAAAATGTAAATGACTGAAATGACTTGCTTTTTAAATGCAATTTCAAAAAATAATGCTTATTATCAATTTCGTATTTTCACACTTTTCGTAGGATTAAAAAAAAGTTTTGCATGTAGAGTTTTAAAATTTTTCACATGGGTGTTGTACTAGTAGATCTTTATTCTGTGGCCATCAGTTTTGTTAATGGGATGATCAGGTTTTATTTTATAGCATGATAGGAGAAAAAAGTTACTAATTCTAAATGTAATGACATTTTTAATATTTCAATTTTTTTTAAAGGTGAGATCGATTTAAAATTTGAGGTTTACAGAATAAGGCCATTATTTAACTTTAATTTAGTATAGGAATAATGATTCGACTGAACTTTCAAATGTTATCAAATGACAGTACTTTCAAATGTTATCTTGTGGATAACAGAAGGTAGGCTAATTTATTTTTAAAATTTTTTTTACATGTATTTGTTGTTTAAAAAGATATTAATTTAATCGCAAAAATTTATTCAGAACTATAAAATTTACACTTTATTATACAACTGTCCATCATTCATATTAAAATGAGCAAAAATTATTGATCGATGATGAATCGGAAAAAGTGTGTCAAAATGTACTATTTTTCATTTAGAAAGGTATTAAGTTTCCTTAAACTATATTCTAAGGAATAATTTTCAGTAATGACCAACTGTATAGCCACTCAGTTTTAACATTGAACTACATAGCATTACTTCATTGGAAAAAGTATTCGAGTTTGTAAAACAATAGTTTCAAAGTAATTCATAATGTTACATTACTTTCTGAAAATAAATTTTGGAATCTGTAATATGTATGGGATAAAGAAATTGAATAGAGTTTTTTTTCTCCTCCCCCCCCCCCCTTATAAATGGGTCGATATAATAATGCCGACAATGATGGTATGTATTTTTATGTAATTTAACTGAAAAATTGGGGAGGAACTCGATCATTTATGAAAAATTTATACGATCGGTACATAGTTAACGATTAACCAAAATCAATATGTAATACTTGTAAATAAACTTCATATTTATTTAATTATTACAAAATTTTTGACGATTTAAGGAATAAATATCGCGCGATACAGTCATTTTTTTTTTTTTTTTACTTTTTTTGCATTTACAGATATACTTTCTTTAAAAAGTAAATTTAAAAAAAAAACTGAATATGTAATATTTTATATACTGATTTATAAAATATATACTTCTGTCTGAATAGTAGACCCACAAGTTTAATATTTGATCCGCATTTCAACGAGTCAACATCATACGGAAAACAAAATTACTTATAATAATGTTGTGGCAACATCTGATGCGCTAGTGTTGACACTTTTAAATGTCGTAAATTTGTGAAATTTACGTCTGCGATGTACTCAGTTATTTCGTCTGTTTATTACTCAATTATTTCGTCTGAGCATTAACATCATACGGAAAACAAAATTACTTTTAATTATATTGGGGCAACATCCGACGCACTAGTGTTGACACTTTTAAATGTTGTAACTTTATGAAATTCACGTCTGAATATCACAATTATAGTTTTAAACTTTTCCCTTCTAAATTTTTGCATCTTCATTTTTGTTAAATAAGTTAATATTTATCTCGATTACAATGAACATCATTCAATACTACACGGAGTTAAATGGCCTTGAGGGGCCTGAGAGGAATCATCCCCTTTTGTGGGCCCCTCATTGGAATTTAAGACATTTTCCGATCATAGGCCGTCGGGGGGAAGGAGACAAATGGAAAGTTCCGTAAGTTAAAAGGACGACACTTGTATTATCTCTTTCTCATGTTGTTTGACAACCTTTGAAAGTAAATGAAAATCATAGACGCTCTCGTACGTACTTGCAGTAAAGTAAGTCTTTCCTATAATATGAAGGTTTTTTTTTTTTTTTTTTTTTTAAAGGTTTTTATTTTATTTAAATTTTTTTCCCCTTTCTTTCTTAATTTCTTTTAATTAATTTTTTTTTATAATTTTTTTGTTTTTTTTTTTTTTTTTTTTTGAAAGGCTGTTAATGTTGTTTGATTTATGAACCAATGCAGTAAAAAATAATTATATGGATCTTGAGTAAACTATTCTTTAGAATTGCTACATACTGTTTTTTTTTTAAATTAGTTTTGGTTTTTTCTTCTATTAATTTTGCTACAGATATGATTGACTGGGGAGGAGGATATCAAACTCACTTAGTAGTTTCTATGCCTTTATACAATTGAATATGTTCTCTTTCGACTAGAAACATGTTATGAAACATTTTTTTTTACCTTTCATTGTCATTGTTTTCCCACTCTTGATAAGTATTCCACTCACTTAATATGATTTTAAATAAATTGAAATTGGTGCTATTATACATATTGCACACCTGCATTTCAATTCATGTAAAAAATTTTAATCTGTAAATATAATAAAAAAAAGTCTAAATATAAATTCTTAAATTTTCACTTCTTGAATTATAGTAATATTTTTTTCTAAAAAAACTGTTTAATTTGACTTATTGACTGTTATGAGATTCCTAATTCTTTCAGGCCATGAAACTGGCTTAAAATATATTGAATTTGCTTAAGAATAGATAAATATTTGTAATCTATTTGTATGAATTTCTGTCGATATTGAGACACAAATTTATTGATGTCTTTGTCGCAGTAGCTGAGCAGTATCCAAAAATCCTCCATTTTGTTTCAAAGCATAACATTAGTGAACAGTTGATCAGTCAGTATCTTAAAAGTTAGTATCTTATTATTTTAACCGCAGTTTTATCTAAACCAGGCCTATCCAAACCAAGAGACTTTATTGGTTTCTTTGGAAACACATTTTATTCTAATGGATCACATTCTAAATCTGTATGTGTGTGATGATTTCAATTTATCACCTTTTTAATTTTGACTCTTTGAATGCAAACTCAAATTCTCGCATTAAAAACTTCTGTTTTTACCTCTTGAGTTGCTCAAAGTGACTAATCATCTCAAGTCCCATTAGAGAAATAAAGAACATTTTGCAATAAATTAAGAAAAATTATATTTTACCAAGTTAAATGTATTTATAGAAAATATAATTTTCTAAACTGCCAAGCAGTTGTAACTTAATGCTTGTTCTAAAATATTATCGATTAAAAGATGCTGAGTATTCTGTCTGGAATCATACATTTCAGAGTCAAATATAAAGGCATATTACAGACTGACTGTGGCTATTTTGCATGATCCATGCATTGCATTCTTTCTGCTTCCTGACTGTGTTAGATGGTGCTCATGGTAGCAGACTCGTGGCTGGTGTTTGCCAAGTTGTGGGTTCGAGATCTGATGCTAGTAAAGACCAGGAGTGTAGCGAGGCTGAATATATGTTAAAGTTTCCAAGGTCGGAAGTCCTCTTGGGGTGTAGTTTTGAAGTTTGGAGACTGAGGTGTCCTCTTCATTCCTTGACAGAGGCTCAAATGCGTAGTTCATCGCCAAAGCTCTCGTGTAGCTTTCATGTGATGTTAATAAAGAATTGCATCATATCCCTCCTTGCATTTAGTTATGCACATCCATACTTTTCGGTAGGTTTGCTGGTGAGATGCATACAATGTGTTGCTCACTCGCGCAAGACGACCTTTGTACTTTTTAAAATGAGCACAACTTTATAATTGTTTCTGAACAAGATAATTGAAAAATTGTAGTTATAGCACAGTCAATGTACTGGGATATTCTCATTGTAAGGGGATATAAAAGGTACAACTCATGGTCTCTTTGGTACTTTTGTATGTAAAATAAAGTTTAAATTTTTGTTCAGATGACTTGGGTCTGTGGTTCGCAGGTTGATACTTGGCTGGCCACATGTGGGTTGGCCAGGTCCGATTTAAACCCTCTTGCTATTAATCGTGACAGATAGTATTTTTGGATTGTTTTGTTGAGTTCTGTTTGTTCATTAAAGCCCTGAAATTTTGTCTATCAACAACCTTTAAAACAATTTTGTGAGCTGTAATATTTTTTTGTGATCATTTATTTGCTAGAGATGTTTTTAACTGTATGCACTTCAAATGTATATTGAATTATCTTCCTCATGCAATATGGAATTGTGATTCTGCGATATCTTACTGATCGCTTCTATCCTTTAGGGTTTCTTGTCTTTCATAAAATTGGATGATGCCTTAGTAATATTTAGCAATCGTTCTCTATTTCTGATCCTTCCTGTTAACCAATTTTAATCTCTCCCCCCCCCCTCGATTTCCAAAACGTTGGTCTCCGATGCACTTGTTTAATGTTGAATAGTCCAATTTGGCTCTTGTGCCATAAATCTGAATATTTACTTTCTCACCTGAATGTAATATCCTGTCATTAACTTGGGAAATGTACTTTTCTGTTATGGCTATTCCATGCATTTTTAGAAAATGTTGGCATTTTTGAAATTGGGTCTCTGATGAAAGCTTGTAGAAAATTCTAGTATAAAACCAATAAAATTTTGTTGTAACCATTGATATTAGAATGAGTTAAGAAATGCTATCACAAGAAAAAAAAAACTTTAAATTTATGTCTAGTGGCAGAATTATGAGTATATTTGAAAAAATACACTTTTGTAAAACTTAACGATATAAATGAATGGTTCGGATATTGCATTGTCCTCTGTTGGTGACTTTTATTTGGAGAATTTAAATACCTTTATAGTAAGTAAACTTGGTAAATTTAAAGTTATTGGAGGAGAGGTTTTTAAACTTTTGGTTATTGCTAATGTAGGGATATCATTGGATCTATTTCCATAAAATTTGCATATGTAAGAGTAATATATATGAAATACAGAAAACTATTTCTAAAATATAGTTTTGAGCAAGTTATTTTAAATTAATTTTGTGGAGAGTAGAATATTTAAGAAATGTGATGTTTCTAATGCTCATATTTTATTTAACAAATTGTCAAAGGATGTTAAATTGTTGTAGATGTTAATTTATCATTATTTTGATGTTTTTTGGGAGATAAAATGTATGCTTTAAGTCGTATCATTAGTTGCAAGTTTATAACGAGTCTTAAAAATATTAATCAAAATGTAACTTTTTCATTTGTGGGGGAGAGGGCTATTTGTAGTTTAAATTAAGAAAGATATGCATAATTTATATTCCAGGAATATTTACATTAAGTGAATATTAGGGAGGGTGTATTTAAATATAATATGTACATTTTGAATAATCTAGTAATCAAATCTGTTTCTTGTGTAATTTAAATTTCAAAATTTATTCATTACAAACCTATTGAATAGCATTTGTTTATGTATCCTCTTTAAAATCTATTATTTTGATTTATTTAATAGGAACAATTAAAATAAATGACATTATCTGCCAAGATGGTTCTTTTGAAGAGAAATTTGAAGAATATTATTAGCAAATCTATTAAATGTTATTCAAGTTCCAGTATTAAAGTTGACATAGATGCAAAATGGAAGCGTGCTAAACCTTTTTCTGAAATTCCAAGTTTGCCAATGTTGCCTATAATTGGTACAGCTTGGCATTACATGCCTGTTATTGGTAAAATTAATCTTTTTATCATTCTCTGTAACTATATAATAGATTTGGCTTTTAATATAGTAAGCTTGACTTTATTTTAAATGTATAAAATATATGGTTTTCTTCAATTACGTTTTCTATGTTATGTGTCATTTAATAACTATAATGTTGAAATTTTTCCTATAAAATACTTGCTTTTTATATTTAATTTATAGTTTGAATTTAGATTAGTTTAATAGTTCTTTGTTTTTTGTATCCTTTTAACTGCAATCTTTAATATCAATTACATTCTTACTTGAATAACTTGTATGAATGTTTTTAAAATATATCTAGTTTTTATGTAATGACTTGTTTTTGTAATTTTTTTTATGTAATGACTTGTAATTTTTTATTCTTCTTACTACTTAGGACGATTTCGATTAGATCGACAAAATGAAGCAAACCATGAAAAACACAAACGATTTGGTGATATTTTGAGAGAAAAATTTGGATCACTTAATTTAGTAATGTGTTTTAGTGCAGAAGATTTACGAGAAATTCTCAGGAATGAAGGAACATACCCACATAGAGTTGAATTTACTTCAATAAAAGCTTATAGAGAATCTAGAAAACATTGGTTTAGTACTTCAGGTCTTTTGGCTGTGTGAGTTTTTCTATATCTTTAAAATGTTTTATCTTGTAAATTATCTTTATAATCAAAATCGGAAAGTTGTGTTATTGTATTGTTCCATTGAGTTGCAAAAATGGTTATTATAGAATGGGGTTTCCTTTCCTTCTCTATTTTAATAATATAGGATAAAGCTGGTATATTAGAATTGTAATTGGCAATTAAAACACATTTTAGCATATCTTGATGAAATTTTAAAAGTATGCTTAAATATTCATGTAATATAATCTGATTATTCTTCATTCAGTTTTTATCTATGATTTGCTACCTAGTTTCTATATCAAGCTGATTTTTAATGAAATCTGATCTAGTTTAAGTAAATATTCTGTTTTTATGTTATAGAAATATTATTTTCAGAACTGAAGTTTTATATAAGAACTTTCATAAGAGGCTTTATTCAGGTGCACTTGGGACTTGTTTATTTGGAGCAATTTACATACACCATGATCTACAATCACGGTGCATGTCAATTATTCCCTGACGTAGTGCAGAAATTTCAAATGAATATACATTATTAGTTGAAATACTCTTGTCACGTATACCAAATAATGTAATATTTATAATTCCTAATATTTTATTATTAATTTATTTATTTTCAAAAATGTTAGAGTTTTGTTCTTGAAATATTGGAATATATCTTGTTTTTATACTAGCACTTCAATATAAAGCACAAGTCTAACTATGTTTACATATTATCAAACATCTAGAAAATGTAATTTTACAGTTTTATATATTATATAGATTTCTGTATGTGACTAAGATTTAAATATAAAATCTTTCTTGTATAACTGTGCAATTTAAACTTTTACCTCAAAATTTAAGATCTTGCTTGTTTGAAATTCTAATACAATTGACAATTGCTTTAAGAATGAGTTTATAACTTGATTTATTAAATTATTTTTTAATAACCACAAACATCTCATATGATAGAAAACAAATATTTTATTTGACCTCAAAGAAAGCTTCAGATCGATATTTTTCTTTGTTACAATTCTTGTTTCATACAGTTATAAAATTTATTTCTCATTATAAAATCAGTTATGTATTCCATAATATCAGGTAGATAAGCCATCCTGGTGTATATTCTAAACACATAATAATTGACTTTCATTTTATTGAAATTCATTGGATAAGCCGCTCTGTTGTATTCGTATAAGCCACAGAAAAGCATTCTGAAAGAAGACTATTATTTACTAAGGATTTCCCTTTTTTATTGATGTAATTATCACTGATATAATATTTTGACATTTACAGCATAAATAAAAAATATTTTACCTTGAGCTTGCTTTAAACGAATTTGGCTGATTTCTAACTGACTTTATTTTTTTGAGTTCAGCAAACTTTGTTTATCATTAACTGCCATATTATGAAAAAATATGCAATTTTGATGTAATCAAACATAATTTTGTTACAGAAATTATGTACATTTATTTATACAAAACCTGAATCCAGCTCATCAATGTCAGAATTAAAATAAATTTTACATATATGACCATCAATGTTACTTTCATTACTCTTTCTCTAAATTACCTCTTTCATCATTATTTTTGTTAAAATCATCGAAAAAGAAAACAATGTTTTAAACTTTACACTAAGTCCACCTTATAATTGGGGGATTTTCATCCCAAATGCAAATTTGTTACACTAATGTAGTGTAACCCAAGTGCTTGTAACTATCAGGCTAAAATGTTGCAGTGAATTTTACATTAACATTCACATATTTAGATTCTTAGTTATGCATTAGTGAATTCCTCAACACAAATTAAATTTTAAAGATTCCTCCTGTTATACCTTCCTGGCAGATATGCATCTGACATTAAATTTCAACTTTTTAAACACATGTAAATTGAAGCTTATCTGTTATTGAAATTTTAGGTAGATAATGAAGATCACCTGAAGGCTTTTGCTCAGTTTTAATTCATGAAAGAATAGTCTTCCAATTTCAATTGGATGGTGAAATGATCATAATTTAGTACACCAATGCGTTTAAATTGCAACAGAAATTAAATTGAATCAAGTGATAAATTGTAAATAATTTGAGGATTTTCATCTGTAACTGATTAAAATATTGAAAGTTTACTTAAGGAATTGTCAAATTTTAATGTGTGTAAGGAAATTCTTTGTGTTGAAAATGAAGAGGTCTTTTACATGGATTGTAACTATGGGTATTAACAAATTATGCGATTCTCTTTGAAACTCTAACTTTCGACATCGCAAACATTAAGTTGTGGGGGGAGAACAGAAACCCAACTGATATTTGTCTGATGGCTTTACTAGCCAATATCAACCTTTACACATCAGTATTGATAAGTCCTTCAAAATACTATTGAGAGAATTGGAATATAACTGGATACAAAAGTTGACTCCAACATAGCAAATATAAAGGGGGGGAGAGAGAGAGTTGGGAATTCAGTTAATGAAAATTGCAGCTAGATGAAGTTGTGGGATTGTGTGAAGAAGTGATTGTAAATACCTTTTTAACAATAAGGCTCAAGTAACAACATGGAGGAAGATGCAAGTTATTATATGAAAGTAGCTGGTGATGAACATGGTAATGTACTTGATTTTAAAAGTGAGGAATTTAATAGTTTCTATAATGAATAATCTCGGAGAACTTTTTCAAATTTTAAACCCCAAAAATTGAGTTCGTTATATCCATTAAAATATAGTAATAACTTGATTTTGAGGATTTTAAAAATGTTCTATAAATACTTTTTGAACAAACTGTGTTTATAAACATTTGTATAATACTTATTCATTAAAAAAATTAACACTTGGAGAAAAATATTTTGTTTTTAAATCACAGTAGCATTTTTAATTATAGCTGCTTATTAATAGCTTGGACTGAATTCTTAAAGTATGTTTTTGTTGAAATTTTTGGGAAAGTTTGTTTAAATAAGAGATTATTTGGTTTTCAATGATAATTATTAGGTAGTGCCTGAAAACTAAATTTTTGTTATTTTTTTACAGAACTTCCAAAGTTTTATCTATTTTATGAGAAGTTATAGAATTATAGTTAATAGCTAACTATAATGGTTTTAATTTTTTCATTTATTTTGGCATGTTTCGATTCATTATAATAGTATTTATTCTGTTACATGTTGATTTTCTTTTATTCGTTCTCTAGAATTATATCAATTACTTACAGGCAAGGAGAAGAATGGCACCATTTACGAGGGAAGACTCAAGAACATTTGTTAAAACCGGCAGCTGTTCTGAAGTATTTTAATTCTTTACAAGATGTGGCTATAGAATTTGTCCAAACAATTTTTGAAAACCGAGATTCTAATAATGAAATTCCTAATTTTGTTAGGGAACTTTACAAATTCACTCTTGAATGTAAGCTATTTTTTTATGATAGTTATTTTGTAGATGTTTGTAAAAACAATGTATTGGAATTTTGTTGTCATAATCATAAATTGTATTTTGTGAATTGAAACATAATTCAATATATTTTGAATAAAACTCTAGGTACATGTGAAAAAGATACAAAATTTTACACCTAACAATACTATGTGTTGTCAACTGTAGAAATGAATAATCAAACTGCTTTTACAATGGTTTAAATTAATACATTTCAGTTGGTTGCCATAATATGACATCTAACACATGGCTTTATATCACATTGTTTAATCATTATTTTAAAAATAGGTTCTATGAGCTATTATTAACTATTACTTTTCTATTTTTTTTTTGGGGGGGGAGTGATAAAAATTTAGATCCAGCTTACTAAAGAACGAGAAAGTAGAGTATTTTCAAAAGTATGGAATACAGTCATGAAAATTCCCTTTCGGGGCTCTTTTAGTAAATATGGGCATCTCAATCCCCACAATATCCTAGCGATCTTTCTTTCCCTTAGGTTTCAACCTTTAGTAAACATTGGTGATGCGACACCCCAGGATACCCTAATGACCCTGCATTATTTTTGACCCTCCCTCTTGGTAATTAATTATTACTACTTTTTTAAATTCTTACTATTAGCTCACACTCTCCATATAGATCTTGTTCAAAGTTTCAATCGTTAATAAAATACTTTTTATTCATCCACTCAAGTTCAAATACATTTTTTTAAACTTGTAGTGGATTACACTTCATGTTAATACAGTTTTTTTCAAATATTAATTCATTTAATTGGTGGAAATGCAGTTTAGCCCAACCACTTGGCGTGATTTAAAAAATTGCCAAACTTGGCGATTTTTCGAAAGTTTGCAAAGCGGATAAGAGTAGCAACATTTGGCAAAATACCACCAAATAATTCCTGTCACCAAGGATGGTTGGGCTAAACTGCATTCCAGCCATTTAATTTACCGGATGAATTTGGAAACAAGCCAATGCTTCCACTATGTCATTTGTCTCACAATGGCAAAGTTGGTTGGGTGTCAGTGTAGAATCTTCATTCCTTCGGATCAGATCTTGTCGAAGCATAAAATTTTTTTTATTTGATTTTCAAATAATTTAAGTTTTATATGGGAGAAGAAAAAAAATCTCTTGTATAAGATATTTAGCAGGAATGAATACAGTCAGTGATGAAGCGTGTAGATCGCTGGAAAAAATTTTCTTTTGCCACTTAATATTAGGATTCTATCATATGTATATACATATTTATATTAATTGTAATTATTTAATAAAAAGTAACTAAAATAAAAAAAAAATTGACCCGAGTAGGAATTGACTTTAATTTTTTTTTCATATTACTTGTTTAACATCTGGACAACGGTTTTACCTTCTTTGCTTAGCATTGCCTCATCTGGCTCTTGTGTAATTAAACACCATCATCAAATCACACAAAAAAAAAAAAAAAAAAAAAATGCCAGAATGAACATGACATCTCATGTTTGAAGACAATCAAACTAATGGCATAATAATGTTAATTAATGTGGCTAGAAAATATTCATTGTGTTGGTTTCAGAGATGGAATGGAGACCTACCTTTTTAAGCAAGAATAAGTATGGTAATTGAATGAAATTCTTTGGACTGCCTTCTTCTTGGATTTATTTATAAATTTATGTGATGATAAATTTACAATAAAGGATCCATTTATCTCTTTCTTTAATTATGGCTTTTGGGCCTTCAAAAAGATTGACGTAAGTTCGGTTGGAGTTGGGTCAATAGTATTTTACACAAGTATCCTTTGTAGTGTAATAGAAGATATCAGTATCCTTAAATTATTTTATTTTCCATAACCCTGCAAATTAGGGCCCTGTTTATTTTTAAATACTTTATTTTAAAAATCTTCTATATAATTGGATTTTCATGCAATTAATTGCTTAAAACCTGTTTCTTCTAGTAAAACAGTTCTAAATTACTAAATCTTGAGATTATATTTTAATTACTATCCAAAAATATTTATTAAAAATTAAATATTTTGATGCACAAGAACTTGTATTTAAAGTATATATGTTGGATTTCTTCCAATTAATTTTTATTGTTCATTTAATTTTTCATCAATTTAATCTCTTTGTTTGTAGATTTTAATTAGCTGTATGTACTCTTATTAACTGGACTCGTGTGGTGACTGGGTGCAAATGAATAGTCCTTCTGTAGCTCATGCATGTTGCAAGAGGCAACTAAAATAGGTACCTAACGTCTGGGGGTATAGCCAGGCACCCTATCTCTGGGGATTGTATTGGGGGACCTCAGGGGCTTGCCTTCTTTAACATCATAACCCCGAGGTACCCTAGTGATCTTTGTCTTTCCCATGGGGTTTAGTCTCTGGTAAGCCAGGATTATGTGCTCTCAGAATACCCTAGTGATCTCTTATTTTCATGCCTTCCTGTCAATAATTTCTTCCATCTTTTCTGTTTCTAGATCAGTTGCGCATGGTTTGGCACAGCATAGATATTTTGCTCTTGCACCATAAAACAACTTTCACATATCTTAATTATGTAATGGTTATTCATAAAAGTTGCTTGCAGTTTTTAAAATTTTGCTGTATTATGCATGATTTTGTATTACTGACTCGTAAAATGTTTTTAAACTTTTCAATAATCTTTAGTGCTGCAATAAAATAGTATACAAATCATTTTTTATTGTAAAAAAAATCTGATCTCTTATTTAATTAATCCTAATTGAAAGACTTTGCAATTTGCATTCAAATATTAAACTCACCAATCTTTTTTGCAAATATTTGTCCTTAAAACATAATTGCTTACTTTTTTTAAAATTAAGTAATAGCTGCATTTGCATTAATGTAATCTTTCTATTTAGCTGTCTGTTATGTGGGATTAGATACTAGATTAGGTTGCTTAAAGAGCAACTTATCTGAAGACTCTGATGGTTTGAAAATGATAAATGCTGTGTTAGCTCAATTTCAAGCCATGATCAAACTGGAAGCTTTTTCGGGCAATATACAGTATTGGAAATATTTCTCTACACCAACTTGGAGAAAGTTTGTTAAATATTCTGACATGTACTCTGAGTAAGAATTTTTTCAAAATATTTGAATATTTTTAAATTACTTGATTTGTTGAGCATTCATTTTTATATAATTTTAATTTTTTTTTTAACTTTTTTTTTTTTTTTTTTTTTTTTTTTCAGAATTGCTTTCAAATACATTAACAAAGCTATAATTGATTTGGAATTTAAAAAAGATGAAGATAAAATGACCTTGATTCAAGCATTGGTTGTAAATAAAAAATTGGATGTTAAAGATATAATGGTCATGGTTGCTGATTTTTTGATGGCTGGAATTGAAACGGTAAAATTGGTTTCTATCATAACAAAAATGTGTTGGTTTGAATATTTTAACACTTTAAGTATATAAAAGTGGAAATCCACTTCAAATATAAAAAAAGTGGAACTTGCATTATAAGACTTCACATTCGCCTGATGTGGAAATTAGGAGAGTGAGATAGAAACTTGGGTATAATTTTCATCTTATGAACTTAATTAAAAATTCTGAGGACTTATCATTAGTCATCATGTTTCTTCTTTGTGTGATGTTAAATAATAGATTGACTTGATAATATATTTTAAAGTATAAAGTTAAAAGAAATGGAACTGTTTCATTTTTTATTTTATGAATTTTCATTATAAAAATCTTGTATGTGAAATTGGTATGGAATTTGTTAAAAGCATTATTAATGTATTGCATTTTAAAATTGGTATTCTGATGTTTTAATGTAAATATTGTGTTAGATTAAGGGAAACTGATTAATAAATTATATATATTTATAAAATCATTAATTCTTAATTTTCTCTTTGGATTTAGAATTTGTCATGTTAGGCAATATACAAGTTGAATAGAATATTAATGACTAGCTCCAGAGCTTTGTTTATTTTATATAAAAATCTGTTTGCATATATATAATTTCCATATGAACCTCGCAGTAATTTGAAATAAAATATTGCAAGATTTGCATATATCATTTGGAAACTTCTAATAAAGATAAAATATAATGTATTTTTTTACATATTTTTACTCGTAAATTTCCTAGTTAAAGGATTTTGCTAGCATGGTGAAATTTTGAAATCTTTATTTCTCTTGGTGGAATGCACAAATTCGTGAATCTTTAGATTTCTAATTTTTGAAAAATTTCTTGGCTTATAACTGTAGAGTTTTGTTATAAAGACTTTTGAAATTTACCTTTCAGGAAATTTTTCAAATGAATTTGCTTCTTGTATGTGTTCTTTTAACTAGCTATGAACATGTGTATCATAAATAGTCTTGTTGCAAATAAAATTCAAGCATTTGAAAAGTTTGAAAATAACTTATTTTATTCCTGTAACATTTATAAGCAATAGAGATGAGAATTTCTAAAAATTTAATAACTATTATAACCACTTCTATAATTTTAAACTTGCTGCGGGTTTTGGTTAGAACAGTGGCACATGCTAAACATTCTAATATTTATTTATTTACACACCATTGAACTTCGTACAACGAGCTCCAAGCGAGCATCAAGTTAGTGCGCAAGTCGAAAGAGAGAGAATGAATCACTTCTTGGAAGTGAAGGAGAGCGAGCTCCAGGGTTGCTGCCTTTGGCGAGGAGCGCCCGCAGAATCTGTTTGGTGGTCTCCACAATCGTTGAATAATCTGCCTGTTGGCGAACCGCTGCACACTCCCCCCGCAGTATCTTTAAGATACGAAACGTTCTGGAAAACGAACAATCCGTCCAGAACGCGTGGTTGTAATGTCTTGATTAGGTGGAGGCAAGTCTGTTTCTGGAAAGTCACTATTATTTGCGACGAAAGCTGGTTTTAGTCTGTCCAATGACAGGGTGGATTTACGACCAGCAATGTCCACATTGTAGACTTTCTCCGTTCTCCGCAACACTTTGAAGGATCCATCGTAAGGTGCTTGGAGGGGTTTCTTTACGCCATCATGTCGGACAAAAACATGTGTTGACGTTTTCAGATCGGGATGGATGAAAACTGTTTTTGTTCCATGATTCGAAGTAGGTCGTGGTCGGATATGAGAGAAATGTTCTTATAAATCCTCCACTAGTTGCTTTGGCTGAATGTCGGAAGGCGTAGGATGAAAAAATTCTCCTGGAAGTCAGAGGGTGGTACCGTACACCAGTTCAGCCGTTGTTGCTTGAATGGAGTCTCGAAAAGCAGTTCGAAAACGAAGCAAAATTGTTGGTAAGGCGGATGCCCATTGCGCCGTGTTGTAAGCTTTTAAAGGGCGGTGGAACTCTTCTATTAAGCCATTCGATTGAGGATGGTAGGCCGTCGTTCTAATTTTCTTTATTCCTAGCAGACAGGCTAGAGCTTTAAAAAGAGAACCATCAAATTGGCGGCCTTGATCGGTTGTTATGCGTGAAGGACAACCGAAACGTGTTATCTGTTGTCATATCGCGGTAATCATAGGGAATTACGTTTTCCGATATGACGTCATCTCACGCATCTGGCAATGGAATCGGAAATTTGCATTCGACGGTGTTTTTTTCTATTACGTCATATGAAGTTGTTTTTCATTGGATGCCGATTTGTAACTGTCAAGTTGACGGTATCGAATGCAAATTCCCGAAGATATTTAAAGGAGATCTGATTAGATTGTGATGAGACTTTGGCTAATAATGTGTTGTAAATAAAATAGTGATTTTAAATAATTAGAATTAATCTTTTTCTGTTGATGTGGCATTAATATTAAATTCAATTATCAAAGGCCTACTTTTGAGGAAGGCCAACATTATCCAATGGTTGTAGAAAGTTCTTGCCACTGTTTCCGCAGTTATATCTGGTATCGGGATGGCTTCCGGCCACCGTGTATAACGGTCTATCATCGTAAGACAATAGTAACTTCCAGCTGACGGTGGGAAAGGTCCGATTATATCAAGGTGCACAAGGTCAAATCTCCGTGTTTGGTCAGGAAAAGAGCCTAATGGAGTTTTGTTATGCCTACTTACTTTTGCCTTTTGGCACGGTATACAATATTTAGACCAAGCAGAGCAATCTTTACCTATTGATGGCCACACGAATCGCGAGCGAATTAATTTTGTAGTAGCTCTAATACCGGGGTGAGACATATTGTGCAATTGACTGAAAATCCGTTGGCGGTAATCCTTTGGGATATAAGGTCTAGCAGTTCCTGTAGATAAGTCGCAAAATAAAGGGATGTTAGAATTTGGCATAACTATTTTCTTTAACTGTAATCCTTGAGGGTTATTAATTAAATTTTGAAGCTCTAAATCTGATTCTTGCGATTTTGCAATCTCATCATAGTTGATAGGGTTGGGCATTTCGATAGAAGCTATTCTGGAAAGGCTATCCGCTGTTACGTTTTCGTTTCCTGGGAGATAGCAAATATTTGTCGTAAATTGGGATATGAAATCTAGCTGTCTGGCTTGTCGCGGTGAGCATTTATCTAAACGTTGTTTAAAGGCGTGAGTCAATGGTTTATGATCGGTAAATAATTTGAAATCCCTAGCTTCAAGCATGTGAATAAAATGTTTAATGTAAGCATATGAAGCTAGCAGTTCGCGATCGTAAGCACTATATTTTTTTTCCGTTTGGGATAATTTCCTAGAAAAAAACGCGAGAGGTTGGGGTTCGTTATCGATTATTTGGAACAATGCACCTCCGATTGCAAAGTCGGATGCATCTACGTGTAGTATCAGCTCCGCATCTGTTTTTGGATGTGCCAAAAGAGTCGCATCTGCAATTAATTTTTTGCAAGTACAAAAATCCTGTTCGGCTTGGGTAGTCCATTCGATTACCCTGTTGTCATTTTTTCTAGTGCCCTTTAAAAATTCACTTAGAGCGATCTGGTGTTGGACTACGTTAGGTAAAAATCGGCGAAAAAAATTCAAAATTCCAAGAAATCGTTGAAGTTCTTTTATTGTTTTAGGCTTTGGGTAATTTAATATTGGTTCAACTTTATCAGGCAATGGTTTTGTTCCTTGCTGAGTTACGAGATGTCCTAAAAAGGAAATTTCTGATACTCCGAAAACGCATTTAGAAGTGTTAATTGTTAACCCGTAATGTTGGAGTTTTTGGAATACAGCACGAACGTGAGTCTTATGCTCAGCCTCGTTTTTACTGAAAATCAGAATATCATCCAAATAGACAAAACAAAATTTGAGTTCACCTAAAATTTCATTCATGAACCTCTGAAACGTTTGGGCTGCCCCACAGAGGCCAAAATTTAAGTACGGAAACTCGAATAAGCCAAATGGCGTACATACGGCCGTCTTTTGAATATGATCCGGGTGGACGGGAATATGGAAGTATGCACGTACAATATCGATCTTTGAAAAAATTTTACAACCGTAAAGTGCGTTAGAAAAATCTTGTATATGGGGTATCGGGTACCTATCAGGGGTTGTACATGCATTTAATTTACGATAATCTCCTACTGGTCGAATGCTACCTGAGGTTTTTGGGACTACATGAAGTGGAGATGACCAGGGTGACTTGGAAGGCCTACAAATACCCTGCTCCATCATAAATTGAAATTCCTGTTTTACAATATTGTACAATTTTGGGTTTAAACGCCTAGGCCTGCTGTGGACAGGTGGTCCAGTTGTTTCGATGTAATGCATCGTATTATGTGGCGCTTTTTTAATTTTAGAAGTAAGTGCTGTTAGGTCAGGGAATTCCGCTAAAATTTTGTGATAAACTGTATTTCCGGAGCTTAACTTTATCGACGCAGTATTAAGACCAGTGGGAATTTTACCATAGCGATTTAGTTTGGTAATTGTATCAATAAGTCGTTGTCGTTTTAAGTCGATAATTACATCAAAATGCTTTAAAAAATCTGCGCCTATAATTGCGAAAGGAACGGATGCTAGAATAAATTTCCACTTAAAACTTCTTCGCAAGCCAAGATCGACATCTAATAATTTAGATCCATATGTATATATTTTTGTGTTATTAGCTGCTGTTAGTTGTATGGGTTCCGGCGTTAATTTTCTGTTAGTTTTAAAAACTGGTAAACATGATACATCAGATCCTGAATCTATGAGAAATTTTATATTGGTTTTTGGATCAAAAATATGTAGGCGGCCAGATTGTGGAGCTATCAAAACGTGTGCTGCTGAAATATTGGCGTCGATAGCAGTGTTTAGTTTTCTGAAGCCTTGGCAAAAGTACAGGGCTCCCGGCATTTTTTAGCTTTTGAGCCAAACCGGTTGTGATAATAACAAAATTCATCGTTATAATGGTAATTCTCCCTCCGCGAGGGAGTCTTGCTCCTGTAAGGTGATTTACCGTACCTCCTGCGAGAGCGATTCCTTGATCGGTCTCTAGACAATCGTTCTACTTGCTTGCTGAGAGCGGCGATTTCACCTCGAAGTGCAACCATTTCATTCAAAGGGGAGTGAGGATAATCGGACGATTGCTCGGAGTGACCCGAAACGGCGTATACATTTTGAGTAAACGGGGAAGCGCGAACTTCAGCAATCTTATCCGCCAATTTCGCTAGGTTTTCTAATTTTTCGGAACTTACGGAAAGGATTGTTTGGATTTCGGCAGGGAGTCGTTGAAGCCACAAGTTTCTTAAAAAATCATCGTTTATCGCAGTGCCTGCTAATTCTTTCATTTTTCGTAGGAGGTGAGATGGCTTATCGTCACCCAATTGTAGTTCAGAAAGCAATTTTCTAATTTGTAGATTTTCCGAATCTGAAAACTCTAGAATTAATCGGTTTTTTAGTGTGGTGTACCGATCCGCGTGTGGTGGGTCAAACAGTAAATCGGAAACCACCGACAGAATTTCAGAGTCAATTGCAGCAATAACATTATTGTATTTAGTGACATCATTAGTAATGCCAGAAAGCTCAAAATTTGCTTCTGCTTGGAGAAACCAAAGCTTTATATTCTGCTTCCACAGCGGTGGAAGTTTAGCAGTGACACGTGTTGTTGAGCATTACTATTCTCAGTCATTTTTGAAAAATATAGAAACGCGAAGTATGAAATATTAATTAATAATAATGAATTAAGGAAAATAGTTAAATTGCTAATTTAAAATAAATATTTCTGAACCAAACACAGAGAGATCATGAGAGCTTACCTTGTTTGTCGGACACGTGCACATCGTTGAAAAGTTTTAATCCATTTTAATCCAAAGGTGGAATTCACAATCAGGGTCACCACTGCTGCGGGTTTTGGTTAGAACAGTGGCACATGCTAAACATTCTAATATTTATTTATTTACACCCCATTGAACTTCGTACAACGAGCTCCAAGCGAGCATCAAGTTAGTGTGCAAGTCGAAAGAGAGAGAATGAATCACTTCTTGGAAGTGAAGGAGAGCGAGCTCCAGGGTTGCTGCCTTTGGCGAGGAGCGCCCGCAGAATCTGTTTGGTGGTCTCCACAATCGTTGAATAATCTGCCTGTTGGCGAACCGCTGCAAACTTAAGGAATTTATTCTTAATTTTTGAATGATACTGCTTTGTAAAATTTTGTTATAACTTAGAATCGTTGTATATCTTCATATTAATGATTTTATAATTTTAAATAAGGATCTCCCAATGTTCATTTCCAAATTTTTTATATTGTTTCACTTAAATATCTTGTCTCTTTCAAAAATAATAAATACTCATTAAATAATAAATAAATTACTTAAAAAAAATAATAAATAAATTACTGTTTCATATCAATTGTTAGAACATTTGTTTCTTTTTAAATTGTTTAGCACTAAGGTTCATGGTCCAGTACTGTTAAGTCTTTTTTTTTTCAAAGGCAAAAATATTTTATGTGAGAAAAATAGTTTTTATTTAATCTATTTTCCGAGGAATTTTATAAACAATTGTATAAATCTATTTTGTTTCAAATTGGACAATTATGTTATTGTATCTTTCTTTCTCACAAGGTAATATTCATTTGCTTTTTGAGATTGCAGTTGTGAAGGAACTACATTTTGAAATGTATTAAATTTTAAAAGTAATGGATTGGGGTAAGAACAAAAAGTTAAATGGCAGGTTAGATTCTTTTTTACAATTTTGGGTTATCTTTTATTATAAATGATATTTTAAGAACTGTGCAGGACCAGGTCTATTCTCATTGACAGACTTAAGATAATGTTTCAGCCATGAAGTTTGAATGCAGTTGGGACATTTACCTTCTAGAATTAATGAATTTAACATTTATAAAATACTATTAATGTTACAAAATTAAGTTAATTGGAAGGTAATAAGAAAAGAGTTAGCTGGTCACATACACAAAGCTTCATTACTTGTGTTCAGGAAATAGCAATGACCTGAGTTGCTAACTGGATAAAATGCTGATTGGTTAGACATTTTGCTCAACTAATTGAAGTAATTTTTTTTTAATTATAATTGTTAATGTATGATCTTAATTTGTATCAAATTAGATAATAAATTTGTGTACTTGTAAAGATTTGTAACAAATGGTGATGTTTAAAATATGTATCAAATGAACTTCAAGCCTGATGCTTACCTTGTTAGCTTAACTTTTTAAGTGTTGTAAGATATGATTTAAAAGTAATTTAATTTACTTTTATATCTTAGACTTCTCACAGTGCTGGATTTCTTCTGTATCATTTGGCAAGAAATCCTGACAAGCAACAGAAGTTATATGAAGAAATAACTAAAGTTCTTCCTACAAAAGATCTTAAGATGACAACTCATATGTATGAGTATGAAATGAAGTATTTAAGGTCATGTATCAAGGAATCATTAAGGTAAATTTAGATGTTTTATTATTAGATTTTTTTTATTTAAACAATTGCTTCAAATATTTCCTCCCATTGACATTAAAATATGTTTTCATATCATCCTTTTAACAAAAGCACCCTAGCATTTTTAAGTTGTTTAAATACTTTATTAATTTTTGTAGCCAAAAGTAATGTTTTAGCTTATTCTTTGTTGCTGACATGTCCTCCAAGAAAATTCTTTGGATACTAGCATTGAGACTCATTCTTCAGATTTTCTTTTTTCTCCCATTGGGGCATGTCCAATGACTTTTTTCAGTGTATGTTAGTCCATATTTTTTACTTAATTTCTACTAGAAGGTGCTAGAAGCATAAATTTAAGACTGGAGAAAAACAAACAGGGAGGCTTCTAATGTTTGGAAAAAGTTGGGGGAATGACAAAGAGCTTGATAAAGAAAAAGGAATTCTAAAGATAGCTCATAAGAGAGGAACAAAACCATGCAGTTTACTTTCTTTCTCTTATATTGTTGAATAAATGAAAATTTCGTATTGTTGCAGCAATAAAATACTATAGTTACACATTGTATTCACCACAATGCACACATTTAATTTTGTTATTGGAAAATAAACTGGTTTTAATAAATTTGCATTAATTGGTTGGTTTTATGGGAAATTAAGCAACAAAGACTGTTATCTTCTAAAATATTCTTTTTAATTCAAAAGTTTTCAATATTTCATCTTCTGCACTAATGTTCTGAATATTTGTTTACTAGCTGCTACATTTTCCAAGAATTTTTTTAAAGTAATTGCACTGTAGGTTTATCTAGAGGTGATTTCTATGGCATGTGAATGTATTGTAGGTCACAAGAATATTCTAAATGTTGATGCAGTTACAGGTACTACACTTTGTATTATCCAAATTGATTTTGTGCAAAGGCCTCAGAGTAAGAATAATTTTGTTTATGGTTAGAGTATTTGGTATTTCTTTTTTGCTCTTTGGCCAATTGGATCTTATGTCTATAATTAGGGGATGTTTCCTCAGATTTCAGAATATTTGCTTAAATAAAAGCTTTCATCGCCTCTTTTCATTCTATTTTTAAATGTCGTCTTGTGCAATCTAATCATTGTATACATTAGACTCCATCACTGATTTTGAAAAACTGTCCATCTGTACATTCTAAAAATTTTGAGTGTCACATTCCAAAACAATATCATCTGATTATATATATGAAAATGTAATTGTAGAAATCTTACTAATTAGTGAATTACTTTTGGGGATTTAACATGGTGCTTTTTAAGTTCAGATAACACAGAATAGCTAAGGGACAGAACAGATTTTTAATCGAGTTAAATTGGTTAAAGATTGGCATATGGCAGTGTTTCTGCTGTAAATGTAGAATTAATGATTAACTCTTCAAACAAAAGATGAATTTTTCGTGGTATCTGCTATAGCATTTTGTTTTAACTCAAGGGCTTGACAAAAGGCACATTATTTCAGTTATGAATATATTAAAGCAGTCGGATAATTAATTAGAATTGTATAAAAGTTTTGTTAAGATGTTACTCTTTGTCATTGATAAATAAAAAGTATTTAATGACTACTTATGTTAACTGAAGGGAAATATCTGGAAATTTTATCTCTGGAAATAAAAGTAAATAAATCCTTGCTTTAAAAAAAGAGGAAAACTAACACTGCATGTCATATTTGCTACAATAACTGCTTCTCCCAAAAGATGCAGCATTGAAGCTACAAGATTTTTAGTTTCAAAAGAAATTTTTCCTCATTGGTCTTGTAATTTTTTAATATTTAAATTTTCCTTGGGTAGTGTTTCTGTGCTGCCTTCATTAGAAAGGTCCATAAATTCTTGACAACATATAAATTGGGAGATAGTGGAAGTGTTTTCATCTGATGTGGACTGTTGTATATTGATTACTATTTTGAATATGGCCTTGTTTTGAATTGCTTTCTTGCTGAATTGTACAATTTGATCCAAATCTCCCCTCCTCTTTTTTTTTTCCCCTATGTTCCTTAAATTTCTCTTTTGAAATTAGTTTTGTTGTCCCTGTGGCTGTGTGTGTTGTACGCAATCTTATACCATTGCTGACCAGCCTCTGCTTTATAGTTGGAATTGTATTCTTTGATAAAATAGGATTTATCTTTCTTTACATTCTTTAACCTCTATTGCTGTCAAAATTATTAAATGTGTACTAATCTTTAATATCATTTTAAAACTGATATGATTAGAAATGTGTTCCTTTGTTAATTAGCTTCTTGGCTTTATTAATGTCACTAATAAATTGCTTTTTCTGATCTTTCCTACCATCGAAATCCACTTTTCCGAGAACTCCATGAACGGTTTAAGCAGAAACAGGCTTGTTCAAAACCGACAACCGTTTTGAAGCACTCATTTTGAAGTCAATAGTACTTGATAAAAAATTTCTCTTGATAATTAATTACAGCTATTCTGGCTTTATTTTCAAATATACCACTAGTTTTTTATGTTTGATTTTGGTAACAGTGTTCTTTCTGACCTTTCTGATCATTCATCCAATTATCAATCCCTCCCCCTTCAATATGTTTTGAGAAACTTTCGATGTTGCAACCTCAACTTTTAAATGGCTAATTGTAATACTTTTTTTTTTTTTTTTAATTTTATATATAGCCATTCTTTAATTCTTAATTTTTTTTTTTTTTTTATTTATGAATAGTAAAAATTTTAAAGAATGTTTACTAACTTCATATTTTATTTTATATTTTTTTACTATTAATATATAATCTTTCATTTTAAATGTTTAGCCTCAATTTTGAGATTGATGAAAACTGTATATGAAGTCATTTAAAGTTTTTGAAACTATCCAAATAACTTTCAATTTATATTTGGTTTACTTGTGAATTTTTGAATCTTGTTTCCTATTCTGGCTTTACATTTTAGTTTATTTTTCTATAAGTAAATTCTTAAAGGCATTTCCTAAAATTAATTGTTTTGCTGACTATTCATTTGCATGTAAATTTACCAAAGTCCTTTTTGTACTGAAGAATAACTTATGCATATTATTTGCACTTTATTCTTAGATTAAACCCTGTTGTTGGTGGAACGGCAAGAATCTTATCAAAAGATGCTGTGCTATCGGGTTATCATGTTCCTGCTGGGGTAATTGAAATATCAAGTTGACTTATATGTATCTGATTTAATATAAATTTTGAAATAAATGTTTAAACTGGATGTATGATATCAATAGATTTAGTACTCACACTTAAGAATTGAACAATAGATATAAAATTTTTATGTTATGAACCGTTTCTTTTGCATATCTAGACCAGTTATATCTTGTTTGCCACAGCATAGCCATATCTGGTTCTTGGGCTAATGAAATTCACTTTCGCTCACTCTAATGTTATGAATCTAAACAATGTCTGAAAGCATTGTATTTAATACAATTTAAACTAACTCGTATATAAACACGTTTTTAGGTGTTCTAGATGTATATTATTTTAAGAACGTATATTAATTTGGCTTGATAAATTATTTCTGAAGTGCTATTTTTAGTGAATTAAGTTGATTGAGAGGCTGGTTCAAATTTATTATATATCTAGTGCCATAAAATTTATTCAGGAAGCTGAAAGAAAATGCAGGAAATTTTCTAAATTGAAAATTTTGGAAATAACAAACATCAAAGACAATGATGGTAAAAGACGACCTACCTGAAAGTTTCAACTATATATTATATTTATCCATTCCTTAACAGTTTATTTCTATGGTTTTAAATTAAAATTTGAGCAACTAGTTAAGAATAATTTCTCAATTCCTGAGGATAAATTTAATAATCTAGAGGAAATGAAGACAAGCTAAAGAATTATGAAGATGGCTTGACAACTGCTCTTTGAATATGTATGCAGATTTCAAATCTTACTCTAACAGAATTAGATATTTTCTCATTCTTTCAATTTAAATTTTTATGCAGTAAGACTGGATTTGCAGCTTGAATTAATTGAATTATAATTTAACAATCGTCTCGAGCAATTATGTCTCAGGAATTAGTTTCTAAAATTAGAATTCTACAAATAATTATCAAAAGGAAGTTTTCTCAATTTAATTTCTCGCATCCAGGAAATTAGTGGTTGTGATAGCCTAGTGGTCATGACTGCAGACTTGCAGGTTGTCAGGAGCCTTGATGTCTCTAAAGATCTACTGTATAGCCAAGGTTGATGTAGATGAAATCTGTCTGAGCCCAAAGTCTAGTTAGTGTGATGTGGAAGTTAGGAGAGAGGCTTGGTTGTCATCTTCATCACTTGACCAAGGTTCAAAATTATGAGGTCCATCGCCAATAGCCTTCATGTTGCTTCTAGTGCAACCTAAATAAAACCAAATCCAGGAAATTCTGTGTTTGCTTAATCTTGTATATGTAAACAAGTGTTTTCTACCATTATCCTTGAAAAGCATTCTATTAGAAGTAGATTGACAGATGAACATTTTACATCACTTTTCAGAACATAAATCACTGTTTAAACCTGAATTTAAGGAACCTTTATAAATGCATTTACAGTTTAGAATGAACTATATTGTTCTAAATTTCTTTGTTTTTTTGGCCCATTCCCAAAGAAGTTTGTCTACTACTGATATAGGGGAAACCCTGCACTTTGAATCCAAACTTAAAAGCAAAAATAAATTAAAAATTTGATATTTCCTGAAATTATTTTGTTAATTTTATTCTTGTGCATAAATAGAAATTTCTGTATTAGACTAGTATTTTAATGAAGACTTTGGCTTGAACTTAGTACAGTATTACACATCAAAAACTTGCTGCATTTTGATGTAAATTATAGCAACCAAATTGTTTAGGGTTGCTTCCTCAATTGTCATTGGTGAGTTCTGAACCTAGGAACTTATTAATGGTATATCTAGAGAATTTTCAAAATTAAAGGAAGCTATTATGAAACATTTTAGTGTATTATGATTTTGACTGATGCATATTCCTGACATTTATATAGCGTCAATAACTTCTCACTTTCCTGTTGTATCTAAAGTCTCTGCCTAAAGTTTAGACCTTTATCCTGTTGAACATGTGTTATTGAAGAGTTTTGGGCTTGTTTAGTATGTGTATAGAAAGTAAAACAATCAATATACTGAAAATGTTTCTTTGTACTTATTGCAATCATTATTTATTGAAAAGATAATTCATCTCGACATAAAAATTCTCTGTAGAAATAGTTAAATATTTTAAATGATTTAATTCAAGTCATTCACCTTTCCCTTTCTAGTTCTTGTGTACTTTATATCCAGTCTAATATAGTCTTGGATAGCATAGTAAGATTTGAAATTAAAAGCTATCTTACAGCACAATAGCCAAACTGACAAGCATTTTTAGACTATTTTGAGCATTGTAGAGCAGGCAGAATTTAAGGAAGCATTTAGCCAAAAAGATAATACAGCTTTCATATATTTTTCATCATTTAATGGATATTGTCACAGTTTTATGATATATTTTTGTTTTCTTTTATTTTAAATTTACATATATAAACTGTAATTACATTGAAATGTTAGAGTTACTTTAAACAAAGATGCTTTTATTTGTATACATTGATTATACATTAATTTGGGATTTTATCAAATTGTATTACTTCTCAATACTTCAATATTGTATGTCATGATAAAATGTTTGTAATATCCTAATTTCAATGAGTAAATTGTAGAATTCTAATAATCTGTGTCATATGAAAGTATCTATCAAATCATTGTCAATTTTAATGTTACCAATTTTCATATGATTTTCTAAATGATTATGTAATTTTTCAGACTTTGGCAACTGTTCCATATCATGAACTTTTTAGAAATGAAAGATACCACAAGGAACCTTTTAAGTTCATACCTGAAAGATGGATAAATAAGGAAAAAGATTTTGACCCTTATTCATTTGTACCTTTTGGATTTGGACCACGAGGTTGTATTGGGAAAAGACTGGCTGAATTGGAAATATCCTTATTTGTAACGGAGGTAGGTAACTGTTTTTTTAATTGCTAGAATATTTTATCAAATATTTGTTTTTGAAAAATCATTGTTTTAAAAATGCTCTACTCTTTAATCTTAAGTTTCTTTAATGAGAGAAATGCTACAGTTATGCCATTTGTCCATTATTTGGCTCCTGTGCCACATTTCAATTTAATATATTAAAGACAAAACTCAGTTTGTGAAAACACAGAATTAAATTAATGAAATTATATATCAATACAAAATAACCAAGGTCACTCTCTTTAGAGTTTCACCCTGACCTAGTCTCTAAATTATGATTGAAATAGGAAATCTTGTACTGCTGAAATCAACAAGTGGATTGGTATCTTTAATAGTAAACACTTGGACTGAATTGTACTAACTATATTAATCTAATCCACCAAATTAACAAAATAACTTTATTGTTACTGATCTTACATAGGCTGCCAATCTATCTTCTCGCCTCGTTTTCACCATACTTGCCTAACATTTATATCTTATCTAAATTACTTTATTTCATTTCTATCTTCATTTAATTTACCTAATGGCATTTCATTTTGGTTGAGAAGATTTATGCAATTAAGCTTCATAGAAGTTTCTGAAGTTAATAAAGAGAAATCGTGAATAGCCCAACTTCACAAATGGGGAAAAAAATTCCTATTTGTGTTAAAATTGTGATTCTTTCATGAGGACTAACACTTTTACCAATTGAATCCATTTGTGAAATAAATCTAAGTTTCTTTGAATAATTAGTTCATAAATTCCTTTTAAATAGTTTCTTTTGCTACTGTAATAAGTTTGGTAAAATTGTGTTTTATTTCAAACGGTATTTAGTTTCAAACTTCTCTTGAAATGATGGGGTCAAAAAAATTCTGTATTTAAAAACTGGATAAAACATCAAAATTCTTTCTGGGTAGGATGATAGAAGTTAGTAAACCCTAAACCAAATTACCTCTTTTTATCATTTTCATATAGGCCATTTGATTATCTTAAAATAAAATCAATCGTCAATATTCATGAAATAGTTATTGTACATTAAACAAAATTAAATGAATAAAGCTTGATCTAAAAATATTAGTGATTTGCCAAAATTTGTGTAAAGTACCTATTTGAAATTTAAAATCAAGATATATTCTTGTATACAAATGGGAAGACTTATTAAATTTGGAAGGCTAAAATTTTATTAGTCTTGGGAAAACAAAGTAAATTAAAAATCTGATTATCTACATTTATTAAACTAAGATGTTGTAGTACTAGTTTGTATGTTACAATTAAGGACATTTTTTAAGATGTATATAAAAAGAAATCTTAAACATATGTCTATATCCTTATTATAGCAAAACTTTTTAAATTACAAGGCTCAAAATGGAAATTCAAAAAAAAAAAAAAATTTAATGAAAACTAAATAGCATAAAATAAGAGTGAAATGGAAGAAATTATTTTCTTATTTCATTTAAGTTTTAAAGCAGTAGAGCATATTACTGAGATTTTATTATACTCTGAATTAATGTCTGTTTCTATTAGCATGCTAGGTTGCTGTAATGTTAATTTTCTGTGAGAAATTTTTAAATTTTGCATTAAAAAATTGCATTAAATTTTTTAAAGCATAAGTTGATCTAATGTCATTAGACCAATATAATTATCTTGATAAATTCTTATAGGGTAAGTATTTCATTGAAGCGCTATAAGTAGATCTCCTGTTATAAAGTTATTGCTTGTGAAAAGCTTGAAGAAAAGGAATTACGTTTTATATTAACATCAACTATTTTTTTTCCCTAGCTGATTAGAAATTTTACATTGGAATACCATTATGAAGATATTGGAGTAAAGACACTACTAGCAAATGTTCCTGATAAGCCTCTGCGCTTCAGTTTTATTGAACGCTAAATTTAAGTTGTATGTTGTAGTTTTTGACACTTTCTTTTTAACAAATTGTTAGTTTTTAAACAGTTGAAATGTATTTATTCTAATTTTACAATCTATTTTGAACTACGATCAATACCTAATCAGAAGTTTTTGTTTTACTATTTAGTGTTTGTCTATTTTTGAATAAAAATACTTAATTAAATATTTGTCTATGTTTGAAAACGTATACTTGAATATTTTTAATTATGAAAGTCTAATAAAAAAAATCTCATCTTTTGAAATTATATGAACAGGTTATTATAGCTAGTTTAAATTTTAAATGTAACATGCTTTTCTTTTATGGAATAAGTTTAAAGTTAAATGTAAAATAACTGTTAAATTAGTATCTCTTTCAATGTAATCTTTTGAGGAGAAATGGGGGAATTTGGCATTCAATACTTGAATTTTTAATTTATCAACATCAATCATCAATTTAGCATTAATGATTTCACGAATGTGTAAAACATTTTTTCAATAGCTTATTTTTCAAGTGTTCCATGTTTTTATTCCATTATAGCAAAATATTTATAGTGGATGTGGAGCTTTCTAGCAAAGCTAATTTTTTACTAATCTATCAAGGCTTAAGAGTGATTGCTTATTAATCTCACACTGAGAAACAACATGTGGGCTATTAGTGATGGAGCTCATAATTTTGAGCTTCGGTCAAGTGAAGAGGACGACATCTAAGCAGGCACCTTCCTTTCTAAAACTACCACACCATGCCTTAGAGAGGATTTAAGACCTCAATGAGATTTAATGTGCATCAACCCTGCTATTCTGTGGGTCTTAATGGCATTCAGGTTTGAACCACAATCCACACATGTCCACAATCATAACCATTAGGTACTAAGAAGCTCACAATGCTTGAGAGAAATGTTAATACAATAATATTCTTCTGATCTATGAGAAATATCTAACTTCAGAATGCTACTTTTAATGCATAAACTTAACAGATTAAATTGTGTATAAGATCTGCAGAATATAAATCTATATGCAATAATATATATCTCCTGTTGTAAATCTACTATTGTTATTGAAGATATATCTAGTTGATCTTGGGTAGCTGCAGATTTTTCCATGTATTATTACCAGTCATCAAAAGAAAAAAGGAATCTGCCCTAATATTTGCAATTTATATTGCAGCTGGATAAAATTGATCTATTGTCAATTAAAATGTCAGATTGACTCTTTGGCATTGGACATACCCTATTTATGCATAGACTTCTTTTGTTTCGTTAGGATGTTCCCAAGTGTCCTTCCTACCTTATACAGTGGCTGCAGTAGCCTAGTGGTCATGATTTCGGATTCGTGGTCGGCAATTTTCATTCAGTTGCAGGTTTGATCCTTTGCCTTTAAAGACCCGCCGTACAGCTGGGGCTGATGCACGTTAAATCTATCGGGGGCCCAAAGTCCTCCCATTGGTGGGGTGTATAAGTTAGGAGAGTTGGGATACCAGCTGAGGTGTCATCCTCGTCACTTGATCAAGGTTCAAAATTACGAGGTCTGTCACCAACAGCTCTCGGATTGCTTCTGGTGCAACGTTAATATAACTCCTGCCATATCCCTTACACAATTTATTAGATTTTAGTTTTCCGGTCTTTCAACATTGCGGCGTTTTCTTTAATTCATTAGTTTTAAACTGCTTTTATAGCCCTTGTGTTGCTTCTAGTGCAACGTTAATAAAACCATTCAATCAATTTCAGAGATATTCAAGAAAAAGAATCAAGGTTTTGTACTAGATAATTCCAAGCAAATAATTTCCACAAAATATTTGTTTCTTCTGTTCTGATCTTAATATTTTCTTTGGTTTTTATTCTTAATGGTTTTTACTTAAGTTTTTTTCAAAACATGATTAGCAATTTTAAGAAATTGGCCTAGTATGGAACTCCCAACTGGATCTAATTGGGGAATGGAAAATATAGATTTCGGTGTTTCATGATAAAGAATCTAAATATTTTATATAAATCCTTTCTTGTAATTCCAATTAGCTTTCATGTTTTTATCAATTTTTTTCTTCGATTTTAATACTGGGAAATTTACTTATATTTATAAACTTTGACCATGGCTTTTTCCCTATCATAAAATATCTTTATTTTGACAAATGTTTGAAAAGCCCATTTAGCACTAGGAGACTAAAATTTTTAAACCTTGATCATAACTTTTGAGCAAAAATTTGTATACTTATTGCAAAATGTGAAATCTGTTCTGTAAAAAAAGAGTAAGTTATAATTATTTTAAGTTAATCAACTTAAGTTATAAATAACTGTGTTAATATTAATATCATTTGATTTCTCTTCTACAATATTAATTTAATCAGCTTTAAAAATTCCAAAATTTAAGTGTTTTTTGATGACTGTACGAAATATTAGATTCTTCGAAAATATCTGGAGAATTCAGGATAAGAGTAATAATTTCCCAAACTTTCTTTATCAAGAATTGTACCAAAGTAATAAGATAATTAATGGTATTGAATTAAATGCAGTGTATATTAAATTTGACAAACTTATTTCAAAATAATAGAAATGAGTTACGACGGTACTTGTATTCAGTATATGTATCTTTTACTGTTAAAAGTTGATGGGTTTTTTTTAAAAAAAAAATAGTGTTAAATTGAAATGTTTAGTTTTGCTAATTGTAATATCAATTTTCAAATTGGAACGTGATTGATATGTGGATTTATAGGAACTACTGTATGTTAAATCTATAGTCTCTTTGTAAATTTTAAATTTAAAAAAATTAATTTAGTAGATAAAAAAAAATGTAAAGAATTTTTCATTGATAATGGATATTTAAATAAATTTTCTTGCAATCCATTTAATTCCTCGTACAGTCAGTGGTCGCGATAGCCTATACAAGTATATAAATTCGTTCTATACAATCTAATAAATTCTATACAAGTATATGATTCGGCGGTTTTCGTTCAATCGTGGGTTCGATCCTTGGCCTCTAAAGACCCGCCGTGGCTGAGGCGCGTTAAATCTGTTGGGGCCCCAAGGTCCTGACGTTGGCGTGGTGTGGAAGTTAGGAGAGGGGTCCAGCTCAGGTTTCGTCCTCATCACTTGACCGTGGTTCAAAATTACGAGGTCCGTCGCCAATAGCCCTCGTGTTGCTTCTAGTGTGACGTTAGTAAAAACTCCTCTTGTAGTCCGATGAAATTAGTGATTTCCATATTTGGGCAAAAGTTTCACAACAATGGTATATTGTCGTGGCCGCAGTGTCCCAGTTGTCATGGTCGCGAACTCGTGGTCGGCGTTGTTTCTATCCAGTCCTGTGGCTGCCACTTAAGACCCACCGTGCAGCGGGGCTGATGCACTTTAAATTTGTCAAGGCTCCAAATTTTCCCGATTGCGTGGTGTGGAAGTTCGGAGGCAGAGGGGCCAACTGAGGTGTCGTCCTCGTTACGTGACCGAGGCCATGTCATCCAAAGCCCTCGTGTTGCTTCTAAGTAGACAGTAATAAACGGTCAATCGCAAACTAAAATGCATTTTAAATGCGGTACGATAATTATAATATCTCATATTGGCAGCCAATCGAGAAGTGTCCTCTCATGCAGCAGTCACCTGCACGAGAATACCCGAGTACACAAAAGAGCAGTTCCATTACTTCTCGTTGCCGACAATCAATGGGAATTCTCATTCGCTACACTTTCTGCTGAATGTGTAAATACCATCGACAGTCAATCAATACCAGAAGTCGAAATCGAGGGTCGTTATATGCCCTGAGTATGCGATGATTATAATGCGATCGGGAAAAAGCATGAGATTTGTATGAATAAGTACTATAAATAAATACAGAATTATATTCTGTTGATTTTCTAATTGTTGCCAAGACTCGCAATCAACACTCAGTTATGGTGACTGTTCGTTGAATAAGTCCGAAAATATTCGATGAATTTTAACATTAAATTTGTCATTAACAAATATAAAACTTCTGGTCATCTTATAACTATACCATTTCATAACCTTTCAAAAATTGGAGTTAAATCTTTCAAATTTTAAAAAACTCTCCTGCGGAGAGCAAGTGCGTTAGTGGTCTCGCTTACATTCCGGAACAGATTATCATTAAAGACAGCTGGAGTGGTGTAAATGATCAGGCAACATTTCTGTTTCCCATAAATTATAGGATCAAGTCTTGACCTTATACAGTCCGATCACCTGAGAACCACAAACACCCAATTTCCGAGGGCGTTGTACTATTTCTAGCGTTTAACTGGCATCGATACAATGCCATATTTACATAGCAAATGTAAGTACGAGCACTTTATCCGACTGTAATTATTATCTTTAATTTGTTGAAGTTAAACAAATTTGTCGCAACCTACGCGAACCCTGCAACTGAAATGGTGACTAGAACTTGAACACTAGCGAGCAGAACCGCTTAAATCTTAGGATCTTGGTGTGAAAGAATAATCACACTGAATCTCAAGCATGTCGTAAGAGTTGACCAAAATGGTACCCAGTGTCTGGGGACCATAGCTGGGCACGGCCGCAGTAACCTAGTGGTCATGGCTTCGGATTCGTGGCCGACTGTTTTCGTTCAGTCGCGGGTTCGATCCTTGGCCGCTAAAGACCCGCCGTGTAGCCGGAGCTGATGCACGTTAAATCTGTCGGGACGCAAAGTCCTCCCGTTGGCGTGGTGTAGAAGTTAGGAGAAAGGGGTGCCAGCTCAGGTGTCGTCCTCATCACTTGACCGTGGTTCAAAATTACGAGGTCCGTCGCCAATAGCCCTCGTGATGCTTCTAGTACGACGTTAATAAGAAAACTAAACTATAGCTGGGCATCCTGCCCTGGGGATTATATTGGGGCTTACCTTCTTCAGGTGGGTGTGGATACTGTGACCCTGAGGCACCCCAGTGATAATTTTTTTTTCCTATGGAGTTTACTGTCTTTGGTAAACATGGGTGACGTACCGTCGGGTTACCCTAGCTTTCCATCTCTATTTTCGACCATCCTTGTCAACCGATATTTAACTTTTATCAATTTTTTCTCGCGTCTAGTTCACAGCTTTGCCTAGTTTGGCGCAGTCTCATCTGGCTTTTGCGCCATTGATACACTATCACTCATTCGACTTTGCTTGACAATTCTTTCACTCGTCTAGATCACAACCTTTTGGCACATCAGGGCCACGTTTGACTATTGAGACATTAAAATATCACTCACTCGTTTGTCTTCAATTTTTTTTCTCACGTCTAGTTCACAGCTTTACCTTGTTTGACGCAGCATAGTCACATTTGGCTTTTGCGCCATTCAACTGGACCATCGCATCACATTAGAACTAGTTGAATGTGCCTCAGAATCAAAAACTTGCATCTGCGTGTCTGAGACAACAGTTCATATACATTCCAACTAGTGATATATCGGCTACTGTGCACGCTTCAAATAGACCCGCCATTTCAACTAGAGACAGGGGGCCGCGGTAGCCTAGTGGTCAAGGTCGTGGATAGCGGCTGGCGGTTTTCGTTCAGTCGCGGGTTCGATCCTTGGCCACCAAAGACCCGCCGTGTAGCCGGGGCTGATGCACGTTAAATCTGTTCGGGGCCCAAAGTCCTCTCGTTGGCGTGGTGTGGATGTTAGGAGAGGGGGGTGCCAGCTCAGGTGTCGTCCTCGTCACTTGACCGTGGTTCAAAATTACGAGGTCCGTCGCCAATAGCCCTCGTGTTGCTTCTAGTGCGACGTTAATAAAAACTAAACTAAACTAATCAACTAGAGACAGCCGATGACGTCAAACGGGAAATGTTTGAGGCGAAACTCATATGAGGAAGGAGATGTAATGATTATCTTCGTGTCATCACGATGATGCTGGAGGGGGAGTATGCAGTGATTTTGGGAAATAATATACAACAATGCACCGAGTGCGTTTTTAAATAAATTAACCAGTTGTGCGTGTGCGAGAGAGAGAAGCAGGGTTTCTCACCTTCACCATTTGGCAATTTTTCAATGTGGTACACTCTCTCTTAGTCACAAAAGTAAGTATGCACTTAATTTCTCCAGTCAAAAAGACCAAATTTTTAAAATAAATACACGATATATATATCTTTGGATAAATATACCTTATTGATTACGAATTACACTTCACGAAAATTGAATATGGAACTTTGCCTTAATTTATTTTACAGTTTTAAAGATCATTATCTTATCTACCTCTAAAAATTTACATCACAGAAGTATGTATGCGATCTGAAAATTTAAAGGTTGTAAGTAATTTAAAAGTCTAGATATACTTCTTTATGATTATGTTGTAATGGGCCGCGGTAGCCTAGTGGTCAAGGTCGTGGACTAGCGGCTGGCGGTTTTCGTTCAGTCGTGGGTTCAATCCTTGGCCACCAAAGACCCACCGTGTAGCCGGGGCTGATGCACGTTAAATCTGTTCGGGGCCCAAAGTCCTCCCGTTGGCGTGGTGTGGATGTTAGGAGAGGAGGGTGCCAGCTCAGGTGTGTCAAGGTCAGGTGACACTTGACCGTGGTTCAAAATTACGAGGTCCGTCGCCAATAGCCCTCGTATTGCTTCTAGTGCGACGTTAATAAAAAAAACTGAACTAAATGATTATGTTGTATGTTACGGATAGTTCTGAAGGTTTTTTTTGCAATTTTCTTTGTAGCCGCGTAGCATAACCTGCTTTGGCTCTAGCGCCATTAAACTCCACAGTCACTCACTCACTTTCTCTGTGGCCGCGGTAGCCTAGTGATCATGGCTTCGGATTCGTGGCTGGTGCTTTTCGTTCAGTCGCGGGTTCGATCCTTGGCCGCTAAAGACCCGCCGTGTAACCGGAGCTGATGCACGTTAAATCTGTCGGGACCAAAAGTCCTCCCGTTGGCTTGGTGTGGAAGTTAAGAGAGGAAGTGCCAGCTCAAGTGTCATCCTCGTCACTTGACCGAGGTTCAAAATTGCTAGGTCCGTCGCCAATAGCCATCGTGTTGCTTCTAGTGCGACGTTAATTTCAACTAAAACTAATAAACTTTGCAATTTTCTATGTTAGCTAAATAATTATATAATTTACTACTGGCTCCGCGAGGAAAGGGCGTATCACAAGATTTATTTATAAAACTGCACAAGGAGAGCAAGTTTCAACGGGAAATCTATAAGATCATCGGAGAAGAACCTGCTACAGTGCAAAAAGTTATTGAAAAATTTTGGACTGAGGGCAATACTAGAAACAAAATTAGAACAGGTCAACCCCCCTCAGAGGGCTCATCTACCTGAGATGAGTACGGGCTTAACAACCCCGAGGTACCTCAGTGATCTTTTTTTTTCCTCTTCTTCTCCCCCCTCTTTTTTTTCCTGTCATGTGTTTTGCTTTGGGGTTGCTTTGACGGGGCGTTCCGTTGATATTTTAAATATATCGGAAAACAGTTAAACTAACTTAATTTTATTTCTTATCAGTGTTTGTGTTAACTCTTGTGTTTCTAAATAATAAAATAAAGAAAAATATTAAAATAAATTTAAAATAAAAAAAAACTATAAAAATATTTAAAAAAAAATCTTGTGGTGTTCTCTACTAAAACACTAAAGGCGACAGGTATCAATGCCGATCTCCTGCGTGCTTACTGTGGCAATACGGGTCTCCAGTACCCCTCATGCGGAGGTACCTAGGGGAGACCAAGGGCGTGATGGAAAGGACCGATTGGAGAAGGGTGGGAGAGGAGTTGCTGCGCCGTCGGTTACAGCCACTCGGAACGTCATCCTATAAAATGTTCCAGAGGAGAGCCTTGGTTGCGTGTGGTGGTGGACCTCCCTCTATGCGAGAAATCCTCCTTGACTGTGCACTCTGTCTGGGCACGTAATGGGGCAGTTCACATTGTCCGGCTGGAACGAATCTCTCCGGAGTTACTCTTTACGTTATGAAAGGGTGGGGAGATGGGGTCTGGAGGCCCCACCTGAACTAGAAGTCATTCCGTGTTTTATTCTCTTTTTCGGGCACCTATGGCGACAAACAAGGAAAATTAGATTTGCTCTCGGAGGCTAGTTGCTTCATGGGCTGATCGCTCTTTCCAGATAATGAAAATCAATTAAAAGGTAAAGACATGAAAGTAGAGATAAACAAATACAAGTAAACAAATAATAAATGATCAACTTCATATTAACTCAACAAATAACACCCCACTACTTTTCGATTTTTTTATTATAAAGAAGACTCTTTCACTATTATATCACCTTTTCATTCAAAAGGGATATTAGTATGATAGAACAGTAAAAGACATTAAAAAACTACGTTCAGGTGACTTTATATACAGAGTGAACAATTCCAAACAGGCAAGAACTAGTCATAGGTAGAAGACCTGGGTCCATACCCAGTTACTACTTCTCCCATGTAGTCTGAACTTTTCTCGAGGCGTTATATCCTCTATAGAATTGGTAAAATGTGTCGAACAGAGATATTGAGAATGTACGGGACCAAGCAGGTTTGTGGTGTCTGGAGGATATCGGATTAGGCAGATGGTAAGTGCAAGTTTTAAACTCATCTTGAGAGCTTTTCGACTCCTACCCTGCCACAAACTATTCAGAGCATTCTCCCGTCCGACCATATATTCCCAATCTCACGTTGTTTCCATTGTAACGTTTTGACATTCCAAAATGCATGCAGGGGACACTGACGTGCACTCGCTACACAGCAACAGGACACGACAGTGCTTCCTGTAACGCTGCAGTGCGTCAATTGTCCCCCACCCCATATTCTCGCTCTTGCCCTAAATGGGCCGAGGAGAAAGATATAACTTCTTAAAGATTCTCCAGAACGTTTCATATCCAGAAGCCCATGAATAGTTGCTTCCCTTACTCCGGTACGGGAAAGCTATATGCTACTCAGACTAAGGTTTCCCGTCACAATTTCCGGAACCTCTCTATCACTAACATCACAATCAATTCTCAAACGATAAAAAATGATAAAAAAAATATTTCCTCTGCAAAGCTCACAACAGTGAGCCATTGACCAGGTCTAAAAGCTTTTGCGAGACAAAATTGAATCTGCTGCAGACAGCGTTCCTCGCAAAAAAAAAGGTATTTCACTCTCTTGGGGGATACGGTGAGATTCCACCCGTCACCAGAAGATTAGCTCTCAGGGGTCCTGGAAAACTTCCACTCGAGTACTTGTTTTAATGACCTTTGTTTCGAAACTGCCGTGGCTTACGACCCAGACTAGGATCTCATTATTATCTACGCACCAACCTGTCTGTGTTGCTCTTCAGAAACTTTTCTGAAGAGTAATATGACAACCGTGCGTGGATATAATGGTGTGTGCGACGGATGTTGATGCAGCATCAGTCTGGGGTATGCATCCTTACATCCCAAACTTGTCCGCAATCATAACGTCGTTACATTGACCACATCTTTGCAGGCTGTGGCTGTGTGTCACACTCGCACTTTAATCACAGTCACATTTGCATTTCACTGCCACCTAACGATGTTGTATCACAAAATGATTTAGGCCAACTAATCGAACAGTTACCAGTTCCCCTTCCTTCTGCTAGGTGACTTTGGACACAGCCTCAGTGGGGTATTCATGTACAATTCTCGTGGTCGGCAGATCGAGGCGATTGATCTCTGATCACAGTCTCTGTCTGCTGAACACCAACGAGAAAACTTTCCATGTTCACTAGGACATTTCATTCCCTTGATTTAGCCATTTGTTCACCGACACTGCTACCGTCGCTGAAATTGAGGTTCTAAATGATCTCTTAATAGTGATCATTCTCCCTAGTCTCCCAGGTTCATGGTGGGGTAGGGTACGAATTCGTCCCCCATACCGCTTCAAACGGGCAGATTGGTTTATTCACACGGTTAGCGTTATTACCGTGCGATGGTTCAAGATCAGGATATAAATAGCTCTGTCCGAAATGTCACTACCTCTATCGTGGACCCTTGATGTAGCGATACCGAAGAGTGGAACATCACAGAGGAAGATGAGTAAACCATGGTGCAATAAGGAATGTCAATCCTCCCACAGGGATCAAAGAAATTGGCAGGTATCTTCAGACGATATCCCACAACCGAAAATCTCATAGCCTTTAAAGGGCAGGAGGCGTTGCTCATAGTAACTTCGGATCAATGTCTCTTCCATCACATCACGTCTACCACAAGTCAGCAGTTATGAAGGTAAAGCTGCAACTCCCTGTATCGAATTTACCATCCCGATACTGGAAACTGCTGTGCATTCTTCGTCGAAGTAATGTCATTGGCCACTTTTTGCTAGTGTGTCAAGCTCCGATTCATATAGCGCTACATTTTGCGACTAAGAATCGTTCTGAGCAGAACACCATCAACTTCGTGTCGGCCACTCACCCTCTTGTCGTGACTTTGACATGTGGGTGAGAAAGGCTGTCCTTATCTAACAATACCAGTCCAGGCTCTGATGGTATAACATACGATATGCTTAGCCACTCTAGCGAGGATCACTTGTCAGTCTCCTTTACCTATTCAAACCGAATATGGAGGGGCATGTGTTCCTAGCCAGTGGCAGGAAGCAATCGTTATTCTATTCTGAAGCCTGGTATGGATCCAAAGAACCCTCTCCACTATAGGCCTATCGCTCTGACGAGTTGACTCTGTAAGACCTTAGAACGTATGGTCAATGCCCGTCTGTTTATCAAATGGAAACGAGCATCCAGCATTCTCTCGTTTCAGAGTGGCTTCCGTAAAGGAAGATCCATTAGATAACATCCTTCTACTCGAAAGCCAGATTCGTTCTGCTTTCGTACGGAGAATCATTTGGTTTATTTTCTTTGATATCGAGAAGGCATATGACCGCATTGTAACCTGGGATTCTGCACTCTCGATTATGAATCTGAGAGGTACTTGCCTCTTTTTTTATTAAAATGTTTTTATCGTTTAGATCATTTAAGTACGGGTTGGCAATGTTTTTATCTTCTATTTATTCAATTTGAATGAAGTTCCTCAGGGAGCATTATGAGCCCCACTTTTTTATTTAAATTTCTCCCATTTCTTCTCATTTGCACCATCGATTCCTTGGTTCTTATACGTTGACGATCTGCAGATTTCTTTGCGATGGATCGTCAATGCGATCATTGAGAAACGACTTCAGACCGCAGTCAATAACCTGGTTACATGGTGACGCGAATGGACATAGTATTTCTGAAAAGAGTGCGTGCATTTTTTGAGGAAATGGGTCTCCATCCCGATCCTGACATACGCATCGTGATACATATTTCCTGTCGTCCCTGACGTCCGACTTCCTCTAGTACTTTTCGAGCTACCAACTCACTTCCTTCCTGCATTTTACATCTGGGAAGAAGTGTAATCCCTGAATATCTTGAAGGTGTTGTCCAACTTTACCTCTTGTGAGCTGATCGTACTTCTTTACTCCGAGAGTATATCAGTCTGTCCCGATCGACTATGGATGTGTCATCTACGGATCTGCCAAACTACCTTGCAGGAAGCTTGATCCGTCCACCATAATGCTCTTAGAATCCTGTGGTGCGTTTCTTACGTCACCTGTACAAAGTCTCATGTCCTCTGTAACTAGCTACCTTTCTTGCGGCGCCTGAAACTGTTGCTCTATTATCATTTCAAAATGTCTCCTCCACCCATTACAGACCATTAGTATCAGCCCGTCTTTAATGAGATTGTACAGTCTCGTCCTCCCTTCATTCGGCCTTTTCTGAGAGGGTGAATGTATTCATGGAGAACCTCGGCTACATGACTTGGATATTCAGCAATGAGATTTTATTAAATTTCCACCTTGGAATATGCCTAGGTTTATATATCATAACCTCTTTTCTTCATACTGCAAAAGTATGTCCCCATTGTTTTCCAGATTCTTTGCCTTCCATCGCTGTCAGTATACGGATTTTATTCCAATTTATACGGACGGATCGAAAGAACTGGATGTCGGCTGTGGTGTCGTTTCAAAGACATCAGGCACAGACCGACTCGACTCTTCCTGCAGTGTCTACACTGCCGAAGCAGTCGCCATTTACTGTGCCCCACCGTGTCGAGAAGTCCAGTTCTGAAAGTTCGTCATATATATGACAGTAAGAGCGTCTGGAAACATTAGCACATCTTGACGATCGAAGTCATCCTAGTCATGGTTGAAATTGCTGACATTTTTGTCAGCTTTATAGCAGGTTATGTTATAAATTCTGCAAATACCTAGTCACGTAGGTATTTTAGGCAATGAACTAGCGGACTCGGCTGCACGGCAACGAATCCTCTGCAGCTCGCAGTCCCATTTGAGGACATTCGACGTCATATTTTAATGCATATTCATCAAACATGGCGGGAATCGTGGAGTCTTCAGATACATAACAAATTACACTCGAGTGAAGCCGATCATTGGAGAATTGCCTGTTTTTTTTTTCCAATGCGAAGAGCAGATGTCAGTTACTCGCCTTCGCATTGGACATAGTCGATTTACTCACAAACATCTTTTGCTTGGAGAAGATGTCGCCAGTGTCCTTCTGCCATGTCCCTTACTCTGTTCATCACATTTTAATTGACTGTCCGGTGTTTGATTATCATGCCGGACTAATTTTTTATTCATCTGTTTTAAATCTATCTGACTTGGTGGAAAACCCCCACCATAATTTATTGCCTTTTTTTACGTCATATTGGCCTTTACACCCATTTAAATTTTAACTTTATTTTTTGTGTTTTATTTGTGTTTGTCTTGTGTTTTTAGGCTGTTCATTTTAATAGATTTTAACAAGTGTTTGGTGCAGTAAGCTTACTTTGGCTCTTGCGCCATTAAAACCAACTATCACTCACTCACTCAGAACAGGTCAACTACTAATATTCACTGATATGGAAAGTCGGATATTATTAGAAAAGAATAATCAAAATCAAATATTAGTGCTCCAAAATTAAAATCTGGTGTAAGAATGCCATTTTGGTAAATCTTGCAATCCTGAGTCAATTCGCCGTGTTACTTCGAAAGGCAGGATACTACGGCCAGAACATGTGAAAACCGTTCAATGGCAAAGTTAATCACAAAAGAGAGAAATTTTTGCAAAAGAGAATGTAAAACTGATTAAAGATTTTCAGTTCTGTAATTTTTTTTCAGATGAGATAAATTCAACATCTATGGATCAAATGGACACCAAAAGTGAGGAGAAAAGCAAATGCCTAGCTGAATCAAAGGAGAGGCTTTAAATACAGTTCAATTATAGTTTTGGGTTCATGCCAGCTTCTGTGAAGTAATTTAGTAATAATTGATATAATAAGAATCAATTCAGTTATCTGAACATTTTAAAAGATAATCTACATGCACTGCAAAATTAAGACTACAGAAATCGTTTATCTTCAGCAAGATAGTGATCCAGGAAACATACAGCTCGAACAATACAAGAATGGCTGCTCCACAATTGTCAAAAACAAAAAAACCCTCCTCACTCACCCGATATTAACCCCAATGAACACTAGTGGATTACATTGATAGAGAAATTAGGAAATAAGAAATAAAAATAAGAATGATCTAAAAATAGTATTTTTCGAGTGGCGAAAATATCATCTTCTGTAACCCAAAATTTAGAGAACTTAATGTCATTAAGATTAAAAGCAGAGTCAAAAACTAAATGCGACCCTATTAATTACTAATATTTAGTTTTTTGCAAAAGAAACTGTAAAATGTGTCTTTTTTCTCTTCCTTGTTTTGTCTACATACCTATTTTATGATATTACATGTTAATTTTATGTTAAACTATTTTGCAAAATTACATGGTTGTATTTTTTTGATATTTTTCGTGTTAAAAATTAAATTTAGAGTTGTTTCTTAAATAAATTAAAATTTTCAATGTAATAAGATTTTTTTATGTGTGCCTGATAGATATTCCCACTAGCGCCACCTGCAGACGCCTGTGTGAAAGGCTGTCAGTCAATCAGACGGAAGACGCCCTCGAACGAAGGCAGACGTGTGGAAGACTTTTCTGTTATTTTTGGACCATTGTGATAACATTACGACACATTTTAAAATATGCTTTGTTGAATCTATTGATAGTAACTGTAAAATACTTCTTCTTATATTAATTAAATAGTTCATCACAATAATCGTAATTATGTCGTCAGCCATCCACTTCACTCACATATATCTCTCACTCTTTGAAAACATCAACACTATTACTGTGCATACTTTTGTGACTCAGTGTACGTGATCTACCTTATGCATTGAACAAAAATTCTTTTTGTGTTGTTCATATCCGGTTTTAACAAAAACATTCTATACGTTATAATATCTTGTCATAAACCTCGATCACTTATGTTCCTTGATAAAAATTTGA